>SSNP01000061.1:1782077-1806277 GCA_006937955.1 Pachypanchax playfairii
ACTGAAAACCAGCATTTTAACAGACTGATTATAATATTATTATTATTATTATTATCACAAAACCTGCATCAAACCAAGCTACAGTGCTGCAATTTACAAATTTGTCAAAAATATCCCACCATGAACTGATTTTAAAAAATCTATCAAGATTTTATCTTGATTTTTTTAACATTCATTTATAGCCATTATTCTTTTATTTTACTTAAACTCTTCAAGTTATTGAACCATGTAACTTAAAGGGACATAAGGCAAGATTTGTGAAAAACTACACATGCATTTCCAGTTTATTCAATGCTAATGGGTCATGAAGCATTAAAAACCCAAAATAACGAGGCCATCCGCATATATGTCTGTTGCCTTGGAAACGCTGTGTGCCACATAATGCGCTGCAGTTCGACGTCCGAATTTCCCGCGCAGTTGTAGTGATGTGACGTAAATTGACGCTGCATGCGCGTTGCCGACAGCTCTTGAACAGGAAGTACATGGCCGTCGTGGACTTGGATTCAAACACTGAAGGTATACTTATGGATGTTTCTGCAGCCAGCAAACGACCTGCATCCACTCTCACCCCCCAAAAAAGTGGCACCACGAAGAAAAAAAGGCTTTATCAGCGGCATCTCGTGAGTCTAAAAAAAAATATGACCGAAGCCGGGCAGGCACCCGCATAAATATTGGATATGCGTTCGGTTCATGGAGGGAACTTCAGCTGCATTTGGGAGTGAAAACGGATGCTGACATGGCTCATTTCCTTGTGACCAGGTGAGAAAACATTATAGGTCGTGTTTAGAGCCTGATACAGTATGAAAATGATGAGATCAAATCAAATAACAGAGTGGAGAGACCTGACGTGAAGTATGTTAGCCTCCCCGGTGCAGTGCTGTGAAGACGAACAGTCTGTAAAGTGTCTGTGCGCGCTCCCGTGCCGGCTTGGCTGGTGGCTGCAGTTAGCCACAGCGCCTGTCGCGGCAGCACTGAGTCAGATTTTGTAAAGCTGCCTTAAGTTCCTTTAACATGCAAAAAACATAATTTAGGTCAAACAACATTTCTGGACATCTTTATCAGTCTGTAGCATTTTGTGAGACACAGAATCGTCTTCTAGTTGCATGTTCTAATATCTTTATATTCCCTGATTATCCTTTAACGTGTGAACAGTCAGTTTCAATAACAGCTGACATGTTTACACATTGTCTTTTCATAAAGAAACACAATCTAAATATATTTTACTTTTACCAGCACCAGAAAAACACGACTGGAAAACTGACAGGATCCTCGTGGGTGGGTCAAATCCAGAGAAGTAATTTCCCCCCAAGAGGATCAATAAAATATCAATTATTATTTTATTTATTTTATAATAAAGTGTGTAATATTTCTCAGTAACTTGTAATTTAGGGAGTAATTGTGACTATTTCAAGAAAAGATGTAGTTTCATCAAGAAACAAAGATTAAAGCCACAAGTTGGAGTTTTAAGTTTCTTAAACTGTCTAGAGTCTGTTGGTTCATGTCGGGACACATGACACATGCTAGTGGATCATGCAACGCCTTCTCAGCACCAACGGCGTGATGAGGTTGTAGCCTCAGCATGAGGCCAGATCCGCTTCAAATCTTCCACGATCAAGACAAACCAAAACACACGGGTCCTTAAAACAACAAACAAGTGGAGTAAACTGCTTGTTTCCCTGACAGAGACCATTTCACCACATAATTTTAGATCTTTTCAACAAGAAAAGTTTTAATCCAAATCTGAATTGTAGTTTTCAGAATATTCTTAAATTTCATGTCAGGACAGATCAGATGAATATATTTTACTTTTGGTAGGCTGAAGATTGATAATCCCTGCTTGATGTGACCAGCCTGATAAAGTTAACTGATAGCATTACTGTCCAGCTGTGTTTGCTCTCGTCACTTCAATCATCCGAGGGATAAAAGAACAGACATGATCCCAGGCCAACATCCATTACTAGACACTAACTTCTTGTTCTAAAACCAGTTCTTGTTAGGGAAGTTGAGGGAGCATGAATCATCTGCACTGAGACTTTAACGTGAAGTCTTTTCCATCAGGACTGTGCTGATAGGAAACAGAGGAGGATCAATGCTTATCACCCGTCAGCCGCTGATTTCAACCAACTTCAAAGACAAAACTCTCGTCCAGCTCTGAACAGCTGTCAGAAACTGCTAAATCTTCTGCTCACTGCACTCTATAAAACAATGTGTTGTTAATTTTCTAAATCCCTGTCTCTCTCTCTCTCTCTCTCACACACACACACACACACACACACACACACACACACACACACGGGCACACAAGATGTTGGAGCAGCATCGGCCCATTGCTCTGTCCAGTCCTGTGTGTCTGTGCCATGATGGCTGGAGATGATTGGCCCCTAGGCCGTGCACGCTGCATAAACGCCACGCTACATGGTCACAAGCTGGCCACCAGGGATTAGAGGGACAGAAAGCGGAGTCTCACCGCCTGGTAAGGGGCAACAGCTCTGTTTATAAAGTATAGCCGCCTACAGGAACCAGGAGGGGACAAAGGCCCAACGTTGTTTTACTGTGGTGCGATTTTACATTGTTTATTTAAAGGAAACACCTTGAACGATGCTGACTGATTTTACTAATATGTCTAATTAAACTGCTGTCAGCTTTGTTTCATCATTGTAGAGAGACCACCTTATTTTACACAGCTCAGAGAGCCTGCTCATATTACAGCATCTTAAAACATCAATTGTATAAATGTAGTTTTAGGTTTAGCTGTACACTAGCTTTTCTAAAATGATTCAAACAACTGTTTAAATCTTAAATTTATATCTTNCACACACACACACACACACACACACACACACACACACACACGGGCACACAAGATGTTGGAGCAGCATCGGCCCATTGCTCTGTCCAGTCCTGTGTGTCTGTGCCATGATGGCTGGAGATGATTGGCCCCTAGGCCGTGCACGCTGCATAAACGCCACGCTACATGGTCACAAGCTGGCCACCAGGGATTAGAGGGACAGAAAGCGGAGTCTCACCGCCTGGTAAGGGGCAACAGCTCTGTTTATAAAGTATAGCCGCCTACAGGAACCAGGAGGGGACAAAGGCCCAACGTTGTTTTACTGTGGTGCGATTTTACATTGTTTATTTAAAGGAAACACCTTGAACGATGCTGACTGATTTTACTAATATGTCTAATTAAACTGCTGTCAGCTTTGTTTCATCATTGTAGAGAGACCACCTTATTTTACACAGCTCAGAGAGCCTGCTCATATTACAGCATCTTAAAACATCAATTGTATAAATGTAGTTTTAGGTTTAGCTGTACACTAGCTTTTCTAAAATGATTCAAACAACTGTTTAAATCTTAAATTTATATCTTCAGTAGTAAATTTTACATGTAACATTCATTCCTGGGCCCAACTGCTTTGCAGATATCATTAATATGAACTGGCTCCAGATCTGGTTTGTTGTTATGGAAACATGACGGCTGCACAAATGAGGCCCATTTTCTACCAGAATTTGTCAATTTCTGCTGCAGCTTTTGTATCTATTTTTGATTTCGGTCACAAATTCCTGCATATTATGTTAAAAAAGAGTGAGATAATAATTCGGTAGCTGATAAACAATAATGTTTGAGATACATGTGTAAAGTAGGAACATGTATCTGTAGTTTTCATGCACCTGTTTATTTACTATGTTTTCAGAACGAAAAAAAAAGTCATAGTTACAAAAAAACAAACATACAGACAGTAATTTCTACATTGAAAAGATGATAAACACCTGCATGGGGTCTACTGGTGGAACGGTGGAAGGTTAGCGACTTAAAATATTTTTAAAACATCTACGGAATATCTAAAATAAATTAACTAAGTTGCACTCTTCCAGCTTTTTCAGGTGATGTTTTGTTTTCTACAAAACAAAAGCATTAAGCTCACAATAAAGCGTGCAACAGGGTTTAGTCTGTCACAGTAAATGTACTTTCTAATTCCAGAAAATGACTAAAAGTATCTGTAACAAGTAACATGTCTGCTCTGATTGGTCAACCTCATTGACCCGAGCAGGAACCCTTCAGGGTCCCAAACGTCTTCCAAATAATAAACATACATACAGGCTCTGGTCTGGTAACCTCATGAGGTCATCAACAAAAACAATTAAATAAACTTCTATCACAAACACTCACATCATCATCTCTTTTAGAAGCACAACATTGACATGTTTACATCAGCGTAATCAGCTCATTTCTAAAGTCACAGATGAGTCCACGAAGAATTTCACTGAAACAGGGAAATGTGTTCGATAACTTTTGCTCAGGCACAAAGTAAAGAAAGTGGTGAAGGAGGATGTGATGCTACTGTAGCATACAAAGTGTCCAGCTCTCTATGACCCCCCAAAACCTTAACACAAAGAGTTTAACAACCTGTTTCACTTCACAGCTCATGATTAACCACAGAAATAAATGCTGGTGCTTAAATTAACATTCAGATTATAGATGAAACACTGTAATCTCATAGTACTTAAACTACCTCAAGGAAGAGTGAAAGTCTATAACTATCATTATCATTATTCTTAGTTCATCTGTAATGATTGAACTGCTGCATTTGAACATATGAGATGCGAGTGTTGAAAAAAACTTTTTTTTTAATAATTTAAACATCCTTAAAACTGTTTGCAGCAACAGATAGTTTCACTAATTAAATCACTATTAAAGGAGTGTAATTATGAAGTAATTATATAAAAGTATTGAGTTTAACATTGCATATTGTTTGACGCTTTAAAGCTTTTAGAGCAGCAGAATAAACACAGTAAACTGTTAGCATGGGCTAGCCAACAAGCTAACAGACTCATACACCTACAAAGCTGCTCGTCATTAGATTACATGTGTGTACTAAATAAATATCGCCACAGAAGACAGAAATCAGAGAATGTACAGACTGTTCTAGAGCTCAGCTAACAGTGTTAGCACGTGTAAGTCCGCACGTGTCTGTGAAGCCGGTCAGATGTAAACAATGAAGCACTTCAAGCTCAGAAAGAAAAACCACATGCAGCTGAAGTGTCATTACTTACAGAAATGTTTATATAGTTGTCAAACTTGGGGTTATAACATACAAACTCACCTTTATCAATAAACTGAAGGCTCATCTGCTTCGAGCCAGGAGAAGACAACTTCCGGGTTTGTCCGACCAAAATAAGTTGACCGACAGAAACGTTTGACTGTTTTACTCCGGGACAAACGGTCCGACCACGAAGGAAAACAGACAAGTTTTATTTTCACATCGGTATACAGTAAAGAAGCAGTGTGAACGATTTAATTAAACAAGAATATTTAAAGTAAACAAAATTAATAAACAAACAAATAGGACATTCAAATCAGCAAGCTATCAGCAGATACAAGTTACAATACAAAATAGTTGCCTTGCAACTTGCTAAAATGGCCTTATGTACAATTGTTTCAGGCTTTCTGAAGGTCTTTCAGATTTTTTTACTCTTATACTTTTTTATTTACTCATTTTTTGTTCAGTACCTGACCATCTTCAGAGAAATTGGGCTTTTAACTCTGACATTTGAGTAATTTGGGCATTAAGAGGCTCCAAAACTCAAGGAATGGACAAATGTAATTATGTCATAATAGACAACTTAGCAAAGACTCACTTCCAAATGGGATCTTTAGACACCTTTTTTAACCAGTAGTCTGTTATAAAGATGCAATTTATTCCATTTTATTTTGTTAAATCTATGGACAATGTAAATGATGACAAAGTTTGACAAATGAAATAGGAATTTAGCACCAAAAAAGTTGATATTCAGTGAGCTATTAGCTGAAAAGCTCATGTTTTCATACAGCAAATGATCAACTGCAGTGATGCATCTCTCAGACCCTGGTTTAGGTTCTTGATAGAGTTGTTGCACATTTTTATAAACATTATTTTCAGATAATGTTCATCTCCTGGTGATTTGGGTCTGAAATTTCTTCTTTTGTAACTAATTTCTTTAATTTCCCCACTTTTTCAAGAACATACTGCTAAATAAGTTGTCATGGACAGGATGAGGGGAGGGACAGAAAAGCTCCCAAATCTCAGAGAATTTTTGAAGACCCTCAGAAAACCTGAAAAACTGTTGATCAAGAGCAGGTTAAAAGAAATTTAAGTCTTCTATGACATCAATATGATGTTATAAAGCAGCTTGTGAATGTGAGAAATGTATTTGGAAGGATACATTTTTGTAATTTTGAAGATGTCATCAACACAATTTAGAGGTGTAACTCCTAAAATACATTTTTATATAAATGTTCATTTTATTTGATAAAACTGATTGTTATTTACTTTAAAAAACAGGTTTCAGTGTTTTGTTTTCAAATGATCAAACAAAACAGTTTGTCTTTTACATAGCATCAAAATATCATTCCTTTATTTATCCATAGAATACTAATTTAATTTAAAAGTAATATTTTGAACGAGCAGGACTTAAAAGTTAGAGACACTGGAACTAGTTCAAGTCCAGCTGGAGAACTTTGTCCCCCCATTTCACACATTTTTCTTGCTGTCTAACGTGGGAGAAATAAACATGCCAGAAGAAGAGAATCTGAATAACATTTTAGTTAAGTTGGATGTTCACTGTGTGCAGAGATTCTGAAATACTCTCATTAAAAAGCCTGTGATTATTCATTCAGGCTCATATTTTGTGCAACAGACAGAAGACATACTGTTTTCACCACACAGACAATTTTCTTTCTTTTTGATAAATGCTTCTTCAGTAAGGCACAAATAGTAGCTATAAAATGTCAGAAAACGTGCACATTGTGACTCGCACGGACCTTCAGGTCTATTATTATGTGTTGATGAGGGTGTAAATCTATATGTAAATGTAATTCAGCTGCCTGGCTATCACCATCAGTCATACTTACAACACGTTGAATACAGCAAAATTATGCAATCCTGGTTCTCGTGCAGACTGTGTCACATTTACATCCATCTTTTCCTCTTTTCTATACCCTGAGAATAATAGTGAGCTCTGTACATCCAGGTGTTGCTGTCAGCATTATAATTACAGTGAGGAAATGGCGTTATGATACAGAATCAGAGAGTGAATGCCATCTGATCTCAGAGGTTTCTCCATGCGTGTCTCTACAGATCATTTTCAAGTTGGATTGTTGCCTCCCAAAGGTTAGACTCCACCTCATGTGACAAGACCTTCACCTCTTTTAGCTCTTGTCTGAAACACACACACACACACTTGTCCCATATCCGTTTTGTTTTTTGGAGCCCCCCGTGATGCCTCACTGCCTCAGTGAAATTGTGATGTAGCTAGCTGATTTGGGGTTCCATGCATTTGTTGATTTTTACCATTATTTACTGAAGAAAAAAATTCAAGAAGACTGTCTGGCTGGAAGCATCTGGTTCAGCTGTTCATCTCCAAACCAGTGGTGCTCAGACTAGTGGTGTGTTGCAGATGAATGGAGTGTCCGGGACGGGGATTTAAAGTCCCCGGATTTCCAATCACACATTCCAGAGAGGATGGTTCTGCCTGATGAATGATCTTTATTGAGAGGAGGGAGTTAAAAGAAGCATGTCATTGCTCTCATTTGGTGGCGTTCGTATGTACCATCATCGATCCGCCTTCCATTTTGTGCCAGACGCTGCAGCAGCACCGTCTTTCAGGTGTTTATCAGAGTTGGATTTTTTTTTTTCAGCCACTCTCATTTATTGGCAATATTTTGGAACTGATTGTCATTTGTGTGCAGAAGGACTTTCCAGGGGTGTCGAAAAAAAAGCCAAATTTTCTTCATCTCTTTGACTTTAGTCAGTGTGATGTCATGTCTGGGATTTCACAGAAACACAGGAAATTGTGTGTAACTCATTTTGATGGCCTGTAAAGTCTGACATGCTAAATGCTACAGAACATCAATAATCCCGACAGGCAAATCATTTAATTTAAATAACAAGAGCAGCGGAAACAATTATCACTAATCAGCTTCAGTTCTTACATGTAATAATCAAATGAGTTCTTAAACCCAAAGAAAGGATACAATTAAAATCTTTGGATTTTGACATTTAAACCTATATTTTTGTATTTTTGTATTTATGGATCATTTTGATAGATTTATAGCCAGAAACAAGCCTCAGACACAAACTGTGAGAAGACGTTTATTCTATATCAGTAGATTTGTGGCTTTAACTATTGAAGCACTTGAAATAAAAGCAAATACTCTGAAACTGTTTTTTTTTTTATTAGACTTCAGGTAACTGTTCTGTCACAGAAGCTTTGCTTTCATCTCTGAACATTATTTCTTTATATTTTGAACTTAAGACACTAAAGTTTGTGAGGAAAGCATCAGAGATAATAAACTGTACACATGTAGAAGCACCCTGTCTGCATCAAACCAGCTGAAGCCTGGACGACACCTCTCTGGATCAGTGCTTCGGAACAAAAATGGCTGCTGTGCTTCGCCCTTGTGGGGCCTTCTGCATTAAAGTCGTTCATACATTCTGGTATCTTTGTTCCAAATCTCCATCAGTAACAATTGTTCTTCTTTTTTTTTAACACCAACATCTGTATTTTGTAAAATCACTTCTGTACAAGTTTGATTTTTTTTCAGATGCATTAATACACTGAGTGTAGGTGTTAAATTCTCATTAATTCTAACAGGATTCACAGCATCAAATCGCTGTGCTGGAGAAGAAACTGACTGTGAATTAGAGAGAGATTCAGTAGATTCTGGAGTTAATATGCCATGTAAAGCTTGTATTAATCAGGTGCAGGGCTCATGAGCAGTGAGGAAGGAGAATTTGACAAGAAAGGGAATTGCTTGTAATTTCATGTCACAAAATGTGTTTTTTTCATTCTGTTTGAAGGAAACTCTCTTGACCTTTTTCAGCCATGTTGCCCAACTCAGAAATCTTCCGATATAAAGCCGTGACACATCACTGATGCATTTAGGCTCATCTATTGGGCTTGAAATAAAAATCACGTTAAAAATCCAATTTGTGTGCAACAAAGTTGTGGTCGTTGGTTTGTAACACTGTCCTCCATGACTTGACACACGTTTCTAAGATAAAGAAAAAATCAGTGGTGAGAAAATCTCTGGTGGCTGTAAAGTGCAGCGACTGAAGGGATTTGTTGACTAACCTGACTTTACATTAAACAAACTGAGAAGGAAAAATGATCAAGTTTTTATTTTTGTCAACTCTTTTTCTTAAAAATTTCCAAATTTGAGGCCGTTCCAGCGCAGGTGAAGAACACACATCATCCAAGAACTTGTGTTTTAGGTGAATCTCTGTGATAAAAAGTCGATCACGCTTCCAGTAGGATAAAAACAAAAAGCAAAAAGCCTGACTACACCTTCTCAAATCAGAGAAGGACTTGTGTTTAGAGAAACGACATGACACACACACAGCAGCACACACACTTCGTCACCACACGATGCCACAGCAGCTCTTTTCCAGCCACGAGTAGAAAACCACACTGACAGGAACCTTGTCTGCTCTTGTCCTATCGTCACGCTGAAATGTTTACCTTTACATACAAATGGCCCCGGGGTCATGTTGTGTCACATAATGTTTCATGGACAAATAATGTGAAGCATTTCTCAATCCACCCTGCAGCCCTTAAGCCTCATTCGTAGCCTCTATAGCAGCAACAACAGCCAGGGAGCGTGGCTGAACCGTGTGTCGCCACAGTGAAGTGCCACTCTGAATTAAATCCTGGGGATATAGAGGTAAGCTCAACCCGCTCTGAGGCTCTGAGTGTTTGGAGGAAAGGAAAAGCAGTGGCATGAGCAGAATGGTCAGGTTTCTTTTGTTTGTTTTTAATTAAAGTAGCAGTGCTTGTTAGTTTTAGAAACATGTAATTGGATGAAAGGAGTGTTATGTTAAAGCCAATGAAGAATTTTTGAAACAGTGTTGAGTTGAACCAGACAGGGTGGATATTATCTACATATATATGTACACACATATATTTATAGCTTCACATTTATGGGCTTAAAATTTGGGAGGGGGGTTGTTTTTATTGGTTTTAATTTTCAGATATATTTTTAGACCTGAAAATACTCACAGCATCATCTTCATCCAAGTTCTGGAAAGAGAGACAAGTTGATGAATCATCTTCAAACATGAAAAGTGTTTACTTTCAACTTACAGGTGAGTTAGAGGCAGCTTGAACTATAAGGTTAATGTTTTGTTTGCTGATCTGACTGCAGAGCAAAAGGTTTTGCATTTATGAATGTGTGTTTTCTGCATGGAATCTGTAAGTTTGTTTGCTTGAGTTGGATCTTTTACTTTAAATCCACAAGGGCACCAATTATGCCAAAGCACAACAATAATAATATGAATTAAAACACTTATTCTAACCTGATTGCAAACAGGTCAAATTATGAGGACAGGACGTTTTAAAGTTTCTAAGAATATATATTAAAATGTATTTGGCACTAAACACATAAGAAAAAAAAAAAAAAAAAAACAAAAAAAACAAAAGAAAACTACAGTTTGAACTTTTGTCTTTCCATGTTGTTGGCAGGAAGTGCAGAAGTCCCAGAGAGCCGCGCCGCCTTTCCTCTTGTGTTTACGTGTTTACTTATTGTTCTAATCGTCCCTTCAGTTCTTGTGTCTCACGCGCTAATGCGATTCTTTCCGGTTCCGCACGGTCAGAGCTCGGGTCACCGATCCAACTGCTCCCCCTCATATTAATGACATTAATTAGCACGGGGATGGGAAACAAACAAGGGATGATTAATATCTAAAGTACAGAGGAGGATCCAGGCGGAGAAACTCATAAGTATTAAGACGCACAAGAGGAGAGAGAAAAAAATTAGATAACTTGAAATGGCTAAATAAATAAATAAGGTGGTTGAAAACCCATAGGCCTATTCTTTTATAGATGAGTTCTCTCGACGTTTAAATTAATGAAGAGCACATGGGAAAAATGTTGATGGCAAGCTGTTAAAAGAGTAAATAATAATAATAATAATAATAATAATAATAATAATAATAATAATAATAATAATGACACAAAAATAAAATCTAAAGATTTCCCAAATTTAACTCCGTGAGTTTTGTTTCCCTGGTATTGTCACATTCCCCCGAAAAATTGACAAATTTTATTCGTGTCTGTAACTGTCTGGTTGCCATATGAAACCGTCATATTTCATTGGAATAGCTACATTTAATGTTTTTTTCTTCTTTTTATTGTTGTTAGCTTTTTCCCCAAAATAAGTTCCCATCAGATAGGCTAATTGTATATATATTTTTTTTTTCGGTATGTTAGTTTTTCCTTTATTTTATTTATTTATTTTTTTGTTGGGGGAAGGGGGGGGGGGGTTCTTAAAACGTAGTGAATACTCAGCAAACTGAACTTTTGGGTGAGTAAACAAAAAGAATCCCGCGGAAGATTCAGCAGTTTTGTCTCTGCAGGCCAGCATGAAGTATCTTGTCTGCACATCAGAGGAATAACACCAGGATGATACATTTAATTCGTTTTTGTGGGGAGCGAGTTTCAGAAATACTGTCTATGAAACGTCATGTAGACTACTTTGAAAAAATAAAAAATTCAGTAGCCTAAGCAGCAATTTTCTGCCTCTTTTTCCCGATAAACGCACTAAACTGATTTATAGGTGCCCTTTTCTCTGCCTGTCTTTTTTTTGTGTTTATGTTTAGATGTTGTGGACGCGAGCCGGAGGTCAGGGTCGTAGTGTAGCAGCGCGAGGCGACAAGCAGAGCAAAATGGGTCGCTGTCTCGCGCTTTGTTCCGCACTCAATTGTCTCGGTGCTGCGCGTGAACCCTGAGACCTGCAGCTGTCTGAAGGATAGTGGCAGAACCGTCACCGAGGAAGAAACATTCAATCTTTACTGTTTTTTATACAAATTGTCTCCTTTTTCTTGTCAGGATCGTTTTTTTTTTGTGAAATGTCACATTTTTCACTGGTGTAACATTTACTGTACATTCGGTTTCATGGTTTATTTTACAGACTAAATTTGGGTCCCACACCACATTAAATAAGAGATTTTGTTATCTGGCAATGACATTCTTTACTTCCGGCTCAGGCTCGAGGCCATTTGTTTGATATCTGACTTGACACCCCCCCCCCCAAAAAAAAAGAAAGAAAAACAGTTTGAGCTTCCGTCTTTCCACTAATACGCCAACAAAAATACGAGCTTCACTTTTTCAAACGTGGCATCCAATGAGTGAACTGCGAAAAAAGTCTGTTCATAGCCTATATTGGTGTACATACAAATATGCAGGTATCCTTCCTCATTATTTTTGTTTGACATCGGCTCTGTTTCAGTCTCTGTGAAGAGTAAAGTCTCATAACATGTTTCAGTTTGAAAATAAAGTCTAATAAAGCAGAATGTCTCGTCTTATTTTTCCACCGGAGAATAAAGTTCTCGATAAGAGCCGAACAAAGCCGTGAGGGGAAAGTTTCAGTCGGCTAAAAGCCTAATTATTTCAATGAAATGTCGCGGGCTCGCACACCTGTGAGCGCGCGAACAATCAAAGCTGAGGACCGGAACTATACCGAAACATTCAGCACATGCAAGAAACACAGCGTCGTCCCTGCCGAGGCTGAAGCTGTAGCTCGGTGTTGTTACACCTGCTCCATCCTCTCTGTGCGTAATGCGTAAAGAGCATCGTGCGTAACAGGTGTGCAGTGCTGCCAGAGGAGGACAGAAATCTAAAAAAAAGTCTCACAAGAAGGTTTTTTTCCTGAGGAGTGCGTGCTGAACATTAGGCCTACCTCAGTTCAGAAACAACTTTCTCCTATTTGTAAGATTTTTAAAGGGAACAAAGCGCGCGCTGGTTTTACGCATGTCATTCTACGTTCCCCACTGACCTCCTTGGCTGTCAGCGGGGTGTGCACCAGCGGATATGAATCTAACATGAAAGGGGGGAAGACAGGGTTGGGGCGGGAGGGCGGGGGTGTGAGGTGGTGGTGGTGGTGAGGGGGTGGGGGGATTAGTAAAGTGGAACTTGGTAACAGATGCAAGTGAAGGGGGGCGCGGCCCTGCTGGGAAGACTAAAGGATGCGCGTTGCGTTGGTGTAGCCGGGCACGCGCGTCAGAGCGAGTTGATGCGTGCACGTGAGTGCGTATCGTATTGATGTGTGCGAGCTCGCGCGGGAAAGGGACAGGACACGAGCGCACATTGAGAGAGCGGTTCTTTTACTCGGCGTGATCATTTCACGCTCCCCCCGAAGCCTTTTTTCCACCTAAAGCGTTTAGTTGCAGCTGACTGAGCACTTGCTGGGAGCGCAAAAGGGAGCGGAAGGGTCGAATTATTTCAACCTACAAGTCGCCCCCCAAAAGTACTGTAGGACGAAAGGAGGGAAAAAAGAGGGAGCAGAGAAAAGAGTGAGGGGTGTCAGAGAGAGGGAGGGGGAGTGAGGGAGAGAGGAAGAAAGAGAAACGCAGGGAAAAAGTTTTTTGTTCTTTTTCTTTTTTCTTCCTCCAACCCCTTCCCCCCTTTCTAACCGGGTACCATGGACCAGGGGCCCAAGAGTCCTGCGCTACGGCTGGGGAGAGCAGGTAGGGACGCACCGTCTCTTCATTCTCACGTGTTTTTACTTTAACAAGTTTCATCCTCTGAAAAATGTTTTTTTTTCTTTCTTCGTTTTTTTTCTTTCTTGTTCAAACTTGAAGAACTTGTGGAAGTTTTGATGATGTTATTATTTGGAAATTTGGCGTATTTAAAAAAAATATATTTCTGTCACGGTGAATCGAATGTTTTCTATTTTTTTTTTACTTGTGAAAAAGAGAAGAAGTTAAGTGTTACAATCATGGTGATCCAAGTTGTGTTTTTTATATATACAATTATTTCGCTAAACTTGGAAGTTAAAGAGCCACAAAATCTAATAATCGTGGCTTAATGTGAATCTATTAGAGCAATTATCCAAATCCTTGTCATGATTGTTTGTAGGTAAAAAAGTCACCACGTGCACAGAGAGAGAAAGGACCATTTAATAAAAATCCTGTAATTATTTTCATTTTATTCTGACAGTGAGCTGATCACTTCTTTAGTTGCTTTTTAAGAATTTTGAAAGTTTTTGGAACGTGAAGTTTCCAGTTAAAGTTACAGACAGGCGTGTGTGAGACGCTCCTTGTGAATCAACTGGTCATGAAACAGCGGGGTTTGGCACAGCAATGAATCAAGCCATCGACCTTATTATGGCACCCAGTGGCTGTCAAATCATTTCATATCGCTACCCGCTGAGTCTGCATTGATGAAACGTCGTTTGTCATTAAGAAACTGCAGCCGATCAGAGGCAAACGTGTTTATGGAGGGATTTTTTTTTCCTTTTCAGGAGAAATCTGTCTTAATCATCGTTTTATGTACATTTATGCCCACCCCAAAATAAGGAAAAAGAAAAAACATACTGAGGAGCACACAGAGCAAGTGTCGGATACCATCTGGGTTGTGGCGTGTTGTTAAATGTTTACAGTCTTTAAGACACATTTTAATTTTTTTTCTTCCTTTCTTATTCTTTTTGGGGTGAGTCTAATTCCTGATAAACGGTGAAAGCTGAGGGGTTTCTGGGTATTGGATGGTAACCTTTTAAACCACTGAGGAAATCAGACTTTGAAGGAGGCCCTCCTCTGCTGACTGAAGAGTCTTAAGGGCCCGGGGCCTGTACCTGAAGCCTCTTTATCTCCTCTCACTTTAATACGTGCTCAGGATACAAACGAGTTTCAGTATGAGCGAGCTTGGATCCTCTCGGAACCCCCCCTCCCCTGCAGGATAGCGGTGCGTAAAAGTGCGCAGATCGTTTAATTCTAATTTATAGTGCTGCTTTTCTAACACCACTGCGGAGCAACTGAAACTCAATAATTACAACTAATAAAATCTATTTGGCTGCAGTTGAATCGCTTCATACAAGTCTATCAAAAGGTGAACCCTCCAGTAATAAAACCAGATCATCTGAACATTTACTTTCTGTTTTTAAAGAGTCTCGTGCTTCTGCTTCCCTGCGGTTTACTGACTGCAGTCAGTTTTGCACATTGTCATGTGGAACAGCTGATGCTTTGCTGGATTAGAAAGAGCCAAAGAGAAAAGCTCTGAAGAGCAAAGGGGAGAGACATGCAACTGCTTTTGTTTTGACCTCATGCTCCATGGCAGGGTAAACCGGAAGGACCCGCAACCTTCTTCTGACATGTGACAGACCGAATCCTGATGATGAGGCCTGTGGGCGGGAGATTTACCTGCTCGGCGCGCAGATCTCCAACACGCGGTGGATCTCCAGTCTTTTATTTATTAGTTATGACTTTTATATTTCATAAGAAGAAGTATAAATAAATAAATAAATAAATAAATAAATAAATAAATAAATAAATAAATGAATGAATGAATGAATGAATGAATGAATGAATGAATGAATGAATGAATGAATGAATGAAAGAAAGGGGAACTTAAGGATAGATACGGGAGGTTTCTCATTATGTTTACAGTCAGCGGGCGTGTAATAAACGAGCCGGTGGAGTTAACATGCGCTATTAATTTTTCATTGCTTTTTTCGTTTCGTGGCTCCGGTGGGGAAAAAAGAAAAAGAAGCAAAACAGCCGAAGCTTTTATGGGATGGAAGGAGGAGGAAGAAAGAGAGAGGGGGGTATTTTAACAACACACTGCCTTCAATTTGCATCCACCTGATTATCACAACTCAACATTCTCACTAATGTCTAAAAAAAAGTATCCAAACCGTCTCGTTCCTTCTCCTGCGCCTCCCGTTTGCAGCACTGGAGAGGTAATGAAATATGGTAATGGATTTGGATCCCCGGATTAAAATCGTCCTGCCCTGATGGAAGTTTTCTCTAAATTTCCAACCCTAAAGCAACAACAATTTGTATACATGATTGGTTGTGTTTGGATTTTTTAATTGCTTGCATATTTAATTTGTAACTCGAAGAGACGAACAGCGACAACAGGAACTGACTTCTGTGGCGAGAGCTTCTGAAATCTCAGGGAATAAAAATGTTTGGGATGGAAAGAAACTCTGAACGCGTGCTGTGTCTCTGTGGTGTTTGGAAAGATTGGAGAAAATAAAACATTTCAACAATCTGACAATCTGTTACCGTCACCGTCATCTTCTTCTTTGGGTTGATTTGTCGCTTCATTTCGGCCTGTCGGTCTCTGATGCACAGATGACTCTCAGAACCGATCCTGGGTCAGTCTGTCTTCTCAAAAATAAATAATATCAATAACAAGATGTCACCAGTGATGAACTTTCAGTTAATGTGTGTGTGTGTGTGTGTGTGTGTGTGTGTGTGTGTGTGAGAGAGAGAGAGAGAGAGAGAGAGAGAGAGAGAGAGAAACATGGATCTGTGTTTAAAATTTTTAGGATGTAAAGTGTCTTTAAATAATTTTAGCTCAGTTGAGGATCTACTGATTGTGTTTATGTGTCATGTGATCGGAAAACTTCAGAGACTGACGCCTGTGCTCGTTTTTGTGCACGTCTCTGTAAAATATGGAGGTGTCTGTTGTCCAAGGCTGGTCGCCCCCTAGTGGTTGAATTACTTCCCTCTTCAGGGAAGATTTAAAGACCCCCCACCCCCCACCCCCCATTAATCCATAAATAAATAAATTACTAAACAAAATAACGAACGCAACCAAAACTTCTGAGCAAGAATACATCCGGACGTACAATGTAGGGTCAACCCCCCCCCCGGGTGTTCAGCTACTGGAATTTTGGAACTATTTCATAAAGTAGAAGAAGGAAAAACAGTCTTTTAAATTTGCCTCGCGTTTTGGGCTGTTTGTGTGCCTCATGTGAGAGAGCGCGGCTCCTGCGTGGCCTCGTGGATCAGGTGGGACGGAGTCACACAACGTCCATGATTACAGGGAAGATATTTTCCTCCGGATCCCCTTCAAGATAAAGTTTTACGACATTAAGTTAAAAAAAAACTAAAGCGAGAAGAACAAGCTGTTCCCCACGCGAGCATTCGCGTACACACACTCCACCTGTAGGCCCAGAGGTCGAGATCTGTCTCATCTGAAAGACTTTAAAAGCCTCCGTTTAAAATTCTTCATTTTCTGTCTCCTTCTGTGGATTTTTTGAGTCGCAGCCAGCTCGAACTCAAGTCAGCTGATCTATGAAGCTGGAGTTTCTTCAATTCCTTCATTAATTGAGGCCTCGTGCAGCTGCCTCGTCTTCCGTTACACTCCGTTAATGAGACTTTTTATATCTTCATATTAAATAAATAGAGAGCAAAAGGTTATAAAGTCTTTAGGTTTTTATAATTAGTTAATTGAAATTAAAAGAATATGAGAATCTCCCTGAGTTGTGCGTTGTCTCATCGAGCGCTTTCTATTGGTGGAGGGACAAAGCACGCGGCGCGTCATTGGTTCAAAGCTTTGGCTTCAGCCAATCACCGTTCTCCCCCCGCCCGGCCATACCTATGGTTGGAGGTGACGTAGCAACATCGCTCACCTCGTGATTGGTTGTATTCCCTGTGAGTGACGGGCAGCGTGTAGGTTAGGGTTCCAGGGGGTTGGGAGCGCGGGCGCTGTCCGCACGAGAGCAGGTCCTGAAACTCGCCGTGCGCCACCGTGAAGGCTGGGCGCAGGCGGCTGGTCGCTTTATACTCAAAGAAGCCAGTTTATGTACGCAGTTGTAACCCGGTTTGGGTTTTTCCTGGACTGAGCGTTACTCTCGAAGTTCCTCTTGGACTAGATTATTTTTTTCTTCCGTTTTTCCCTCCGACGTGAAGTGATTCGTCTTCAAACTCCCTCGTAAACCGGGATCCGGTTTGCGCAGCGAGTCCCGGTCTGCTCAGGAGGTGACAGAGTGACCAAGAAGAGCTGCCGTTCCTTCACACACACACACACTCTCACACGCTCACACACTCACATACACGCTTACACACGCAACATCTTAATTCTGACAACTTTTACCCAAACTACACCTGCATTTTTTATTTCACTGCCGCGCATTCTTCTGCTTCTCTGGGCTCGTGACAGTTTTGTGGGATATGACCCTTCAAAGTGTGAACACTTGTCCGCACGCGCACGCTGTGAGTTAATGGGAGGTAACCAAAGGTTCCCGTGAATCCCGAGGACGAGTTCTAAAATGCAAAAATGTCCAGAGGGGGACCTGGAACAGCAACAAACCGAACATCTGGATTTGTAACAACTATTTTTTTCTTTTTCACTTTAATTCTTATTTTTCCGTTTTTCCAAACAGACTGAAAGAAGAGTTCAGCCTCCAGTGGTGCAGTTCAGGGGTCACGGTCACTGGACCGAGACGGAGAGAGAGAAAAGAAGTCTCTGAATTGTTATTTATTTATTTGCATTTTCTTGAGGAAATAAAGGAAAACATCAGGTGTCCATGTCCTGGACTGGGCTGAGCGCTGTGGTCGGATCAGGAACCACTAGAACAAACCCGCTCCTGTGTCCCGGCCCCATGAGGAGCCCCACACGCTGCTTTCTTCTTCCTTTTCTTCAAGTCATTCGATGATTTATTTTTTCCACCTGCAGGTCAAAGTGCGCCGCGTGAACGTATCAATTAAAGTTCACTTTTTTAATTAAGAGGAAAAAAATCAGTAAGGGAACCGTTTCATTTTATTGGAGGTCACGGTCTGTCGGTAGCCTGTGGGTTTTAGCGGCCGACGGAAGCGGGTGGCATTTTTCCGAGCCCCTCATTGCTGACCCCCCTCCCACCACCACCACCCCCAGCCTCGCTGTTCCGATGGAGATCCACTGTAAGCACGACCCGTTTGCGGCGATGCACAGTAAGTTACGCTTAGAATTTCCCTTTTCTGCATGATCCATCTGTCCCGATCCACCAGAACGCAGACCATAATTGTATGTATGATTATAAAAGCAAAGCAAAAGAACCAGAAACATCTTTTTTTTCAGATTTAATTCCTTCTATAATATAATTCAAATAAAAAACAGCCAGCCTCCGCTGCAGAAATAGTTGTTTTAAGTTCTATATTCTGATTATATTTAAGAAGCAATCCTTCATAAATTAGGCTATTTGGAAGTTGCACAAATTTTGGAAATTATTTGATGGTCTTTCTGAGTCGTTGAATCACCTGCTCGTGTTGAAGTATTTGAAAATGCAGGAACTAAAATTCAAACTCTTTCCGGCTGTTTGGCCAAGTTGTTGTTTTGTTTTGGTTCCCAGTATTTGCTGTTCTTTGCGGTTTGTGCGGATGATCCGGGTGTGATTTAAATAGAGCTGAATGGATTTTAAAATAAATAAATTAAATAAATGAATAAATAAATAAACCCGTACATGAAGTGTGTGAGTCCAGGCCTGCGCTGTGATGTGCGCCCTGCTGATGCAGGAAGACAGTTTGCTGTGGTTGGAGCTGGGGGCCGGCGGGTATAGGCAGTGAGGGAGGCCCTGTGGGGGTAGGGGTTTGGGGGGGGGGTTGTCACACAGAAGCTGAACTTGATCCACTCACTAGCAGCACAGCAGATCCACACAGACCCCTTCTGCTCTCTCAGATCGTCCACAAGTCAAGACGCACAAAGCGTCAACTCACAACTCGCGTCTGGCTCAAGGACACTTCAGCAGAGCAGCTGCCTGCAGGAGCAGCTCACTGAAAAGGTGGTGTGGGGGGGGGGGGCGGACACAACTTGGGCAGTCAGTCGTGACATGGCGGGCCCTGCTTTGTTTTCTACCGCCGCGGCAGGAGTCCAAAGAGAGAGAGAGAAAACAAAACTAAAACCATGTCATAAATTTATTTTGGAGTTTTTAGGTTTCCAAAACCGAACCGAACTTAAAAAAAAAAACATTTTCTATGATGAAACATTAAATCACTTTCAGAATTCTCACAATTACCTGAGATTTTCAATCATAATCCGAGATTAGATGTAGGCTATACAAATAAAACAACTGATTCAATAGAAAACACGCACATTCTGCGGTATTTTATTTACTTTTTTCTCCTGATCTCACTGGAAGCATGCGAACATGCAAACATTTATCCTGATCCTATACTGCAGTTTATTTCCGTGCAGGATCCATGATGACCGACACAGAGCTTCCCACGGTGTGTTATCCTCCAGAAAAAAATGAATCATGTTTCCTTTTTCCTCTCGTTTCCCCCAAAACCAATGAAGCGCGTGGCGGAAGGAGCGGAGCTAAAGTTAATGTCAGAGCGCGAAGACGCTTTAAAACGATTACACCTAAAAAATGTCAAAGGTAGAGACAGAGAGGTCGGGACGAATCGAGTGTGACGCGTGGAAATGCTGCTGGATGTGTGTGTCTATGTGTGTGTGTGTGTGTGTGTGTGTGTGTGTATGTGTGTGTGTGTAGGCCTAAAGTTCACCTCAGCAGGGTGCAGCGTGCACATGTGTGTGTTTTAAAATAACCAGGTGGCTTAGAGGTGTGAGGTATCCATGGAAACCCTCGAGACTGATGCTTTTGATTTCAAACGATGAATTTTTTTTGTATAAACTATCTGGTTTTCTAACTTTAACAAATAATTTCAGTCACAGATAACAATTTGGATATATTTACAAAAAAAAAAAAAAATCTATTCCATGGAATTGTGATGATAATGAGTTGAATTTCATAAGCATGTATTGTGATGGAAATGTAGGCGGAATATTAAGCGCAGCGACGTGATTTACCTTCAAGGAAAATGTCGAAATCTGACGGAGGAAATGAAATAAATAAAAACAAAAATAAATTAATCTTTCTCAGATTGAGTTGAATTTAAGTCACATGACTAGTAAAAGCAGAATTACTTTTTTTGAAGAGGCAAGTTATTTATTTGTTTAGACAATCTGAGACATATTTTTAATTAATTAAATAATTTTAAAAAAAATCCATTTGGTTTTCTTTTAAACACTGTAAATATTTACTCTATAAAAACGTTCTTTCCTCTGTTTGTTTAAGCAAATTTACTTCATCTGTATTCTTGGTTGGAACTTTGCAGACAGTGAAAAAAACAACAACACGGCCCATTTTCTTTTCTATTATAATTTTTTTGCCTTTATTTTATTTATATCTCCACCCAGGACAGAGAAGAAAGAATTGCGTTTTGTTTGTGCTGTTTTGAGCTTTTTTAGTTGTATTTTTGAACCGTGACGAGGCAGATGAGAGATGAGAAGTAAAAAGGATATAACAGAAAGAGGTTTTGGTGGACGTGGGGGGAAAAGATGGTGACAGGGACACTGAGGATTGCAGAAAAAGGGAGAGAATCTAATGGACCTTATTTTCTGGATGGGGAGCTTCAATATATTCTGCTTTATCTCAGATTTTTTTTTTCCTGTGGAAACAGTGACTCAATCAAACACATATGGCGGTGCTGAGCTCTTTAAGTCAGCTCCTATAAAGGGTAAATAAATAAAATACAACAGGGATGCACAATGACCGCAGGTCCCCTGGCTGTCTGTCCCTCTCTGATTCAGCAGGACGAAAATGAAGCTGCTGCTTCTGCCAGCACTTCTCTCCCTCCAGAGACTCCGGCTTCAGCTTTGGAGAAGCCAAAACCACTAATTTGGCAAAATCTTTGTGTCTAATTTGCAAAGACACCTTGAGAGCTGGCCAGTGTTGATTGAATTCCTGCGAGCTGGTAGTTCATTTGTTCAGTCAGGGACAAAAATCACTCCGTTTGGAGGCAACATCAAAGCTGGTCTCATATTCTCAGAGGATTATTTTTAGCTCTCTTCACACAAGGGAAAAAGAAGTTTCTTTACATTAATATGATAAGACGAGGGTTTAGGCTTGTGCATTTCACTGATGCACCAAAAATCAGGGCATTTAGACTTTCAAATGCAAACTTGTAAGACTTATTTGGAGAATCGCACTACAGTTGCTGATAAACAAATGCCTTTATGGAATGTGTACATTTTTTAGTGCATTTACCCCTATCAGTAAAGGCTTGGAAAATAAATTTCTAACACATAATCCCCACACCCTACCCTAAAAACGTGAGCGCCTGAACGTCGAATTCCAACAGTAAATACACAGATAAGTAAATAAATAGTTATCTGGAAGGTTTTTGTGGGTCACAAGTCATTCCTCTTCATCTCGCTACAAAGCAAGGCGTATTTCATGCCCTGGCCCAGATAGGAGGGGTGAAAGGAACCATTTCATTTATTCTTATCTGAGAATGGTGGAGAATGGTTGTGCAAGGGAGGGGGGAGAGTCCTCCCTGCAGATACCTGTGGTGAGGAGGACGTAGCACACTATAGGCTTCTATAAACAACCCACAGAAATGGTGCTTTTATTTGTTGAAGGGTTTGTGAGAAATAATAATAAGAAAAGGAGCGGAAAATAAATAATGTCCTCATACACGACTATCCAAAGCTTTCATTTAAAGTGTGTGAGAGTGCAGAAAGATTTTAATTTGTCCATGTAGGTCAGCGGGTTCTTTTTACTGGGGTCCTTTAGCATGAACTGAGTGCGACTGGCAGGAATCGGTCGTGTTAAATCGATGCATGTGGATTGTCTGTTCAAGCATCAAGCACTCAATCATTTTATTTGACTTCTTTTAGACTTTCTATGAAAAGGACCAAATGTCCAACTTCCAATTTTTTTAAGTCTTCAGTTTGAGCTATTTGCACAAAACTGGCTTGCAGTTGTCCACATTAACAGCAAAGAATTTGTATAATAGTATTTAAACCTCAGAAGGATTGCATGATGCTAGCAAGAAGCACCTACAGGGATGTGCAAAAACATAAATACCGCTGTGTCACAAACATGTAACTGTTTGGAGTGAATTGTGATGACATCAGTGTCTGAGTTTATGTAGATTGGATTAGCTGCAACACCTGCAGATGGCTCAGTGTTCCTGAGACTCTAAACCAGCTCACAAAGATAAAAACAAGTCTTCTCTAACAGATGACAATGTTACTGTATAACGTCCAGCTTATAAAATACTTCTAAAGACTTATTAAAGTGTCTTTTACATAGAAAAAGACAAAATGACAGACCTTTGTATACTTGTATTTAAAAGGAACAGTTAGAGTGAACAAGCATGATTTTAGACTTGATCTGCCCAGAGCTGGAACTTATTATTTTTACTTACACTGACTCACAATCTGCTACATTCTGTCTCTAATCCTGTCTTCACTCAAGCTCCAGGTCGTTGTCGTATGACATCATCATGGCTGCAAAGTTTTATTTATAGGATCGTTGCAGGAGTGACATTAGAACCTGGATCCTTTGGGCGCAGCTTATGGCCTTGTGCTCTTTTTAAAGCTCATATTGGTTGTAAATTACACCATTTAATCCCTGAGCCTCTGCTGAATCTAGCTCACAGGGGCATTGCATAAACAGATTTTACTCTATCTATATCTATATATCGCAGTTTTTTACAAGGAGAGGTTGATTTTCAAATAGATCTAGTGTCTAGAATAAAATGACGCAGGAAGGTGGAGAGCGACAATCCAACCAATCCTGTTGTTCAGTTTCACAAACAGAAGCTCTCTAGATTTCACATTTCTTTATTTATCCAACATGTATTGACCTTTTTATGCCTGAGCAGAAAAAAGCTGTGCTTATGTGAGTAATTTTCTTTAACTTATGCTGATAAAGAAAAGACGAGGACAGGAGGAGCGGCTCATGGGATGGCCTGCTGTTTTAGGTGGGATCCCTGCTGGGGTTATGCGTTTAAAATCTATTACTCCCACAGCTAGGATTAGTGTGTGTGTATGTGTGTGTGTGTTTCCCCTAAAGACGTAATCACTATGGTAATACAAAAGCCAGTGGATTAAACGGTGGAGAAATTTGAGTTGATTTACAATTTGCCGTTGGTGGGATTCATATATTTACAGTATAAACAGACGTACAGCAGGAGATTGAAAAAGGGGGTTGAAAAAAAGAAACAGTGTTTCTATTAGCTCACGGCGGTTGACATCTCATCTTATAAAGTTCTGATGTGGTCCATCAGAACCTTAAAGAGTTTGATGTTTAATGTCAACATGTGCAGAACAGTTTCAAGACTCCTTTCAGAGATTTACTGATAACCTGGATGTGTTTGATAAATCAACTTGCACATAAACACTTTCATCCAATTCACATGAAATCTCTGTCTCTTGTTTGTTTTATGCTGTTGGTCTAAAATGGAAATGAGTTTGGTGTCTAATAGACACACGTGCTTATGGCTACTGCAGAAGAATTAAAAACAGTGGCGTAAAATCTGGCTTCCAGAAGGTTTTTCAATTATGTTAAGCTCCAGTTTGCCCCTTTGTTCTTCTCCAGTTTTCTTGTTTTTTTTAACTCCTTTTTGTGCTATGTTCATCCCTCGGGGGGGGGGGGGGGGGGTTTTTTT
>SSNP01000061.1:1806287-1884011 GCA_006937955.1 Pachypanchax playfairii
GGGGGGGGGGGGGGGGGGGGGATCTTGATCTTGGGCCAAGCTGCGGCCTTTAGTCAATAATTAATTGAAATCCCTTCATTTGCGTGATTTTTTAAAATTATTTTTGCATAGCCTGCCCTGAGTGCATTTGAACAAAGTTGCTCTGCTTCAACTCATAATAATTTGCTGAGTAGGAAATAAAAGAAGAAGAAGAAGAAGAGAAGTCATTGGATACAACAAGCGTACCAGCTGGAGGCCGTCACCTTTGGGACTTTGAGTGTAGCTGAACTCAAGTGACCTTTCTGAGGTTAAACTCTGTCCTCATGAAACAAACTGAAAACACGCTGATGCTGTTGAGAGACACGAGTTGCTCCGAGATCCTGATCAGAATCAGTCATATTAGTTTAAATAAAGACTTTCATGTTCATGTTCATGGATTTAAAAACAACCTGCAGCCAATCAGGTGTTGAGGTGAAGGGTAAATGATTTTGGCAACTTTATAGTTTCCTTTTATTTCATCATTTGTTTTGTATTGGGTGTTAAGAAGTGATAAATCTTAAGTAATTAAGAATGGGAGGTTTTAAATCATTGCTGTATCCTGTTGTTCCAGTCACAAAATCTGCTCAATTCAAATTTTTAAATGTTTTTATCTTGCAGTGTGTCATTTAATTTTAAATCCATTCATCTTTTTTTGCAGTTTCTAACTAAAACAAAAATACTGGGTGTTTATTTTGAAGTTTGAGTCAAACTGTAACAGAACTTTCTGATCTTGTGTCTCCTTTACATCATTCTCTCAGGACATGGTGGAGTGAACCAGCTCGGAGGAGTGTTTGTAAACGGCAGGCCCCTCCCAGATGTGGTCCGGCAGCGAATAGTAGAGCTCGCCCATCAAGGGGTTCGACCCTGTGACATCTCGCGGCAGCTACGGGTCAGCCATGGATGTGTCAGCAAGATACTGGGCAGGTAAAACGAGCACAAACACACAGACATCATAGCAGTCAAGAGAATACAATCTGCACTTGAAACAGTTGCAAGACTTTAAGGTGGAGTTTTGGTATTTCAATGGCAGGATTCTTAAAAAATCTCAGTGTTAAATTGCAGAGTGAGAACTGCAACTATTTCTTTTTATTTTTCTGGCCTTCATCTGATGTAACAGCACAAGTGAAATAAAAGTAATGAAACTTATTGAAAGCATACGAGACCAAAACCACTCAACTCAAATTATACCAGAATCTGGAGACTTCATCTGCTGCGGCTTCA
Organism: Pachypanchax playfairii; assembly: GCA_006937955.1. Lineage (NCBI taxonomy): Eukaryota > Metazoa > Chordata > Actinopteri > Cyprinodontiformes > Aplocheilidae > Pachypanchax > Pachypanchax playfairii. The sequence goes on from SSNP01000061.1 coordinate 1,807,527, forward strand.
AACGTCAACTTATCTCAGATGTTTAGGTTTCTGGTATTTGTGGTTTTATTTTAACTGGGTTAAATAATCCTTTTTCTGGACTGTATGTTTCAAACTGACATTTTCAGAACTATGTCTTCATTTCAACTTGTGTTTTACATCCTTACGGCTGCACAGTGGTGCATAATGTTAGAACTTTTACCTTGCAGATCAAAGGTCTTGGACTCTCAGCTGAGATCTTTCTGCTCAGAGTTTCCATGTTCTCGTTGTCTGTGTGGGTTTCTCAGAGTACTCACATCTCCTTCCCACAGACTAAAAACGTGCACGTCAATCTGAGATTGTAAATTAGCTCCATGTGCAAGTGTGTGTTGTTTGTCTCTATGTGTCATGTGATGGCGACTTGACCGGGATGAAGCTTGCTTCTTGTCCAACACCTGCTGGAGACCCACACTAGCTCCCTGTGACCCTGAACTGAAACAAATAAGTGAAGAAAGTAGATGGACAGAAGATTTTTCCAACTCCTTCTTGCTCCCTGTCTGTTATCTACACCTTGAACTTGCCCTTTCACCTTCTTCTGCCCTCTACTTACTGTATTTCCAGCCTCACTCCTTTGAATATTTCTGTAAATCTGCTCACCACCCTTTTCTCTTTCTGTCTGTCTGGCTTTTCAAAGCGAAATTCAAGAGTAAATCCATGCTCGTTCCGTCCCCCAGAGTAGAAAGGTTGACAAAAGGGAAAAGATTCATCACTTTTTGGAATTAGCATCAAAATGAAAGTGGTACCATATTTCTGCACCCCCACTACCCCCTTCCAAAAAAGGGAGAAGGTGCAGAATGGAGAAAAGACAAGAACAAGGAGCACAATCAAAAGAGAAAAAAGGCATGTTAAAGGAGAATGGTGCTGCAAAAAGAGAAATGAATGAGAGACAGAGGGACCATTTGTGGGGACGGAGGGGAAGGATTAGCAACAGCGACCCTCAGCTATATCAAAAAATGTGTTGCTCATTGTTCTCCCATGCCTCTCTTTCCCTTTTTTCTGTCTTCCTCTCTCTATCGCTTTCTCTCTCCCCTCTCCTGGCCGTTCAACTCACTGAAGCGTTACTGTGAGGGGGGGAGGAGAGGGGATTGAGGGATGGAAGGAGGGAGGGAGGGTTGTTTTATCCTTTCCTCTCTGTCTCTCCGGTGCCAGCAGAACAAAAACACCAACTCTACCACCATGTGTGTGTGTGTGTGTGTTGGCTCATCGTTGAGCAGGATATCAATAACCACGCTCGTTTATTCACCGATGATTCGCCTGTGAATAATTTAAAGCATTTTTTTTCTATTCGAAAATAGATTGTTTTTTTTCCTCTTAGCTGTGTTTATACTCCAGCTGTGAGAAGTCAAAAAGTGCAACACATGAGGCANCACACACACACACACACACACACACACACACACACATACACACACAGAAGGAAAGACAAGGAAGCACACACTTACAGGAACTCACGGAAAGGATTACTCTACCGTACAGTGGAGGGAGAGAGGAAGGAGAGAGAGAGAGAAAGAAAGAGAAAGAGAGAGCAGGTTTAAGGCTGACTGACAGCCTGCATCCATACACAGCATCCCCCTTTTTTCTGCAAGCTGTGTAGCGCACTCGTGGTGCTTCCACCCCCTAACCTTGTGCCCCTTTCTGCATGCAAATACATTCATGAAATAGCCGTGGTGGACATGAAACGCTTTAAATCTCTCTCTCTCTCTTTCTGCTTCTGTGTCACAATGTGAAGTTGTTTAAAAATCAGAAGCAATTCAAACATCAAGCCAGGCGTTAGAGATATTAGGTCACGGCAGTTTTGGGGTGTGACGCAGTCACATTAAGCAATTTAGCTGACAAAGAAATCTCCAGTCAGATCAGACGACTGCAGAGAGAGTTTTATGTCACCTGTGTTTAAAACTCCATTTATCATCACAGAGAGAAAAGAAAAGAAATAAATCAAACATGCCAAAGAACTACAACTGAGGTGGGTGGGGTGGGGGTGGGGGTGGCGTGAGATTGTGAGGAGATTGATAGAATGAACATAAACTGAATTGTTGGCTTATTTGGACTAAAATAAATAATAATATGTCATCAAAGTTGTTTCACCCGCAAATATTTTTTAGGTTTGATGGTAAGAAAGTTAATTAAAGGATACAAATTTATTCTGTTTTCTGAATGCAGTACCCAAAACACACGTAAATAACTTTTTATTCAATTGGAAGTGTGTAGGTGTGTGTGTTGTTGTTGTTTAAAACTCCCCAAATTAATCTGCAATGAGAAACACTTTCAATAGATAAAACACATGATTTCAGGAAATTAAATTAAACTAAAAATACAGTTAATTTAAAAACAAACTGAAAACTGAAACTGAACTAGTCTCTAAATCTGAACGTGAAGCAACCGCCTCTAAACTGTATCGTTTCCTCCTTTGATTTGATTTAATTTTAAGATTTTCAACACAACAAATGGTCATTTTAAGACAAAGTTTTTTTTAAAAAAAAGCTTCTGACGTAATAATTCCAAATAATGAAGGTAAATTAAAAATGCACACCAAAGTAAAGATACTCAAAGATATTCAAATGAAAAATATTAGTTAGATTTAAGAATAAGTTTAGACCTATTAATTTGTCTGTGCTGCCAAAATAAATAAAAGGTTTCATCAATTTGAAATGGTCATTTTTAACCTTATTAAACTGCAAAGCGTTTTTTTTTTTTAAACTGTGATTCTGTATCAAAATATTTCAAGTTGCTGAAATTTGAATTTTATGCTCTTTAAAGAAACTCTGTTGTGAATTCTGTGGCACCAGCTTTAAAAAAACAATCTCGAGGCACTTTATGTTGAAAGAAACCCAACAATTAAATATGAAGAAGCACTTGGCAGACGTGTAGAGGAAATGAAGAAGAAGAAAAAGAACACTTCCTTTTTAGGAAGAAATTTCGAGCAGAGCCAGACTTCTACGCCTGCAGGTTGGGGTGAAAGGACCCGAATAATTAGAAGAGAAATGAANTTTTTTTTTTTTTTTTTTTTTGCACAAAATCCTAGAAAAAGTTTATATATCAGGTCTTCTGACTGATTCAAACATCCTGTCTCTGTGTTACGGCAGGTATTATGAAACGGGCAGTATCCGCCCCGGGGTAATCGGGGGATCCAAACCAAAGGTTGCTACACCCAAAGTGGTCGACAAGATTGCCGATTACAAACGCCAAAACCCCACCATGTTTGCCTGGGAGATCCGGGACAGGCTCCTGGCTGAGAGAGTTTGTGACAACGACAGCGTCCCCAGTGTCAGCTCCATCAACAGGTACCACAATCTGTGTAATCTGGGTGTTTGTTTGAGTATCAAACTGTAGCAACAGGTACCGAGTGCAGACAGAGCAGGAACAAAATGAGTGTGTGTGTTTGTCACTGTGGGAGGGAGAAAGGAGAATTGCAAAGAGGCCCTGGTCTCCATATGTATGAAGTGGCTGCAGCTCAGTGGTTCTACACGATGCTACAATGACAAGCCTTTCCCTCGAGCACAGAGGCAGCGAGAGAGGGAGGGATGGTGAAATAACAGACAGAAAAACGAGAGAGAGCCAAAGAGGTGGACTAAAAGAAAGGAAGGTGTGTGTGAGAAAGGAAACAGACAGATACAGAAGAAAAGAAAAAAGGGGGAAATAGCAGAGGAGAGGAAAAGAAGAGGAAGAAGGATGAAAAAGGAAAGAGGAAGAAAAGGCTTGCATGATCAGCCAAGCAGGAAGTGTGAGGCCCCTCTGCCATGTCAGCCTGCCTAAGCCACTTCACACAACACACACACTCACACACAGTGTCTCTCCCACGGTGGTCATGTTCTCTCTGTCACTCAGAATCTCTCACACAAGCCTCTTCACACACTCTAATGTCTCCTCTCTCCTCCTGCAGGATCATTCGGACCAAGGTCCAGCAGCAGCCCGGTCAGACGGGCCCAGTGTCGGCTCATAACTTAGGTACGTTGCTGCTTAAAGAAAAAAAAAAACAGTCAAATTAAAGCCCATTTTTAAAGATGATTTTCTTGTGTGTATCCTGAGTGTTGAGCAGCACGATCCAGTACTGTTCATTTGTGCGTGTGCCATATAGTTTAATGTCTGAACCTCAAATGCAATGAATTTTGGGTATTTATTTTACGTTATTGGAAGTACGTCAGAGGATTTTGTTTCTGTTATCAGTATGTTGGGTAAAATGTTGAACGTGTGACATCACTTAAAATGACTGAAGTCAGAAAGCAGCCCCGAGGCTTCAGACAGTGAACTGAGCACAACGTCATGATAACGTGTGTCATAATCACAAACACCTTGTTTTTATTACTGACAGTCAGAATGAATTTAAAATAAATATTCCTTAATGCAAAGTGATAGGATTTATCCTGGTAACCTAAAACCAAGCCAAGATTTTTCTTTTGACATTAAAAACATGAAAATATAAACATGAGATGCAGTAATGTTTGAAAGTATCATCGCTATATTAAATTTTAAAATCTTTGCCTCCTGGTCAAAAACCTCATTGTCATTCTACCATAATGTTTCTAATGTCATTAATATTATTATACTAGTTATTTACAGTAAAAATTAGATCATGAAAAAGGAGAATTTGCTATATAATCCTCTGTTATGATGAAAATTATCTATATTCTCGTCATTGAGCAGGTCCAATATCTTCAGTTCAACATAATTCTGAACATTCCAACCACATACAGACGACAAGGTGCAACTACACAATAAGACAAGATACAAAAAGAAGTGTGTAAGAGCTCACAGTATTAACTCATATTCTGTACCATGTAAACAAAACAATGAGGAAACTGGTACCAAAGTTATGGAAAAAAAAATCTTTGTAACCTTCATCACAATGCAGAAATCACTATGAACGTATGGACATTCTGCAGCTTCCTGCATTTTTAAGCCGATAACTCAGTCAGGACCTGAAGGCATCAGCTAAAAAAGGTCCACATGAAAAACAAAACAGGACAGAATTTGGATAGAAGCTTAGAGCAAACACTAAAAACTCAAACCATAACCATCAATGTCCTGATTAGAGGGTCTTTACTTCGACTTATGTTGAAGGAAACACCTCTGACAGACAAGAGCTATCTGTTATGATCATGATGGAATCATTATTTAACTCCATGAATATCTCAGAGAATGAATACAAAATGATAACCTTTCTCTCTTTTCCCCGCAGTGGATTGTGCCTCGGTGTCTCTTATATCTTCATAATCGCACGTTGTCTTTTAATCTAAATTAATTTCACACACGCGGCCTCCTGCCTTTTACACACATCTAGCAGATATACACTCATATGCGCGTTCGCGCGCACACGCAGGCATGCACGCTTTCACAGATTACACAGATAAATGGCTCCCACTCCCAGGCGGAAAATTGAACATTTGGATTTGCAGAATAAGAGCGTTACGTCCTGATAAAAAAAAAGTGAAAAGAAAGAGAAAGGGAAATCAGATAATTGAAGTGCTAAATCAAGTGATGGGAAAAGAGGGGATATGCATTCATTATACTCTGCTTGTCGTTAGCAAAAAGAGTAACAGCTCAAAAAGACTTTGATCCCTGGGTTTGTGTTTGTTTTTTTTCTTATTCCCTGTTTGGTTTCACCTTTCTGTGTTGGGAATGGGGGGTGGGGTTTGCTGGGGGAGAGGATTAGGATGTCTGTTGCCACACCTTTTTATGTCCCTCCTGGGATACCATGCTGTCACTCAGCCTGACGTCCGCTCGAAGATAAGAGACCAAAGAGTGAATGACTGTATGTTTCAGTTAGTGTCTGGAGGTTACGAGGTGTGTGTGTCAGTGCAGCAGGGACAAATATGTTGCCATGCTGTTCAGTGAGGAGCTTGTCTTCTTCAGGGGCAAGATTAGAGGGAAGGACAAGATGGACTGAACATGCCAGTCATGATTTAGGTTGAGTTCAGTTTTAGGGAAACAGAGGTGCATCTGTTTTAAGTGTACAAAGACAGAGTACTTGTACTTGGTTTGGGTCATTCGGTACAAGTTGTTCTGCTCTTTTAGAACATGCCTGCATCATAGTTAAATTTATGACAGCACTCATGATGCAGCTTCATTCTTTCTACTTAACAAATAAGTTGAGAAAGGCAAGTGAAGGATGGCTGAACGTAGCACTGTGTTTATTGGAGTGTGGAGAGCATGGCTTGACGTGCTGACATGGTGGCATGATCACATTCATTATAGTGAGAGCACTAATTAACTTCCTGTTGTGGTGTGGGCATGATGGAGTTGTAGTTGCATGACACCAGCCAGTTCTACGTCTTAACTGGTGAATATACAATGACCATGACTACTATCATGTTGAATTTTTGTACATGCTTGAGTTCTCCATTACCATGCAGATCATTTGTAGTTTCGTCGTGTTGATTTATATAACACAAAATGAAGTGCGGTTGGTCAGCATGATACCACCAGTCTGAAATTTATGGGTTCCACGTGGACGTTCACCACACTGCTCATGAGCATGAAAGCTCGAGCTTGAAAAAACCCTTTAATACCAAACGTGTTGCCGTTGACATGCCACCAATTCCATTATAGTTTTAGCGAAAGGTAAAACTCAAATAGTTTCTGAAAGAAGAGAAAATCAGCTTTACAGGCATTTTCAGTGTGTCACAGTAGCATGAAGTATTTATGAGGTACTGCTGTCAGAAGAAAGGAAAAAGATTTACCATGTGCACTTTACATTACTGTAACTACTCAAACAGTTGGATGAGTGGGAACTTTCTAATTCCACAACAACTTAATATGTACACAGCTTGCACTCACTGGCCATTGTATCATTAAATACTGCTGATTTTAAACTTTTTTAATACACACATGAATACATTTCCAAAAGCTCTTCCCATTCCGGACGATTGTTTGCATCTTAGCATTGTTTTGATTTGCTGTGTTGGAGGTCTAAATTTGTATCTATTTTTACTGTCTTCAGATGTCTTTCTTGATCAAATGAAATGCAGCTATACTTATTTCATCCCTCTGCATCAAAAATATTCTTTTTTTAAATCAAATCTAAAACCTGAAAAGCATAAAGCTGGAAAAATCAGAAATGAAATTCAAAGACTTCCAAATCTCTTTTACATGTTTTCTGTTCAACATTTGAAAATATTCATTAACCTATTCTACACATCTTGACATGAATACTGACATTTCAAGACCTTTAAATTGACTTAACTTTGGTCTGTGCCATAATTACTTAGATTCAAGTAGATAACAAAACATTCCTCCAGATATTTACGTGTGTTTGCTGCAGTGTGGTTACCTCATGGCTTCAGTAACTGAACAAATGATTTAATCTGGCACGAGGTCAGAACAGGTTTTTTTTTGTCCTGATGCATCCTTTAAACTGATCTGTGACCTCTCTGCAGCCACGTCTGTAGCTGCCACACAGGTTTCGGCGGTGACCAGCGACTCAGCTGGATCCTCATACTCCATCAGTGGAATCCTGGGAATCAGCTCAGCTGCTGATGTGGGCAAGAGGAAGAGGGATGAAGGTGAGCAGTTATCCTGCGTATGTGGATGTCGGAGCAAGCAGTATTTTAGAAAGAAACAAAGTCCTCCTCATCAAACCAGATTAGAATAATAACAGCATATGAAGATCAGTGACAGATGTTTTTGAATGTGGTGTGCGTGTGTAGCAATAAAGCAAACATCTTTACTTCCAATGATCCACCTGAGACCTACCTGTGAAGTCTCTTCCTGTACACGCTTCTATCAAATACACGCTGTCATTTCGGATCATTGCTGTTTGTTGATGGGGGAGTGAACTTTTAGTGTCTGTATCAACGTAGGTGGTGTTTGTGTGTGGGAGTGTTTTCACAGGTACATATACTTTTGTGTGTGTGGGTGTGCAGAATTGTGCGTGTTTGTGTGTGTGTCAGTGGCATTAAAAAGCCATCACACAGACGGTCTCCTACGGTAAATGAGACAGGACCAGATGTTGGAGGGAAGCAGGGTGACAGAATACCACTGGGGGCTGTTTCACTCCCTCCTACTCATTTGGTCTCTCCTTCTATTTACACACACACGTGCAGACACACACACACACGAGCACACACAAGTACTGTATGGGTGCTTTTTGCCTCCCGCTGCTGATGAATTTTCAAATCATTTCAGCAGGTTTCAGGTGAATCTAATATGAACCACGATGTGATCCAGATCTCCTACTCAGCTAGCAGAGATTCACAAAGTCTTCAAACACAAACACACACACACACACACACACACACATACTCACACAATCACTGTGTGAACCCAACAGTGACTGAGCTATTAGCTCAGACAAAATCCAAAATAAAGAATCAGCTTTTTCTTCAATAGTTATGAGTCAAATACTTCTTCCTTTTTCCCTTCTATAGTTCCAGTTTGTGAATGTCAGAAGGGTTCAAGTAAAACGATATTTCAAAACAAGTAAATAATGAAATTAAGACAAACGACACAAGAAAACCTGGACTAATAATCACAAGTATAGAATTATAAACATTACTAAAAATTCTCAAATCATGACACTTTTGTTGATTCACACAGTCCTGACGTTGCTGCTGTTTGGTCTGTCATTCTGTAATTAGCTATTTCATGCTAAAAAAAACACACACACACCATAATTGGGTGCCGGTGAGTGAGCAGGACTTTCAGCCTTTCTTCTCTTGTATACATACTCTTGTCCAAAAAAATGACAAAATAAATTGGCTGACATTTATTTAAAAACAGAATAAGTCAGAAACACCTGGTCTAGTTTTTTCAAGTCAATGATTCAAACTGCAGACAGATATAATCTTCCTTGTTTAGACGTTTAAATTGACTCCCTCTTTATTTACCTTTTAATAAGAAACAACAGAAAATTTCAATTTTCTATGTCTGAATAGAGACATTAAAAAAATCAGTCTGCATCCAAAATGTTGCCTGTCTGGTTTTCCTGGTGCTGACTAAACACTGAACAGTTGCTTTGGAAGGAATCATTGAATTATCCTTGACTTTGTTAGCAATTGTAATCAGTTGCAGAACAAAGTAGTAAATCAGGGTGGTAACAAGACAAATAAAAGGTTAAGATGGTGACTTTAAAGACAAACACACCACTGCACATTTCTAGTGGATCAGAAGACGTGATTTTGATGAAGCACTTTTGCATCTCAGGTTTGCACATTATAAACAACATTCAACATAATATTTTCTGTATGTAATTTTGTAATTATCTTACTTAACATGTAAACATGCACTGAGAGATTTTTGGGTACATTTCACAATATAATGCAGCACAGAACACTGAGGTGAAAGTGGAAAGACCTGCGCATTTTAACTTCCAGTTTTTTTTTCTTTTTACATTCAGTGAAACTTCAAATCAAAGGTTAAAGCCAAGGTTAGTTAGTAACTGACATTTTACTGATTCATGCTTCAGTGAAAACAGACAAACTGATATTTATAAATAGTAAAACAAAGAGATAAGGTCCATCCATCCATCCATCCATCCATCCATCCAAATTTCAAAGTCATTTTGACAAAAACTGAATCAACAAAATCTTCAGCAGTAAGACTTACAGCAAAGACTCTGTAATCAAAGATTTTAGAATAGCGCTAAACATGGTGGCAGCTAGTTGGAGTCGCTCTGTGATTTTACAAGCAGTTTTTATCTTTGTTGAGAATTTCTTGCTTGTTTTCGTTTTGTAAATGTGACTCTTTTTGAATTAATTCTATTCTAGTTCTGGATGCTGCTTACTTTGTTACTTTTTTTGCATTTGTTATGATGCATAACCATCAGATCTTTTGCATGACTTGCTCTTGGTAAGGCAGACCATAATCTAGGCTTTCTCTGCTTAGTATACAAACCCATTGTCCAGAGGCAACCTGTGATCAAAAGAACTGAGAGGAGGTGGTCACAGGAAGCTGAAGAAATTCTTCAAGGATGTTTTGAGACTACAGACTGGGATGCACTCTGTGAGACACATGGAGAGGACATCAATGCTATGACTAAGACTGTGACTGATTATTTAAACTTCTGCGCGGAGAACATCATTCCCACAAGAAAAGTGAAGTGCTTCCCCAATAACAAACCCTGGATCACCAGTGACCTGAAAGAACTGCTGAACAAGAAAAAAGCTTTCAAGGATGTATAGACAAGTGTACAAAGATAACTTAAAGTCAATATTAGAAGCAACAAGGAGGTGTACAGGACAAAAATAGAGAACAAGCTCCAGCAGAACAATATAAGAGATGTGTGGTCAGGGATGAAGAAGATCACAGGCTTTAAGCAGAAGGAGGATCACTTAGATGGAAGTCTGGATAAAGGCAATGAACTGAACATGTTCTTCAACAGGTTCAGTTTGGTGTGGAAAACGCCATCATACACCTGCTTCAACAAACCCACTGTCATCTGGACAAAGCAGGCAGCGCTGTGAGGATCATGTTTTTTGATGCCTCCAGTGGATTTAAAACAATTCAGCCTCCAGAAGACACAGGTAGATGTCTCCACAATCACCTGGATTAAGGACTACCTAACAAACAGACAGTTTGTTAGACTGAAGAGTTGTATGTCTGACCAGGTGATCAGCAGTATAGGAGCACCGCAGGGGACTGTACTCTCACGATTCCTTTTGACTCTGTATATCTCAGACTCTCAGTACAGGTCAGAGTCCTGTCATCTACAGAAATACTCTGATGACTCTGCAGTTGTTGGTGGATCAGAGATGGACAAGAGACGGAGAACTGATGGACCGATTTGTGTCCTGGTGTGAGAACAATCACCTTATCTTGAATGTGAACAACACAAAGGAGATGATTTTAGGAGAAACAGCAACATGTCGAAACCCATTTCCATCATGGGAGAAGAAGTGGAGGTGGTGGAGGAGTATAAATACCTGGTGTTCACCTGGACAACAGATTGAACTGGAGACACAACTGTGATTGTTTTTTAGAATGGACAGAGCAGACTGGACTTCATAAGGAAGGTCAGGTCCTTTAACATCTGCAGCAAGATGTTGAAGATCTTTTATAAGTCTGTTGCGGAGAGTATGACCACATCTGCAGTCACCTGTTGGGGGCGGAGCATCAGAGCAGGTGAAGGCTGGTTCTATTCTGGTTCTGTTCTGGGGTCTGATCTAGATCCTCTTGAGTTGATTGTCCAAAGGAGGATGAAGGACATAATAGAAAACCCTCATCATCTTCTTCACAACATAGTAACTCAACAACAGAGTGTCTTCAGTCAGAAGCTTCTTCAGATCACAGATGCAACAGCAGATCCTTCCTGTCCACAGCTAGAACCCTCTACAGGAGATCCTTCCTGTCCACAGCTAGAACCCTCTACAGGAGATCCTTCCTGTCCACAGCTAGAACCCTCTACAGGAGATCCTTCCAGTCCACAGCTAGAACCCACTACAGGAGATCCTTCCTGTCCACAGCTAGAACCCTCTACAGGAGATCCTTCCTGTCCACAGCTAGAACCCCCTGCAGGAGATCATTCTTGTCCACAGCTAGAACCATCTAATGACTCTCTGAAGAAAGACTGAGCTACTACAAGATTTAATTTACCTTCATTAATTAATAAAGTATGTTTGAATTTGAGTTTTGAAAGAACCTTAATCTTTCACATTTTCTTTACATGCATTGTCTTTTGGTTCTATGTTTTATCATACATATTAACAGCTGAGTTTTATAATTTGCATCAAAACACAGTGCATCACTTTAAGTTTCATTGAAGTGCTCAAGAAGCTTCATTTGGGCTTCATGTTGCTCAGTGTCACATTCTGTTTGTGTTTTTTATCTGCAGTGTTTCTGTGGCAGAGGTCTGAGCGGTTGGCTCTGTGGTCTAATTAACAGCATTGCTAATCACAGCTTCCATTAGTGCAGCCCCCGCTGGATAATGACACACACACACAGCAAGGGGCGACAGCAGAAACAGCATGCACTGACATGGACAGACAAACACATACACCGACAAACAATAAAGCAACCTTCTCACATATGTGCACACCCAGATGTTTATTGTTGCTGACAATCTTACATTCCATTCACACACAAGGCCAAAAATCCCACTGTTCTTCAGGTAACTTTGGTAATATGGTGTTTATCTGAACAAATCAGGAGTTTAAACTTCTAACTATGAAGTGCCATCTTATGTTTTATCAAATAACTCCAGGGAAAAATATATACAGGTGATAAATTCATAAATATAATGTTATTGGATCAATGTCTTATTGGCAGTAAATACATTAAAAACAATGATTTTCTTGTTCATAAGCTTAATAAAATTACATCATCACTTTTTACCTGTTTTTTATTCTGGTTTTTAGAAACTTCAAGAACTTTTTAAATGACATACTTTAACTGTCTAAATGACCAATTTCACCTTCTACTCAAGCAATCATCAGGACAAATCTGTACATTAATGTTCTGTTGTCTCTAAAACAGCTTTTACTTTGCAAAATGAGCTAAAAAAGACCCTATAAAAACATTTTTGTTGAATAAGCTGCAGTCACTAGCTGTGTGGTGTTGCCACACAAAAAGGAGAAAGAACAGCCACTAAAAGTTATTGGAATTTAGCTCCTAATCATAAGTTTTTAATTTTTATCATATCTTATATTGCTGCATTTTAAATTGTAGCTCCTCTAGTATCACTGTCTATCATGTTTTAAAGGTTTTCCTGCTTGAACTCACCTGATTCAAATAACCACAGTTAAGCTGCCAATTAAAATCAGGTGTATTGCAGCAAAGATAAATTTCTAAAACATGATATAAAACTGACGTGTCATTGTCTGTCTTTTCAAATTGTGTATCATATTTACGGTATAAGATTTTTAAAAAATTTTGGCCTGTCCTGTCCTGATTTATTTGGGAGACTTTGTGGGGGTGCCTTATTATGTCAGGACAGATTTACTCTACAACAGCTGAAGTCTAATTTAGCCCTTCTGTTGTATAGTCACCTTATTTCTAAGGCACAACTGATTTTATCTGGTTTTGGAACAGAGTGGGCATTCAAAAAGATATTCACATTATATGAAATATTCATTGACAACTCAAGCATAACTAGCAATTTATAACTTTTTGTTTCTACCACATCATATACAAACATGTAGAGTATCTGTTCTCTATGGGAAATACAAGTTAACCTACACAATATTTTGAGAAAAACCTTGAGAATACAAGCTGAAAACTGTGAAGGGTCACAGGCTTATTAATGGAAAACAGATACATCAATGCCACTAGTCATTTAAACTTAATACGTAATACTTGTTTGTTGGTCGGTCATCTTAATGCTATTGAGTTTAAAAGACTAGTGTCATCAATGTCTCTTTGCTTCATTAATAATCCTGTTGCTAATCACAGTTTTTGGTTTGTATTTGTCAATTTTTTTCTCAAAATTTTGTGCATTTTATTCTTACATCACTAGTTCATAAAAAACACAGCTGTAAATTTGGAATTTGTATTTGTGAATTCACGAAGTTGTAACTTTTTAATTTGTATTCTAATAGAGAACAGAAACTAGAGTTTATAAATTGCTAGTTATGCACAAACAGTCAATGAATAATACACACCTCATACTTGTTGTACTGGATCACACACGATCCGGATAACATCATATACAGTAATTTTGTCTAGTGTCAACCTGCATCTCATCTCATTGTATCACATCGTATCTCATTATATGTTGTTGTATTGTATCGTATCACATCGTATTGCCTCACATCTAATCACACTGAATCGTATCGTATCGTTTGTGCTGGATTTGCTTGTGGAACATGAACTTAAACATACCAACAGCAGCTGTGCAAGTAATGAAAACACTGAAAGGCAGGATAAGCAGCATGTGTGTGTTGTGGGAGGAGTGTGTGAAGGCAAAGCCCTGTGGTGACCTGTGCCCCCCAGCCAAAGCGAGGGGAAGTAGGGGGTGACTCAGGGCAAAATGGATTTGAATGGGTATGAATGGAAGAACTTGACTTGCGGGGCCAAAAGGGGACTATTGTACCTTAACCTATTCAATTTTGCACTGAAGCTGCTTGTGTGTGTGCACGTGTGATTTGGTGTGCGCGCTTCCAGTGTGGACATAGACTCCAGGACAGGTGAGTCCAAATTTAACATCTTTCTTTTGAACCTATTTTCAATATACTTATTTCAAGGGAACTCAATGAGTAATTGCTAGTTTTTCCAAACACTGTTTAGTGTGAAGAAGAAATCGTTTCAGTGGCATTTACCCACAATGCCAAGTTGACCTCTCACCCTCTTGTGCATCCACTGTGACATGCAGCAGCTTACCAAATAAAAGAAGCAGGGAGTGAGCAAGAGATGGAGGATGGAGGACAGCAAGGAGGGGCATCTTGGTCCTTCAACCCCAGCGCAACTCACTACCTCCAAAAACGTTGATCTTTGATCTACACAAACAACCACATACATTAAACTGCAGACTGCAGCTGTTAGGTCAGACTTGAACTATCACTAAGTCAAGTGCATTAAGATAAACACAAAACTGTTCGATGCAGGCATGCTGAACGGGTGTCAACTCCAATTCTAGCAAGTTTAAGGATTTATTAATTCCAACTGTTTCCGGTGTTGATGGAAAATGGCACCGGCATGCTGAGATGGTGATGGAGAGGAAGACAGAGGAGGCGGAGAGGAGAGGAAAAAGCAGAAAGAAGGGAACAATGTGAGCTCATTGTTTGTTTTGTTCTGCTCTGAAAAAGAGGGAAGAGAAACGCTTCCCTTCTGAGACTGAATCACACAGATAGAGACAGCTGTGAGTGTGTGTGTGCGCGCGCGTGTGTGTGTGAGAGAGGGTGAGTGTGCGTGTGTCCAACAGTGAATAGGATTTAACCCGTCACGGCAATGAGTTTCTTTACCCATCCATGGATACAATGAGACCAGCCGGATATCAAGCTACCCACCCACCCACACATCCACACCGACACACATGCACATCAACACGTGCACACACATGAATGGACAATAATGATTATAACAAGTTAAAGCTTTGTTCCTTCTATTCAACTACAGAAGGTACTCTTATCTTCTTCTGTCTTTCTCTGGACATTTGTGGCTCCACCACAGTGGGAACCTTTGGTCAGTTTTCAGAGTGTGTTTATGCAGGTGTGGATGTGTGTGTGTGTGTGTGTGTGTGTGTGTGTGTGTGTGTGTGTGTGTGTACAACAGAGAGAAAGCAGAAAGCAATAAGCTAGCTGAAATGGTGCCATCAGAGCTACATGATTGATCAATTGAATTCCATCATGGGGACTGGCCAGTGGGATTAAATGGGTTGCCCGGGGTTACCAGGCCAAAGCATCATACCGCCTTTATCTCTGCCCTGATTGGTCTGTCACCACAGACCTGAACCCATATACTCTCCCTGTTCTCACTGTCTGTAGATGAGTGTGTGACTGCAGAAGTGAAAGAGAGATTACGGTGGAGGAATGTGTTTGTGAGAGAACAGGTGAAAAAGGTTTAGTGCATTGAAAAACGTATGGCGAGGTTTTGTGAGTGGTGCTGCTCTAAGTGAGTGTGAGCTGTAGATGTTGTCTGAAGATCTGAGGTTTAAAGGAAGTATCTGAAATAAACCAAAACACGGTTTCTTCTGTGTCTGGAGTTCCGATTTTATCAAGGTTTGAAATTTAGTTTGCAGCATTGAACAGAAACCCACGTCTCTGTTGGGGTTTGAATTTTCTTAGTTCTGCCCAGAAATGTCTATGAATAATAGTGAATAACAAATAAATTTCACTCCCACAGTTCTGAACGTACATAATTATTGCATCTTGTGCTATAAATAGATTGTTCTCATCTCTTAAAATGTATCAATTTGGATTTAACCTGAAAATAGCTAGATTAGAAACCTGAGCATCGCTTGTTTTTTCTCATGATTTTCATGCTATCAAAAGATTTTAAAACTTAAGATGAGAATATTTACATTTAAATGTAACCAAAATGTGTGTGGCAGCAATGTGAAAACATAATGGAAATTCAATTATGACTCAGATGAATCCAGTTAAACAATGAAACTGCTTTTTTTACTGATTGCACATTAAATCTTTATCAGAAATTAGATTTGTCTTCAATGCAAGATATCTTCTCAGATTCTGAAACATCCTGGAGAGTGGAGGCTTAATAATAAAAGACAAGTATTTAGTGTAAGCTTGTAGATCTCATTCTCCAAGTGATTTATTCTTGAAATAGAAACCTCTGTCTTCTTAATCTCCAACATAAATTTGATTTGTGGGTCAAATTTTTTTTCACATTCCCTATTTTTAAAACCACCAGATTCTGTGTTACAACTAAGAATTACCAATAGAACTGAATGAACCTCAAAACTTTCTCATGTTTGTCATGCAAAACTATGATCTTTAACTAAACGTAAGGAAGGAAGTTTGGGACACAACCTCAAGGGAACTGAATGAGAGTGAAAAAGTAAAATAAAACAATTTAAAAGCAACATGTATAAGAGGGAACAACGAGCAAACAAGGGTTTGTTCACTGATTTATAATAAAGATGAGAAGTTTTCTCAGAAACAATAACAGTGTATTCAGTTTCCAGAAAGTTAAAATGTCACCTCTTTACTGGTAAATAGAACGATTACTACCTGTTGGATTATTACCTGAAGATGTTTGGTGATCTAATCTTCAAAGGTCCAGACTGCAATGAAAACTCCAGCTTTGGTCTGAAGGAGCCTGTTTGTTCTTTGACAGTTTTGTTGGGCTAAAAGTTTAAACATTTAGGCTTTTCTCAGACACACAGCTGATTGTGTAATTGAAGATGTTTTGAGATTTCTAAGACGGAGACACAGATCAGGGTGGTTATGTGTCATTTATAATTTCAAAAAAATGCATTTGTGTTTAAATCTGAACTTTTTTTTGTTTAATGGTTCAGTTTCTTAAGAAATCCTCAGTCAATGCTGTAATATTTTACTCTTAAAAACCAACAGAAGATAATGTGATGGGAAGCAAGTCAAACATTGAGTGTCATTAAAGTCAGACATGCTGTAAGCAGCTCTAACCTCCAGACAAATACAGAAAGTAAATAATGTATTGGGATGGCGAAGTCTTAGAAAATACTCTGGTTTGTATAAAGATAAGATAAAACAAAAGTCTTTGTTTCAAGAAACAGAAAATATCCTATATTTTAAAAGCACTTATATCTTCAAATTATCTAAAAACTTTTCTCTTCTCTTTCTTCTCTCTCTTGTATTTTTCTCTCCTCTCTACATTACTCTGCTTTTTCTTTAAGACCGAAGCCTGACACAAATGAATCTGTATTTTCAGACTAAATGGAAAAAAAAAAAGATATTTGAAGTACCCTACCCCTCTTCACCTGCCTGTCATATCACTATCCCGGACACACACCTTCAACATACACACACCAAACACACAGTGACCTCCTGGACTAAAATAGGCTCTCAGGAGCAGTTTGGAGCAATGAATTGACTCTATATCGGAGGATTTTCACCCTCATCCCCTTTTTCTCTTTATCTTTTTCTCTCGTTCACTCCTTTCTAATCATTTGTGGGCTGCGACTTCTCGGAGTTCTTATAATTGTCTCGTTCAGTCCTCAGCCTCGCAATAACTACAGGATACAAGAGCTCACACTCTAATACAGACACCAAAGCAATATATATTTGTGTGTATATGTGTGTATGGGTGATTCAACAAGCAAGGCACAGAATTGTGTTTATGTGAGATGAAAGGGTGCATTTTGGAGAGATCTAGAGGGAGAGGCAGCAAACGCCTGGTAATGGATTGCATTTGTATGTGATTTTCTCTGAATCTCCACAATCTATGAAGTCACTCAGTCCTGAATCAGTTCACTGGAGTTTTTTCAAGTCCACTAATTTTTTTTCTCCACATCTGTCTCAAGGGTTTATATTATGAGCCCTCGCCTTCAATCCTCCCTTCAGTCATCCTATTCATCTTCCCTTCATCATATGGATCAGGCTAACAGCACTTCTTTTATCTCAGCCTTCTTCCAAGTTTCATCTGTGAAGAAAAACTTCAGCTGAAACTCTTTTAACACAGTTTCATCTTCTTGGTCTCTCTGTGCAGGCTTGCAGGAGTCACCACTGGCAAATGGACATGGCCACAGTGGGCGGGACTTCCTCAGGAAGCAGATGAGAGGGGAGCTGTTCTCGCCACAGCAGATCGAGGTACTGGACCGCCTGTTTGACAGACAGCCATCCTGTCCAATCCAATCCACCACTGAGCTCTATATGAGCCCTGACAAGGTAAGGGCAAGGCATCTTGCAGGCTCTGGGCTGAGTTTGAGCACAAAGTTGAAAAGAGGATTGACACCACTTTAATAAGACTAGTGCTTCTTGCNATGGATTTAAATATATATTTATATATTTTTATGGTAATAGCCAAAGAACCAATGTACCTGAATATTACTTGGTTAATTCAGTTATGAGAAAGATCCATAGAAAGAAAGAAAAAGAAAGAAAAATCTTATCCATGCCCTGGAAGACTGAGAACCTTCACCAGCATAGTGAGTAAGATGGATAAGAATAAAAATACACCCTTAAAACTCAAACAACTGCTTTGTGCTTCCAATATTTATTCAAAATAGTTATTACATTTTTAATGTATGGTAATATTGTTGTCTAGTCAATTAAAAACACTTGATTTATTGACCCTTTCATGCATTACTTATGATATCCTCAATCAAGATTTTTCTCTTTAATATTTTTTATTCATCTTTAGAAGTGGAAAATTATAATTTTAAACTTTGAAGTTCTTCTTTCCAAACACATTTTTATATGACATCATCCATAAATATAAAAACAAATGTGTACTACCAGTGGGTGACACTCTGTGGAGGGATAGACTAAAGTGTAGTGTGATAACTTATGTCTAAATAAATCAAAAATACTAAAAAAAAAAATACTAAATAAGAAAACAGCTTAAACAGCTGTCTGCTGCAGCAGCCACCATGCATGAAGGGCTTAATTACAATCAATAAAGTTAAAGTTAAGTTAAAAATCCAAAATACTGAGCACCATAAAAACACAACTCTAAATCATCCATAAACCTCAAACCAAGAAGCTGTTTTTTACAGCTTTAGTTGCAGTTTGCTATGATGATAAGGAATATTAATAAGTAGACAACAGTTTTCAGCATTTGAACTAACAAATCAGCTCATTGAAAACAATAAAATCATCAAAAACACGAGAGACAGATGAGATTTCACTGCTGTTGGTCTTTGTGGTAACAAACCAAATTACAGAATGACGGCAGCCTTGTTTTCCAGAGATTTAAGGAATAGCTGACTCAGCCTGGTTATGCAAATTGTTAGTCGCTACAGATGCATCCAAACATGTTCTTTATTAACTGTTAGAAACTGGAAGAATACAGATTTTTTTTTTTCATGGTCAGACAAATCATTATTATGTTTTTTAGGTATCAGGGAAATCGGTCCAGCATAGATAATTATGCAGCACTGAAACATGCTAATATCACTGGACTTAAATTGATCAGATCTCCTGATTCTAACCCACTAATATAACAGTCAGCCTGTTAACCATATTTGGAAGCTAAAAGTAAATGCTGCTTCTAACTTTGCTTTTAGCTAAAAAAAAAGCCTGCCTGCTATGCCTTGCCATGCCACGTCAACATTCACCCTCCTGCATAAAAAATTGTACAAACCTGCATTTTCTCTTCATTCTTTGCTTTTATACGCCTCATTCACTGACTGCTCTGAAATTATGAACATCTGCTTGTTTCTCCTTTTGCCTGATGGACCACTGCAACTTCCTGTGGTCTGATAGACCGTCAGCCAAAACGCAGTCGGCCAAGTTTATTGATGTTCCTATAATCTTGATACACTGCAGGGGTTAATGAGCGTATTGACCTGGCTTTCATTATGACCTCACTTCCTGCTGCTTGGAGGACAGTGATGGAGCTATCTGCATGCTGGTTCTCATGGGAATGAGCTGCTCATGTGTGTGTTTGAGAGACAGAGATGAGAAAAGGTGTGTCTGTGTGTCTTAATGTTGCATCTAAATTGATCTACCGCCATTTTTCCAACGGTGAATTCATGTAAATCGGAGAGGGATGGACAGGTGTAAGCAGTACTTGGAATAACAAACAAGCCCAAGCTTTTGTTTGTATTCTGTTAATCTCTTTTCACATGCAGTTCAGCGCTCCACTCAGTATTAAAGCAACAGTTCAGGTCATTTGAAGTGGAAAACATATGATCAGTGAATATCGTAACTGTTAAACTCTTTGAACTGACTAAGTCTGGAGAATTAAAGTTGAATTCTGAGTAGATCTTACAACAACTTTAATATCTAAATTTTTGTAACAATTCATTCAAGCACTACTTTATAAATGTTTGCATTGCCATTAATTTCATGGTTATTCAGCAGAAATATTAGGATACTCCTATGAAAGCGGCCAAGGTCGCGTTAGAAATGCAACAACTACCTGCTGCTACTGTTACATATGATTATAAACAACCAAATAATTATCTAAATAACTGTGTGATAGACAATCAAAATCAGTGCAAAGATTTATAAAATACGATTTGTATGAACCGCTTTGAATTTTTTGAGAGAATTGTTTGAAGATGGAAGAAATGTGCTTTTAAGCACATCACTGCTCAGATTAACCATTCCACAGAATGTTGCTTCAAAAGATTTGAGTCTTGTAACAGTACCCCTTCTCGTTATTTAGCATAAAGTCTAATTCAGGTTTATTTGTTTAGTCAGTGTCAAGGACCAAAGGGTAATCACACTCCAGAGAAACAGCAGCATATAAAACAGGTTGCAGCCTTAGACCTATAGGGCAGAGTTTGGCTGTTTAACCCATTCACTTCCATTTGACCGACATGGAGAGTGTAGTGACACAGGGCGAGAGGTCGACAGGTACTGAATGTTGTAGCTCTATAGACTGAGACTCTAGACCATAATGATTCCTGGGTCAGTGTCCTCTCTGAGCCCGGTCAAGCCAATGAAGTCTGGGTTTGGGATAGGGGCTTTAAAATCCAGGTCACACTGGGGTTAAACTGCATTACAAAGAAATCCAAGCACACACATCCACTCCTCCCCATCCCCCCCTTTTTTTCTAAGTTAGGATGATTGACAGGCACACCCTTAACACTGACACACTGACAGCTACTGCTCAGCCTCTCTGGTATGTGAGCGAAGGTGTGTGTGAGTGTGTGTGTGTAATGGCGGGGCTGTGGTCAAGGAGGGTCATGCTATGTTGTGACTGACAGTCCTTAAAGATGTCCGAATTCACTTGGCCTGCAGTGATGTTGTGTGTTTGGTTCATATTATGTGTTTGTGAAAGACAGAAAAAGGTAGAGTGAGCACACACAGAGAGAAAGCCGAGAGCAATAGGGTCAGTTTCCGAGGCTTGTGGGTTTATTAATATTCTGCCATTTCAGCTCTTCATTTCTTTTTTGGTTTTTGTTGCATATAAATAAGGACCTTATTTCATTTGGCTTTATCTCACTTAAATTGCCAAAAAGTAAAATTACTCCCATGCAAACGTTATTCAATCTGTCACCAGTAGTTACTCCTCTGTTCTGTTTGTCTCCGACCTTTTCTTTATACCTTTTTTCCTAACAAGCCATTCTTTTATCTCATCTTCCTCACTTACTCTTGTTCCCTTCTCCCTGTAGTCTATTAAGCTCCACTATTAATTTATGTGTGCATGCTCGTATGTGTGTCTGCAAGTGTGCCTGTCAGACAGAGTTCATTTGAATTTCCCTTCAATCACTTCTTATTACTCAGCTGATAAATCAGGAGCGCTAAGAGCACCCCCACCCAGGCATGCCGCCCCGGGTCCAAGTGCCCATCTCTGCACCAAAAAATCCAGATAAAATGTGACGTAGAAGAAAATAATTCATTGTTTTCGCAACTTGATGTGATTTATATTTTTAAAATACTTAAAAACTCAAAAAGAAAGAATTTTAAAAGGCTGTCAGACTTCTTATAAAGACTATTTCTCCTTCTAAAATGTTTAAACTCATCACTTCTCTGTCTGTATCAGCATATTTACAGATTGGTATAATGTCTCCTTCCACTTCCCATTGTTTAAAAGCAAAGTCCAATATTTTGTTTATGGGTGTGGCCATGATTCTTAAAAAAATGGAAGGGGTAAAGTTTAAAACTTGTACTGGGAGAACAAGGGCATGACAGATTTTTTAGGCTTCAACTTCTGCATTATGTTCTTGTTTCTAGTTCTGATTCCAGGTTGACTCAAATACACAACTGAGTTAAACTACATAGCTAGCTTTTGAAGATGCATTGTTATAACTGTTGTTCATAACTGAGAGATGAGCTGAAACTAAAAATATATATTTTTGGAGAAGAGGTAAAACTGCCACCAATATGAAGTTTACCTTCAGGTCACTTGCAAATGAGTAACTATCTGTTGCATCTTTTAGATGTTAGGTGTACAACTATAATTTTAAAACTATGAATTTTCTATACCTGCTTGTGCAGGATCAGAGGAAGTGCTGTCGATCTTAAAAGGTGATTGGGCAGGAGGCGGGGTTTCACCCTGAACAAGTTACCAGTCCATTACAGGGCCACATAAACCCAAACATCCATTCACACATATAACTTAAAGGACCAAGATACACTCACATGTTTTTGGTCTGGAGGAAACCTGAACATCCAGAGAAAACCCACAAACACATAAGAGAACATGCAAAGTCCACTCAGAAAGGCTGGGGGTTGAACCCAGGACTGTTTTACCACAACAGTGCTGATCAGCTGAACCACTGTGCAGCCCCTTATATCGTACATATCTGAGGGAAACAAAGGGTATGAGCATATTTGAGTTTTTGCCGGTGTTTACATGGCTGTACGGAAACGGGTTATTGTGAATATTCGGGTTTTAAAAAGGTTTTTGGCTGCATGTAAACACAGTCAGTCAACTTTTCTAGAAAGTGTGTGTTCATGGGAATATTTGTCCTTTACTATAAAGGTACTCGTTATATCAGAGATGTTGTGTGAGAAGTCCTGATTTAAGGTCTAACTCATCCCAAATTACATCACTGCATCCAACGCTTTGCATTATACTTATTGATGTAAGGCGTGTGAACACGCTCCATGGAGCTGTCTCCACACTGTTCTTCGGCTAATCTGAAGGTCACATGATGTTTGGAGGTCTGGAGCTGCTGACTTGGAAGAAAGTGGCTGAGTTCTGCTCATGTGTGCCTCAGGATTGTTTCCAACTTTGTTATGATCCTTCCAACAGTTGATCGCAGAGTATTTAGTAAAAGGGAAATTTCACAAACAGACTTATTACACTGTTGACATCACAGAACCACCTGAAAGTGACCCATTCTTTTATTAATGTATATGGAAGTAGTCTGCATCACTTGGTTTTTGATTTTAGACACAAAAAATTTAAATACAATTATTTAATTTGTGTTTTTCTCTATATGTAGTCATTTTATTGGTGATGCTTCCTCTCTACTTCCCACAAGAATCCTCTGAAATTTGTAAAAATCCATAACTACATAATAAATGTAAGAAAAGTTAGGTTAATATTCCAGTTGAAAAGCTTGAACATTTTACTGTTTTTTTTAGAGTTCAGGTCAGTTGCCTGTCTGAATATGAATATCCTCTCTGCTGCTGCCTCGCTCGGTTTGAGTCCAGATAAATTCTTTCCTCAACAATCCCTGTCTCTGTTTGTGGGCCACAGAGGGAATTGTGTTTGTTTATAGTCAAGCCTTTTCCATCAAGAGTACACAAGACAATGTGGGAAGAGAGAAAGAGAGACAGGCTGAGGAGAAATCGGGAGCTATTTGGAGAATAGAGAAAAAGGGAAATACTATTATGCAAATGGTGCGAGGCAGCAGGGCCGGTGTGTGTGTGTGTTTCAGAGGGACGATTAGGGCTCATCTGTTATTGATGTGAGGGTTTGAGCTAAACTGTTACAATATATCTGAGGCAGCAGACCAACCTGGTGTAAAAGAGGAACGGTGAAGGACTTAGTGTGACATTAAACAATAGTAAATCTGCCATTAGAGAGTACAAGTACTTATTCATTTTTAAAATTGAGCTTGCAAGCTTTTTTTGTTGCACACCGACTAATAAAAGTAAAAGACCAACAACACAGGCTTACACTTATTAAAAAAATGATGATAAATTTTGCTTTTGTGATATTAAAATGCATTGACTGTAAGGAACCCAGTCCCACCTTAAAGAACTGATCTACAAAAAAAATCCACAACGGAGCCAATGACTAAAAACTCAACTTTCATCAGTCATAATGTTTCTAATATTAAAATTCATCTTGTTTCGTTCAAACATGCTGTTTACACTAACAAAACTAAAATAATGGAGACTTCCTAAATGCTGTATTCAGATCGGACTTGTTTTACTAGATCAGTTAGATTTCATGAATGTAATGACCTGTAACAGTTTGTCCCTGGTCCAGATTCCCTTGCCATCTTTTCTTGTAACCCTTCATGCTGCCCTGTAGTGCAGCTTCTCCCCACCAGCATTACCAACCCCCCTCCAGTCCAACCTCTCCATGGCCTGGCAGCTGCGTCCCTTCCTTTGATGAGGGCTGATGGTGCTGTATGAGTGGTGGAATTGACAACATTTACTGGTGCGAATGAGAATGATCCATCTTCCTTAGTGGGCCTGTCACCCCACTGGCCAAACTTCATCATGGCCAATTACCACAGCAGACCCCTTCTTCTCTGCTGGTGCCGCTGCAGGCCCTACACATGCATACATGGACACATTAGACACTATTATGAGACAGCTTAGCCATGATGGAAGGGGGTGCACTGGGATGGCGTGTTTGGTATGGTGAGGAAAAAACCAGTAGGTTTGACAGGTTGTCTGTCTGAGAAAGAAAAGAAGGCTTAAAAAGTGCCAGAAGTCTAAAGAGAGGCAGAAAGAGATATGTGTGTGAGGTGTACAGCGTAAGCTCTTACTTGGCAGGTCACAGTCCAGTGGTTGTGTTGTGTGTTGACGAGCACAGGGGTGTTTAAGAGGTCAGTGAGCACAAACAAACGCCTACACCTAGGCCTTTATACACACAGATGCAGGTGTATTAAAAGGGTCAGTGCGAAAGTCTCACCTCATCCTCTAAAGGAAATTCTGATCTGTGTCATTAGTGGACACACACACACCCATGCACACAGAAGTAATACATGGAAAAAGAGGCCGTTTAATACTAAAAATACAATTTTTTGTTAATTAATTTTAAACAAAAAGAGGCAAATAATAACTAAACTTTGTTTAAAGTACGTTTGTGGTAAATTTTAAAGTACATGATATTTATGTTCAGGTAACTTATATAAACCAACAGAAATGTAAATAAAACTTTTTTCTGGCTGATGTCATAACTTGTCATGCATGCAGTATTTGAGCTAAAGAGGTAAATATTGGATTCCGAGGTTGGATTGGACAAAAACACTGACATAAATACAGATCAGATGTCGCTGCCTTTTTCCATTGTTGAAAAGTGAAGCCACAAGTGCTGCTATGTTGTGTTTTTTAAACCAGAGTCTGGACAGAAATGTGGAACTTAAAGTCTCACCCACACACAGTATCGTTTTATTCTTTCGAGACATGCCGAATAACAACAAAACATGTCAACATACAACAGCATAGTAAGAACTACTGGAATCGACAAAAGTCAACAGATTGAAAAAGTTATCTGATTTATATATACAGTGGTGGATGGTTATATATACGACCTCAGTGTCCAGCAGTTTTGTGCATACATATAAGTGTTGTGTGCATTTACCCGTCGGTGGTCATTTGAACTGTGAACACGGGTAGCAGTGTTCAGTATTGATAACAGATAATCAGAAATGATGTAAAAATGCAATTACAAGATATTAGGAGAATAAAACTCTCAAACAGATCGAGTTATACCCATAGAGAGGATCCACTATGACACTGTAAGTAAACAGATGCGCCAGATACGCGCGCGCATGGACGCGACGGTAATGACACAGATTAAGTTACAGTTAGTAACAGAACAGAACGGTTTTCTATATCGGATATTAAGAACTCATGATCGGGCAATAAAAACTAGAACAAATGTTACATGTGACACTATTTCACACTGAAGAAGTCGGTGATTATTTTTTGGCGACCCTCTGACAGCTTCAAACAGACGCGCCAGACATGCGTGCGTAAACGCCAGAGCAGTTTAGTTCCAGCCACCAAACAGCGAGAGTGTGTGTGAGAACACCAGCGGAGGTTTATAGTCATGTAACTAGTGAGAAACAGTGAGATTTAGTGAGATGCATGTAAGATAGTACCTCCAAATGTTTTGTGCATATAAGCGTTGACCATTGTATATATATGTATATATTATTTATAAAAATGTCTCATTCATCCACATTGAGGGGAGAGAACTTAAAACATGTACTGGAACCGGCCACTAGAGAGAACTTGCTTTATTTAGCCTTAACTTACAGGTTCCATTCTTGTGTCCATGTCTTTGGTCAAGAATCACAGAGTTCCAAGTTCCTGGTGTTCTGACATTGAACTCAGAAATCCTAACTTCCAAATACAAATAAAATGCACCATGAGGTTCTGTCTGTTGGTAAAAGTACTTTGATGGACCTCAAAAATCTAACCATCATTCAAGGAATTAACAATCTAGATTTGCCTCCAAATCAAAGATCAATGGCCCAGTTCAGTTATACTGTATGTACTCATATTTAACTCCAGATGAATCTGGTCCTCTTTTGTTCGCAGTGATGGGAGGCCCTCATCTGTTGAACTCTGGCCCTTGAGAGCCTCGTTTCCTTATGTTTTAGATGTTAAATTCAACACACCAGCTGTAAATTAATGAGTCATTAACAAGTTTTTGCAGAACTTAAGGAAGTAACTCATCTGTTTGAATCAGGAACAGAGACATAACTAAACCTCACAGAACAATGACCCCTCTCCCAACCCTAATATTATTAATAATACTATAATTTGGTATGTGGGATTTTTGCAATGAGATAAACACAAACTAGAATAGATTCACATTACTGGAGGTATAAATCTCTTGACTGAAGCTCTGCGTATTTTGAACTCATGCCTTAGAATTCACAATTATTTACAGGAACCACAGAATAGACTTGAACGGATCCGTGGACACACACACACACACACACAAGTGTGTTTTGTTATCCTTATGGGGACCGTCCATTGACTTCCATTAATTTTAGTAACTAGATTTATACCTAACCCAAACCCTTTTCCTAACCTTAACCATTACTGATCTATAACTAACCCTAAGACTAACTAAAACTCTATTCACACCATACCTATAAACCTAACCCCTAACCCTAAAAAGGGGAGTCCCCCCCATGGGGACCAGGCTTCGGTCCCCACAAGAACCCTCGGACCCCAGAAAGATAGTAAAAGTCAGGAAACGGGTCCCCAGGAGGTCAGAAATACAAACACACACACACACACACACACACACACAAGTGTGTTTTGCTATCCTTATGGGGACCGTCCATTGACTTCCATTGATTTTAGTAACTAGATTTATACCTAACCCAAACCCTTTTACTAACCTTAACCATTCTGATCTATAACTAACCCTAAGACTAACTAAAACTCTATTCACACCATACCTATAAACCTAACCCCTAACCCTAAAAAGGGGAGTCCCCCTCATGGGGACCAGGCTTCGGTCCCCATAAGAACCCTCGGACCCCAGAAAGATAGTAAAAGTCAGGAAACGGGTCCCCAGGAGGTCAGAAATACAAACCCACACACACACACACACACAAGTGTGTTTTGCTATCCTTATGGGGACCGTCCATTGACTTCCATTGATTTTAGTAACTAGATTTATACCTAACCCAAACCCTTTTACTAACCTTAACCATTCTGATCTATAACTAACCCTAAGACTAACTAAAACTCTATTCACACCATACCTATAAACCTAACCCCTAACCCTAAAAAGGGGAGTCCCCCTCATGGGGACCAGGCTTCGGTCCCCATAAGAACCCTCGGACCCCAGAAAGATAGTAAAAGTCAGGAAACGGGTCCCCAGGAGGTCAGAAATACAAACCCACACACACACACACACACACACACTGGGTGTTAGAAAGCAGGTCGCAGATCTATCATGTGATCTTGAGGTTCCTCTGTGGTTAATCTATATAAAGTTTGTCATCAGAGTCGATACTGTCTCTCTGAATTACCACACAAAGTCACACATTATGTCTCACTCACAGAGACAGATTGGAGGGAGAGATTTGGATGGATGACTATAAGTTAGGGTCAAACACAGGTGAGCAGATCATTTTCAGTATCCATCTTTATATCTGCACCCTGAGCTGTTGGTGTGTCAGTGTTACACTGGCTGCTTCAAAAGTTTTCTCTCATCCAGTCATCATACTCTAAGGTGTCAAACTCCAGTCTTGAAGGGTCACTATCCTGCTGGTTGCAGGTCCTGTAACACACCTGGTATAGATGAGCAGGTCTTTAACCCTATAATGCCACTTGTATCATATTTGCTACATAGTTTTGATCATTTCTAACATGGTTGCTCCAGTAAATGATCCACTTGCCTTTTTTTCAGGTTAAATCATCATTATTATATGGATGAATGCATTATTATTAATTTATTTTTTAAATTACAATTAAACCGTAAAAACGGCCAATGTAATAAATGTGATACAAAAGATCTATTATAAATAACATGATACAGCAAAAAACGTTTGTGAATTTTGTTCTAAGGCTTCGTAAACGTCTCAGTTCCAAATAATCCGAATTTTCTGGCTATTTTCTAATAAGTTGGGTCTTACAGGGTTAACACACCTCTGCAGAACTTGTTGATATGATGAGAACATAATTAAATCATTTCATCTGGTGTGCTGGAGCTGAAAAACATCTAAAACATGCAGGATATTACAAACACCATTCCAAACAAAGTCAGGGTACTCTGTGTAACATGAAAAAACCCCAGTAATCAGTCATTTACAGATCTCACAAATCCCTATTTTATTCTTTACGGAACATACAGTAAGCAACATATCAGATGTTAAAACAGAGATAT
This sequence comes from Pachypanchax playfairii, assembly GCA_006937955.1. NCBI lineage: Eukaryota > Metazoa > Chordata > Actinopteri > Cyprinodontiformes > Aplocheilidae > Pachypanchax > Pachypanchax playfairii. Next base: position 1,836,510 of record SSNP01000061.1, read on the forward strand.
TTACCAGTTTATAGAAAACATGAGCTCATTTTGAACTTGATAGCAGCATATGGATGCAGGGTTGTACATACAAATGTTATATATTTGTATAATAAATGCAACAAATTTATTTGAAAATTTCAAAAACATCTGTTTATACTGCTATGCTCCTTACGGGATTTGTGGAGATGGTGCTGTAATCTGGATCAGTGTAACTGTGTTACTGATCTTAGGTCAGGTTGTGCTGTCACGCTGTTTTTAACTGAACATCATAAACATCTTGTGTGCTCAGTCGTCAGTTGGTTTTGTGGCTTATCAAGTTATAACTAACATTGGAGGCTCATTGAAGACATAACCCTACAGAACAATGTGAGTAATATTGATAAAATAAAAAATGTTGAAAAAAATCTTTCTAGAACTTTTTGGTTTAGTGAATTGTTTTTACTTTCGATTTTACAGAGAAAATCAAACCCAAACAGTTAGATATGAAGCACATACTGCTTTTGCACCTCAGTTTCTTTTTCTGTATGTGATTTGGAATGTCTAAAGAGTGTGTGTTGAAGGCACTGAGTGTGTGTTTGTGTGTGCGCGCGCTCTGAGATGATCACAGTTCTTATTGTTGCAGGTATCTGGGGAGACAAGAGGCTTTGTGTAAGCCACGGTCTATGTAATGCTGCTGTGTATGTGTGTAAATATACGTTTGTTGTGTACATACCGTGTGAGTGTGCGGATGCGAGAGATGAAGAGAAAGTGCAAGCTGATCCTGTGGTTATAGACTGTTGGACTTAGTTGTACAGTAAATCCCTGTCTTTGTAAACAGATCAATAAACTCTCAGCTGTGAGTGTGTTTGTCTGTTGGTGTGTGTGTGTGTGTGTGTGTGTGTGTGTGTGTGTGTGTGTGTGTGTGTGTGTGTGTGTGTGTGTGTGTGTGTGTGTGTGTGTGTGTGTGTGTGTGTGTGTGTGTGTGTGTTCATAGGAAAAGCTCCTTTCCTCTCCACTGTGAGGAAGGTGTAACTTGCTGTAAATATGGCGAGATCTAACAAACAGATTGATCAGTACAAGTCACTGTACCTTCATGTTCCATCCAACATGGAGAATAATGATTTTGTTGGTTATTAAATCTGTTTTTACGTTACTTTCTGCTTCGTTATAGACATCCGACTACTCGGCCATGGCCTCACTAGCAGGTGGACTGGATGAGATGAAGAACAGTTTGGCTAATCCGAGCACAGGGGCGGAGTTAGGAGCGAACGTGTCCGGTCCGCAGTCCTACTCACTAGTTCCAGGTAAAAAAAGCATCTATTTGGTATAGTCACACTTCTACTCAGAAACATTCTGACTTGATTTTTAGGACCTATTAATGTGTTTTATTAATAATGTTTGTTAAGATGAACCCAAAAAATTACTGTCTTTCTTGCCATAAGGCAGCAAACCAACCAGCAACTTTCCATTTTCTGTTAGTTTTCTAGTGAGTGTTTTGAAGTTCTTTGGTTTTGCTTTCTTTTATTTTGGCAAGAAATTAATTCTCTTGACATTGTTATTTTTACATGGCACTAATTCAACTTTATTCACCTGTGTAATTTAAACATTAATGGCGAGATAATGAAGGATATTATAAATGAACTTTTACTGTCATGTAAATAATAGTTCTGTAAGATGATAAACAGCATAATTACACAATTCCTGAATGTGTCAGTGATGGATGTGGAATTCTTCCCAGTCAAGAGTTCAGATTCTGAAAAGGAGAAGACAGTAACATGCCTAGTGAACATGGGATGTCTGAAACTTATCTAGAAACAGATTACTGGATGTTTAGGAAGATGAAATGGATTCTAAATCCTTAGTGACTGCTGCCTTGAAGTGACACTCTCAGGTCTGAATGAAACATTTAGAAACATTCTGACTTTGTTTAGTGAAACATGGTGCAGGTTTGTGTTATTTGACACTTATAAGATGAGTCTGAAGTGATGAAATACAGGAACTCAGCTCTTTGTTTACATCTTACATGGACATTGAAAAACATTTGTGAGCTTGTTTTTTTTTAAAATGATGAAACATTGTTTAGCTTGTCGTCGCAGCAACACCGCTTTGATAATGTATCAGACCCAGAGAATGATGAAATTACTCATGCAGAAATAAAAGACTTCAGGAGGACCAAATGTAGATGTTCTGACTCAGTGGGTTGAATTTTGATCCGTGAAATTCATCTGCAGCCACACTTGGCTTTTATCTCATGCAGCAGAGCCAAGAGTTAAATAAAAAGCAACTGGAGTTTGAAATGAGCTGCAGCCGTCTGGTCAACGATATTTCTGTGCATGTCTACAATTCATAATAATTACACCCTGTAAAAAGCAGATAATAAGAGAGAGAAAAACTCACAGTTCCATCAGACTCAAGCTCACATCAGGATCCAATAATATGAGAGATAACTTGATGGATTTTGGTCTCTTTTCTCTTCTTCTGCTTTGATCTGTCTGTTTATACATAACATTCATTTGCATCCACGATGACACTGAGACTGACTGTGTTTGATCAGCTGAACTTAAAGCCTGTGGAACTGATTTCATCTCAAACATATTCGGCTGTGAGCATCAAAACTGGTTCTCTTCACATCGTCTTTTCTCCTGAGTAGATTAAGTACTCAGAAACGACAGATTATTGATCTGATTCTCCATTTTGTGCCATAGTAAATCACTCTGGCTGTATCTATGAGCTATGTAGTTTAACTGTTCACATCATAAAAACTACCATAAAGTAACTGACCTGGGGAAAATTACACATATAAAACTCTCTACAGTACAATAAACATAAAACTCATAGTGAGTTAAATACATTTTATCTCAGAAACCGTTTAATCTAAGTGCCTAAAAATCTTAGCGATGGACATCAGTCAGCGGGTTAAAAAGGTGAAGGTGATAATAAAAGGTGAGACCTTCTTTTACTCCTCTTTCTCCATTTAGGGGCACCAGGAGAGGCCTGATTAATTAAGAGTAGACCAGGGAGTTCTTGGACAAGGCTTTGACGCTTCCATCAGTAATGAGGGGAATCATTGATCAGGGAATTTGGGATATCTGGGAATGGGTTTGTTTTTTTACTCTCTGAATCCACTGAGGGATATTACCTGCACACCAGAGGAAAGAAAGGAGAGACACAGACAGAGAGTGTGAGAAAAAGAGAGAGCGATAAAAAAAATTTCCATTTCTGCTTATGCATGCAAACACACACTCATATTCACTTGCACACACCTTCTGAATATTATGCATGCATTTCCTCAGCTGTCTTTTCTCTCAGAACACAGCTCCCTCTAGGGGATCAGACGTCCGTGTGTTTGACGCAGCGTTATCGCATCCTTCAAGAGTTGATACCCTGGACACATGCTGTAGAGCAACATTTACATGCTCACCCCTTCTTTTGGGGGCTTCTCCAAATCTGTTGGGTACTTCTCTTTACTCTGAGTTTCAGCCACTGCACCAGAGTGCAAACATACAAAGGGACACTTTGTGCACCCCTTGATCCCTCTAGGTTTGACATGTGTTACTCTGATGGTTGTTTGAAGATAGGCAGACAGTGTAAGACAGAAAATGTGTGTTCATCTGTAGCTGCAAGTGAGCACGAAGGAGACTTGTGCTTGTTTGTTGACCTCTAAAGCAAAGCTGCGGAAAACAGATACATCAATACAACTGGCATGCATATGCAGAAATACACTGCCAGCACATGCACACATACATACACACACACACACACACACACACAGACACATCTCAGAGGATCTGGCCCTGTCTGCCCCCTCTAAGTTAGCTGTAGAGAGTCCGTCTCTCCTCTCTCTTGCCCTTTCCTCCCTCTTCTCCGTGCCCTGTGCACTGACCCTGAGCGGATGAGCAGCCCGTCTGCACTAATGCCTCGCTGTCGCGTCAAACACAGAGAAAAACTTTACTACATGAGACAGGCGAGAGGAGGCAGAGAGGGACAGAGCGAAACCAGAGTGGAGACAGAAGCACATTCAAGGAGGAAGATGAAGAGGCGAAAATATATTATAAAGAGAAATATGGAAAAGCAACTTAAAGAACACTTGTTCTGGTTGTCTTTGCTTACAATCAGCTCATGTAGTTCCATTTCCCCATGACATGCCACACATTGCTTCTGATGTTAAACACTGATGTGAGAATCAACTAAAATGTGACAAAATGGAAATATAAAGCATCTTTAACAACTTCTTTCCATCATATGGAGCATTTTAGAGTTTACTGAGTATGTTTTGTAACTTTATGTTCAGATCTGTAGTTAATCTACACTTCCAAACACTGTAAACACATCTACTGCACCCACTTTATTGTTCGTTCTGAACTGAAGCACAAAACTACAACTGAAATAAGGTGAAATTAGTCAAACTAATATTGTGACATGTAAAACATTGTTCTTCTGTGTTGAACATGTATTATAACACTCTGAAACAACCCTATATTTATCAGAATGTTTAATTAAATTCAGAATAAAAAGAGAAATTTAACCTGGCTGAAGGTAAAGTTGCTTTTGAACACAGCTGCATCTCTTTAAACACTCACTCCTCTCTGTTTGGATTCTTTAGGCTCTTTATCAGCGTGTACGTCACTTCCTGTTCCTCCTGTCTCCTACAGTCTCTTCTCTTTATCCCTCAACCCTTCTTCATCCTCCTCTGCCTCCTCACAGCCTGTTATTGGTTGTTAAGTGGACGGGAATTGAATGGGATTGATGGTGTTAGAATCTGAGCCGTTTATGATGATGATAAATGTGTGTGTGCAGACAGCAGTAGGAGGGTGCTGGTGTGTGTGTGTACATGATGATGATGATGATGAATGGAGGGTAGCAACTCCACACAATCTTAATGTCTGCTGTGAGCAAACGCAGAGAAATGATTCGGGGTGACACATTGTCATGTAGTTTAATGTAGTTATATTTCCTCTCCAAGATTGGGGGGGTTGAAAGGGGGGTCAATAAATTAATAAATGCCAGAGGATGAAAAACATAGGAGGAAACAAAAGAAGAAAACACATCCCTGACGAGCTGCTTGTTTTAATGCTACAACAAATAGTTTGGGGTTTTCACATAAAAGCTGCATATCAGTAAAATTTAAAAACTGAACAAGAAGTAGAGCAAGTGTCTCTGCTGACATGGAGATATTTGGTATGTTTTCTTGAAATGTATTTGTTATTTACTTAATGAAAATCCAACAAATTATCAGGCAACAAACCAGAAAACATTTTACAAAATGACAAATTTTCCGCTGGTGAACATCAGAGATGATTTTAATTGAAGGGTTTTAATGATTTCCATGGTGACCATCATGCAGCAGGTGGATCAAAGTATGTTCCAAGTTGGGCCGGGTTTCGTTTTAGGAATGAGTGAGTTGTTTTACGACTGGACGTGATGCCCAGAGGGCAGCATCAGATCTGAACAGCTGACTTTCAGGCGAGAAAACAGAACATTCTCAGTGGAATACTCTGAGAAGTTAGAAACAACCGGCTGGGATTGTTTCATAACCCAAAGCAGTTGTTTTCATTCTAAAACTTTGGCCAAATGGGATTTTGCAAAAACAACAACAGGGACACAACATGGATTCCATGCTGTTGTTATGTTAGCAAACATTTTGAGAACATGTTGAAACATTTAAATATTTAAAGATTGCAACATTAATTTAAATCTAGGATTCCATCATCTGTATAAGTTGAAGTTTTCTAAAATTCTTTTACTTTTTGAAGTTTATTGAAATGTTTGTGAACCATGTGACGAATAAATGTGACTGTGATATTTATCTGTCATGTTGACGCTGGTGGTGATACTGACTAAGACAGAAACATCTATGTGTTGTAACAGGTCGAGACCTTGCCAGCACAACTCTGCCAGGCTACCCTCCTCATGTCCCCCCCACTGGACAGGGCAGCTACTCCACCCCCTCCCTCACTGGCATGGTACCTGGTGAGTAACAGCATAAACAACCCATTACATAGCCATGAATAAAAAAACATTTTAGCCCATATAGCACCAGTAAATAACGTGCTATACCCTTTTAAAGCTAATGTGTTGATATTTTCAGCCTTTTTACCTCCACAAGGAGCTCGTGTTTTCACCAGGTTTTTGTTAGTTTGTCTGTCTGTTAGCAAGATAACTTAAAAGGTTCTGGGTGGATTTTGATGAAATGTTCAGGAAAGGTCAGGAATGGTCCAAGGAAGAAGTCAGTAGGTTTTGCTGGTGATTCGGATCACTGTCTGGATTCAGGAATGTTTTTAAATGATTCTTATTCATTATGAGATAGGGCTGTTTTCAACATTTCTGTATGGAACTCCACAATAAATGATCCAGGTGCTTGTAAAAAAGGCTGAGTTTCTAATAGGTTCTACATACACAGGTAATGCAAGATACCAAGATACCAACAGATACCAAGGACTGATCTGGATCAGGGACTGATCTGGATCAAGTTTCAGATTTTATGATCCAGAATAGCAAAAATAGGGAACCTTCAATTTTTTTATAAAGTTGCAACAAACACCAAATGACAGTCAAGACTGTGGAATCAGAAGGTTATAATAGATTTGATGTTCCTTCAAAAGTTCTGGAGCTCAATCCAGAAGAAAACAACCATTACTGAATAACTACTGAACTAATAATGAATCAGTGTCTGTCTAATTTTTAAAGATGATTTTATGATCAATGATCTTATAATGTTGATAGAAACAAAGGTGAGACTCTTATTTTTGGTGTAAATCACAATATAGAGGACCTGAGCTGCTCGGAGGAGGTCTGAGATCTACAAGTGATTTTCTAATTTGTTACTCAAAACAATCAAAAAGGGAGAATCTGCACAGTTTGCCAGATTAAAAACAGACTTATGTTGCTTCTGCAAGAACAAAGCTAACTCTTCTACAGACAGAACTGAGACTATAGAACCCAATTAGCATTCAGTACATACTATAATGTAAAGAAAAGAAACATTTTAATGGGACATACAGCACCAGGGTAGGAAGTATGCTTCCCAAAGGGTCACATGAAGACTTTAACTGCATTGGGGGGGGGGTCGCACCGACATGCTAAATGTAATTCTGTCAAATATAAACTTTTATAATTAGCTATAAATATGACTTTCATACTTTATATATTTAACGTAATGCAGTTTTCGCATCAGTTCATTCATCAGCATTTAAAATTAGTTAATACAAAAAAAAAAGCAAAAACATTTTGTTGTTTTTGTTTCTTTTTGTTCAGTGAAAGAAATGTAGTTTTTGTACAATGAGATCAAGTTGAATACCTGAATTATACGTGAAGGACATGTGATCATTAGTGAGGGAGGATCTCTGTGACCAACTGTAGTTGAAGAATAAAAATATATAATGATGGTAAAAAAAAACACAGTAAGGAAAACGTTTTATGAAAACCAGTGTATTTTTAAATGGAATCATGATCTCTGCATGATACATGAGACCATAAAGTCTTGATTTCTCTGTTCCTGGATGTGTAAAGCTTTTGTAGTTTCGATTGCAGAGATTCTGATGTCTGCACTCTCCTTCTGCAACTTGGATCTTCTACTGATCCAAGTTGCAAAAAACCCAACCTGTTCTCCACATAAATCACAAAACTCACAGCTTTGACTACAATGACAGAGAAGAAGTTCTTTGAAGTTTATATCTAGTTAAAATTAAACCTCTTTCCAATCTGTAGTTCAGGCTGACATGACTGTAACTCCATACTTCATAAATTCTGAAAGGAGAGACTTTTGATGCACCTAAATGCTAAACTCAACATCAAAAAGTTCATCTTCACAATAAATGCTGCAAAAATCAGTTTCAAAATAAAAGCAAAGCTCTCAAGAATTAAAGCAGTCCTTCTTGAATAGTGGGGGTGGGGTGTCCCTGGGGAACATGCTTTTTTGTTGTACTAGAATAAAGTATTATTACACATTTACTACAGTAGGTGGCAGTGGCACTCTCACTGTCAGAATGTGCGCAGCGAGTAGGGATGTCCAGTTCCAATCACATGATCGGAAATTGGGCCCGATCACGCTTTTTTATTATCTTTTAACGCATCAATAGTTATGCAATGGCAACTCCTGAGTCCACACAGAAACAGCAACGCGTGCGGCATAACATCTTGTTGTTGCAGACACGCTATTGTAGTAGAACACTCAATGTTCTCTCAATGTAAGTCACTTTGGATAAAAGCGTCTGCTAAATGACAGTAGTAGTAGTAGAACACGGAAGCAGCTTGAGGCGGAAAGCACATATGTCTTTGGTCTGGTCTTTTTTTTTAATTTTTTAATGTATTATAGTATTGGACTGGGAGTATCAGTATACTCAATATCAAATGACTCAGACTCGAACTTGAGGGAAAAAAAACTTAACTGGGACATCCCTAGCAAGGAGTATTAGTTTGATGTTGTAGGCCCAAGCATGGTGTAACCTTACCCCCCCCCACTCTGACCCCCGCAGCCCCAGAAACAAGAGAAATTTTATAAGTGGATGGATGGATGGATGGATGGATGGATGGATGGATGGATGGATGGATGGATGGATGGATGGATGGATGGATGGATGGACGGACGGACAGATGGACGGACGGACGGATGGACGGACGGACGGATGGATGGACGGACGGACGGATGGATGGACGGATGGATGGACGGATGGACGGATGGATGGACGGACGGACGGACGGACGGACGGACGGACGGACGGACGGACGGATGGATGGATGGACGGATGGATGGATGGATGGATGGATGGATGGATGGATGGACGGATGGATGGATGGATGGATGGATGGATGGATGGATGGATGGACGGACGGACGGACGGACGGACGGACGGATGACGGATGGATGGATGGATGGATGGATGGATGGATGGACGGATGGATGGATGGATGGATGGATGGATGGATGGACGGATGGATGATGGATGGATGGATGGATGGATGGATGGATGGATGGATGGATGGACGGATGGATGATGGATGGATGGATGGATGGATGGATGGATAGATGGACGGATGGATGCCAACTTCCAAAAAAACTGACAAGCAGCTGCAAACTGTGATTCCATCATTCAGTCTTTAATTTGGACTCCAGTAAAGTTCAATCTAACAGTCTCACTGTGAGGGTCTAATGCTCTCAAAGCCTACAGTATACAGTATGTGGTCAGTCATCTCTCTGACAATAGAGTTAAAAACACTGTAAAAAGTCTTTTTCCCTTCAGTTCCACATCCTCTTCATCATGACTGAGTGTCTCTTCCACCACGTAGTGTTGTAGTGATGTGGGTGTGTGATGGCGTCTTTCGGGAGGAAAAGGAACACTGTTGTTGTCCAAACTGTCAGCCCCAAGTTTTCTGTACTCCTCATTAGACCGTAGATTTTCATCACAGACAGATGTACTTCTGATTTTGACGTACACTTGATAGGCTGAACTGCAGTGATGAGGTCTGTGTTTTCCGCTTGGAGCATTCTGTCCATTCTGTCCCAAAACTTGTGCATCAAACTGGCAAGAAGTTTAAATATCAGTCTAAAGTTTCATATCTGCACTTGTTTTTTAATGTCATTCAAAAATCCATTAAGTGTTGCATGTGATTTCAGAACCACGTTGCTGCTGTTGGCTTTTTTATACATTTTTATACAACCTCTTTAAATGTACTTCCTTATCAAAAGACATCCGCAGCAACACGGTGATAAATAAAACTATAGTGATACAGAATTCTCTTCAATAATCCATTTAGAATAAGTGAACTCAAACAACCTCCTGTTTGATCTCGATCATCAACTAAGTGAGAGGTTCCTCAAAGTGGTCATTTGTTTGATACAAGACATTCCTATTATGTGTATAATTGCTGACATGTGAAGGTAGTTTTGAGAGAGCAGTTCAAAGTTAACCAGTGTTTAAACTTCTTTGCTCATTAAACACTGCAGCTCTTTTTCCTTCCAGAGAGCCGTGCATGTGTAATGTCCTTTACTATTAGCATGTCTGCTAAAACCCTTTACCTTTTCTGTAACATGTTTCTAGTCCCTAAAGCTGAAAGTAGAAAATACATTGTCTCACCTTCCAAACCTGCTACAAGGATCAAAACTCAGATTCTGCTTGAATGGAATGATCAAACAAGACTTTATCTATGTACCAAGATGCTAAAAATCAGTAATAGTCATTCTTGTGCAGCTGTGTTTTTGGAAACTGTTGAAGTGTTGGTTAAGTTGGCACCTCCCGGCTGAATGTAAATGGTGTGAATGTCATCGCTGGCCTGAGTATCAGTGGGAGAGTCTGCTGAGGAGCCTGCAGTCTCTGTGTTGTCCAGAGCAGCTGGTTGGTCAGAGGTAGAACATCATCTGACTGAGTTCTTTCTTTTCATCCACATGTGGGTGAAGCATCGCTTCAGAAAGAAAGGGATTCTGAGACAGAAATTTAAAAATTTTATATGGACAGTTGAAAAAATAAGATCACAAGATTTAAAAATGGTTAGAAGTAGTGGAAAAGAAATATTACCTACATTAAAAAATCTACCTCAGTATACAGTACATACAGTATGAACTTCTCACATGTGTCTGATACTCCAGAGAAGCTCCGCCTTAAACAACAGCACAAGACACAAAGCCAGGTCCACTACAGGGAGGATTTTAGTTGAAGCACCAGTCTGGAGAAGAAACCCTTCAGTCCTGAAACAGCTGGAGCAGTTTGACCATGACGGGCGGGTTAAAATACCTGTGGACAGGTGCAGAAGACTCACTGAGACTTACGGAAACCACTTGATTGCAGTGATTAACTCAAAAGGTTAAAGCATTAATTTAAAGGAACCGTCATTTGTGTCCGGGCCAGTTTCAACTTTATATATATATATTTATTATTATTCTGTTGAACCACAATTCAAACGCAACATCAGGTTTTATTTTAATGATTTTTAGCAATATTTTATCTTTTAATTTTGTTAGTTTCACATTATTTCAGGGACCGTTATGGATTTTTCTTCCTTTCATGGAACAACACAAACTGTTTTATTAACATCTGTAAGCAGTTTGACTTGACTTTACGTTAATGAAACTCTTTCATCTTTCAACAACACATCACACCAACAGATTTGTATCTGTTAAGTCCCTGTGTGATCTGTGTGTGTGTCTGTGTGTGTGTCTGTGTGTGTTTTCAGAGAGCACACTTAGCGTTGCCACTTCCTCTTTCTTGTCTGTCGACAGTGTGGCTGTCAGTGATCCCAGGGGGTTGGTGTGTGTGTGTTTATGTGTGTATCTGTATGCATATGTGCACATGTGTTTGTGCATGTGTGTGTTTGTGTATGTGTGTGTCTCCCTGTGTATCATTAGAAACCAGCCACAGTGGCACAGCTGTCCCTCCTCAACATTAGTAATTTGTTTTTAATGAGAATCACCAGTGACCCACGACTAATTCATTCATTCCCTTCCACTCCGCCTTCCACGCTGCTTTTGTGTTTCAATCCTGGAACGCTGTTCTTGTTTTCGCTTCTCGTTTGCTCTCGCCAGCAGCGCTGCTCCTGGTCAGAGTTTAGAACACTGGCGCAAAATAATGGGAGAAATCCAAACAGAGCAGACGAACAAAGTCAGAAAACAGTGTTGTTTGCAAGTTGTTGTTTTCATGTATTCCCAGTCAGTCAGTATGTGAAACACACACTTCCACGGGCTGACACGCAGCACACACACACCCACACACACACACACGCTTAGTCTCAGTGGACATGTTGGAACAGCACGTCTAAAGATGGCTAACCCTGTCGCCCCGTCCCACTGCGCTCACGCCGTCTTGTCCTCAGGTTTGACAGGATATTTGAGTGTGTGTTCGAGCTGCTGCGTGCGGCTCTTTGTGTGTGTACTTGTGTTTATTTTTGACAGTGTCTGTGTGCGCGACCTTGACACTGAGCTACACAAGGGAGACCCCTGAGCCTTCTTTCCACTCCTCTCGCTCCTCCACCTCTCATCTCCTAAACAACCTGACACACTGCCGTCACTACGGTGATGACAGTGGAGAGGAGGCTGGCGCCCAGGGGTGCCATGGAGACCGCATCTCGACCCCACCTGACAGACGCAACTAAATGTACACACATACACTCAAGAGCGCGCACTTGTACACAGAAAACTTGCACAAACAACAACACACAAGCGGTGTGGATGTTTGGGTTTCTCTCTGTGAATTTGAAAAGCTGCCCGACTCCTTCAGCTGACTGTAATTATTGAAAGTGATAATCTACAAACTTTGCCTCTGCAGCTTGTTTTATCTCAACACTTCTCAGCCAAATTATCCTCCTTTTTGTTCCCTCTGTCTAATATCATACCTTCATTAAGGAAGCAACTCTCTTCTGCTGTTTTCACCCTCTCGCTGTCTCTCTCTCTCTCTCTCTCTCTCTGCAGCAGGGGGGCTGACACTCAGAGGGGGTGTTGGAAAGCAGTGAGGCAGAACCGACAGAACGAGAGGCAGGGAAGAGGAATGGGTTGGTGGGGGTGGGAGGGAGGGAGGGGGCATCAGGGTCTGTGACTGTCAGCTATGGGAGAGGGATCCCCTGGGAGGAGTGATGGTTCAGGAGAAAAAGAAAAGAAAGAGCAAAAGAAAGTCAGCATAGAGAGAGAGAGAGAGAGGAAAAGAAGTGGAGGAGAATGTTGTTTTGATGTGAAGGGTGATGGGTGGGCAGTAGGCAGACGGACCAGAGAAGAAGAGAGAAAAATAAAAAGGAAAGGGTGGAGGGAGATGAGGGAGGAGAAGACATGAGGAAGAGTAGACTCCAGACAGTGAGTAGTAAATGAGGGAGAAAAGCTACCCTATCATAAACTGTATGAACTCAGCTCTCCAGTTCAGTCACTGGCAACTAGTCAGAAATACACTGGAAACAGAGAAGCAGGTGGATTTTTTATTCTGAATGAGCAAATTCTTTTTAAACTTTTAATTTACACACATAACCACCAAAATAAACACCTGTTTTAGAGTCTCTCCAAAGTTTTCTATGAAAAACATCCAGAATGTTTATCAGCTGTTTTCTTTTGCTCCTAAAATCCCGTCTTCTGTCCTCTTCTTTCTTTCAGGAGGAGATTTCTCTGGAAGTCCATATTCCCATCCACAGTATTCCACGTACAACGAATCATGGAGATTTCCAAACCCCAGCCTATTAGGTTGGTGCAGCCCATTCTGACCACAACCAGATCGATACACTTCATTTCAGTTTGTCATAAAACTATTTCAGTTGCTCATAATCTGCTGTTCATCTGTTCATTACATTCTTATTTTGTTTTGCACCACACACACCAGAGGAACATGTTTTCTCTTTGAGTGTTGTTTAAAAATGTCATTTATTTACATTTTTCAGGGTGTTTAAAGAACAAAACAGGATCTTTTTCTGGTTTTGTTCAGGCGTTAGGGAGGAGACTGATTTAGATCAATTTTTTTTATCAAATGATTTTCCAAATTGAGATTTAAGAAATTTATTTAAGGATATAGTTTGTTTACAGCTGTTTTTAAACAGATTTGCATAAAATAAACAAAATGTGTAATGATAGAAAATAGGAAGAGGTCCAAACATGAATTTGTTTTTGGCAGCAAAGCTAATGGTCCACCAAGACGACAGTAATGAAACTTTGTTATTTTTCAGACAGTCTAATGACCTAAAATATTGGTTTTATTTATAAATATCAGCAAATTTTATCAATGGCAATAATCATTTGTTTTGCAATAGCACCAGTGTTGCACCTGTTTCTTTCATCTCTGAAGACATGCAACCAGTTTTAATCATTGTTTTAAACTTTTTGTTAGTAAATGTGACATAAACCACATTTTTACTGTACAAGTTGATCAGATGTTGGAGGTGTATAAGGTTAATAATTGAGAGGTCAGTACCTGATGAGCTGTAATCGAGGACCCTTTCCTTCACTCTCCCTCCTTCCCTCCTTCCCTCTATCCACAGTGTTTCAGCAGGATTATGGGTCTCTCCTGGGGACGGAGATTGGCTGCTCGTCCAGTCTCTTCACCAGCCAGGCAGGACAGATGCAAGGTAGGTGGAGAACAACAGAGAACGCAGAGTCAAAGAATATAAAATGTTGCATAAAGATGTGCACAGACAGACAGGGGAAAAAACAGGGAGGTTTGGTTTTATTATGGATGAGGGAGCACACAATGTGAAGAAGACAAGATGCACATTAGGTGGTTCTGTAAGGACAGTATAACTGAAGAGGAGAAAATTAAAGAAGGAGCAGATTTGTTGCAAAGAAGAAGCAAAACATGAGAGAGAGGTCGTCTGAAGTCTTGAGTGAGACTAAAGAGTTTGTCAGATCGACTTAATGCCTCACTTCCCCAAAGAGACTCCCGAGATTACCTGGACTGTGGACAGACATAACCTGTCGGCAAGCTGCCAGTCTGATTGATGGAAGAGACGGAGACAGGTGTGTGGGTTTTTTCATGTGTGCGTTTCCCTGTGAGAGTGTGAGTTTTTTTCTGTGTCTTTGGGGTTACGGTATTGAATTGACCTCCTCCCAGGAGAGAGAATAGACTCAAGGGATCAGTGGTGGTAGAGCTGTACTCAGTGTGTCAGCTGAGACTGTCACTTAGATGGTGTGTGTGTGTGTGTGTGTGTGTGTGTGTGTGTGTGTGGGTGGGTGTGTGTGTGTGTGTGTGTGTGGGTTTGTATTTCTGACCTCCTAGGGACCCGTTTCCTGACTTTTACTATCTTTCTGGGGTCCGAGGGTTCTTGTGGGGACCGAAGCCTGGTCCCCATGAGGGGGACTCCCCTTTTTAGGGTTAGGGGCTGGCTTATAGGTATGGTGTGAATAGAGTTTTAGTTAGTCTTAGGGTTAGTTATAGATCAGTAATGGTTAAGGTTAGTAAAAGGGTTTGGGTTAGGTATAAATCTAGTTACTAAAATCAATGGAAGTCAATGGACGGTCCCCATAAGGATACCAAAACACACTTGTGTGTGTGTGTGTGTGGGTGGGTGTGTGTGTGTGTGTGTGTGTGTGTGTATTTGTGCCCTCCTGGGGACCCGTTTCTGGGGACCAGTTTCCTGACTTTTACTATCTTTCTGGGGTCCGAGGGTTCTTGTGGGGACCGAAGCCAGGTCCCCATGAGGGGGACTCCCCTTTTTAGGGTTAGGGGTTAGGTTTATAGGTATGGTGTGAATAGAGTTTTAGTTAGTCTTAGGGTTAGTTATAGATCAGTAATGGTTAAGGTTAGTAAAAGGGTTTGGGTTAGGTATAAATCTAGTTACTAAAATCAATGGAAGTCAATGGACGGTCCCCATAAGGATACCAAAACACACTTGTGTGTGTGTGTGTGTGTGTGTGTGTGTGTGTGTGTGTGTGTGTGTGTGTGGGTGGGTGTGTGTGTGTGTGTGTGTGTGGGTTTGTATTTCTGACCTCCTAGGGACCCGTTTCCTGACTTTTACTATCTTTCTGGGGTCCGAGGGTTCTTGTGGGGACCGAAGCCTGGTCCCCATGAGGGGGACTCCCCTTTTTAGGGTTAGGGGTTAGGTTTATAGGTATGGTGTGAATAGAGTTTTAGTTAGTCTTAGGGTTAGTTATAGATCAGTAATGGTTAAGGTTAGTAAAAGGGTTTGGGTTAGGTATAAATCTAGTTACTAAAATCAATGGAAGTCAATGGACGGTCCCCATAAGGATACCAAAACACACTTGTGTGTGTGTGTGTGTGTGTGTGTGTGTGTGTGTGTGTGTGTGTGTGTGTGTGTGTGCATGAGAGACAGTGAAAGAGAAAGAAAGTAGACGGAATCAGTTTGACTGGTTGTTCATGAAAGGGACTATTTTTTCTGTCATTAGCTTCATCAGCTCGTGTCATCTCATCCCTGCCTTTCACTGCTCACATCCACAGTCAAACATTATCTTACCAGAAAATTGAAGCAGCTCATTTCACATTTACACTCTATTTTAAAGGAGAATTCAGATTTATTACAACCTCAGTGGTATTTTTGTCATTGTAACCATCATTTCTATCTGTAATGGAAATAATCCTTGCAAAGGTAATTACTGAGATGTGCTGACATGATGACATTGGGACTGAAGTTCACAGAGAAAAAGAAATAAGCAGAAGACAGGTGGATTTTAAGGGTGAAAGTGACTACTAGTGGATTAATGCTGATAATTCTACAATACTTCCTCTTTTAGTTTAAATGGTTAAAACTTGTAGTTGCCGTAATTTTAATTGACCAGATTGCTGTGTAGGATGTTTCCTCTAGTTTTTATCCCCCCACCACCGCACACAATACAAGACAGCTGCACAGTGGAGCAGTTAGTAGCACTGTTGCCTTGCAGCTACAAAATCCTGGGTTAAGACCAGGCTGTGTCCTTTCTGCATGGAGTTTGCATGTTCTCCCCGTGTATATGTGGGTTTTCAAGCACCCTCACACAGACTAAATATATGCATTAGGTGAATTAGCAGCTCCAAATTGTCCCCATGTGTGAGTGTGAATGGTTGTTTGTCTATGTGTCTATATGTATATATATTCTCACAGTACATTTTTGTAGAATTTACCTGCAAAAACTCAATTTAAAAAATATTTGTCTTATTTTTATGTGCTTAATCCTGAGTTTAAATCCCGATGGGCCGCGCCGCCCTTCCTGCTTTGCTGTGTTGTGTCAGAAGTCCAGAATCACCTGAACACGTTGGGGTTTTTTTTTGACAGCCAGTGTAGTTTGAGTTCAGATTAGTTGCAGTTTCCCACAGACCATCAACACATTCCCCCAAAATAATGAAGTACTTTGTTTTTTCTTACACGCGTGTTGCTGCATAATCCACAGGAGGTAACTGATGACTCTTCTGGATTTAGCGACAGCAGGATCAGTCAGACGGAAGTTGTTTAAATTATTTAAAGTTTCTGTGGTACAGTGTTGCACTTTGTTGACATTTCCAGGACTCTCCTCTCTGCACAGCTGTACATTAAAACCAATGTTATTTGTATCAAACATAGGACAACATAGTTTAAATGATCTCGAACATCATCGTTTAACTAACTCTGGACAGAAAGACATAACTTGGGTTTTAACACGACTTTGTTGTGGGTCACAAATCTATTTAATAGAAATAAATATAAATAGAATTATAAAGAAAGAAGACAATTTATTTTTAGATTATAAACTTTAATATGAAATAAAAAGGATTTTGTCGGTATTTTCTAACAGTTAATAGAAACTTTATCCTTCTGTTTCTTTGCAGGGTCACCATATTATTACAGCGCAACATCACGAGGAGCAGGCCCTGCTGCCACTGCGACAGCCTCCGCCTACGATCGCCACTGACCCTTCCGGCAGAGAAAAGAGGAGGATGAGGAGCGGGAGATGAGGGAGGGATGGATAGCACCAGCACTGTTCAGTAAAAACTTGCCTATGTGCGCGCGCTTCAATAAGAAGAGTCCAAATCTTTGACATCAGTGAAGTTTGCGCTTTCTTCGATTGACTTTTTGGCTTCAGCACAACACTGTCTGAGAAAACATTACTGTGGAGAGACGAAACTTATTTAGCCAACAAAGTTCGTTTGGATCATCTTGTGAGACATATTAAGACTTTGAATCTTGGTTTTAACTAGTCATCCATGAATCCTAACAGGTCAGTAATCGTCCAAGTCAGTCTGGGACTAAAACATTGAGCTGATTTGAGCAAAATCACTTTTCAGACAGTATTATTAGAACTTGACATCAATCAGTTGTCTATGCCACGCTCAGTTAGAGTGACGACAATCCAATCCTTAGAAATCTGAATGACCAAAATCCTAATATCATTATTTTCTTTTCTTTGCTGCGGTTTCAACACATTTCATTTCTGGTTGCAATGTTTGATATCAACAGTATTATTTTATAACTAATGTTTGCTACGTGCCATCCCTGCTTTTAACTCTTAAAACAGTCAAGGTTTCATTCTACCTGAGCACATAACAAGGGAATCCCTCTTGCTGTTTTTCTGTGGTGTTTCAAAGTGAAGACAGTTAAATTAGCTAGATAAAAGTTCATATATGGAAAACATACCCAAAGTTAAAACATTTTGCTCTCAAATAGCAAGAAATGTCGTGTTAGGACGTGTTGGTCATGTTGCAGAAATAAAGAAAAGGTTAATAGAATTAAAAAGTTACAGTGGATAAATGGGTCAAATATAAGAGCACCCACCAAATCTAGAGTTTACTGTCTTCATGAATAATAAATACCTGGTTAGGTTTAGAACATAATAAATATCGACTACTTTAACGTTAACCCATGATATTTGATGGCAAATTTGCTGTGGAAGCTAAATCTGTATGATTTGTGAGGTCACAAATGGATTATTCCTGTTCAGAGATGGAGTTCAACAAATACTCAATTCAAAGCTAGATGCAGCTGGTATTTCCTAATATAAAAAACTGTATCCTCACAACATGGACATACAAGGGAGAAACAAATCACCAATGCCAAAGATGGCACCTGCTCACTTGACAATAATTACTTGACTGACAACCCAAAAGGAAATCTTACAGATGTGTTTGCCACTGATGTGCACACAGGTTTTAGATGTTTGATCGAAATGAAATAATTTACTTATGCTCCAGGGAGATTTTTGCGAAAAATAAAATCATGCATTTTACGCTAGTGTGTAAGTTCTAAGCTTAAGTTAGTTAGAGAAACATCTCTTATTTATCCATTCTTCACCTCTGCACTTGTGTTAAAAGGAATGTTTTAATGCCAACAAACAATATCCAAGCCTTGTAGTTAAGCACAGCCTAAAATCGGATCCCTCCACTGTAAAAATATTTTAAATGTTTGCAACACACCAAAAACTTTTCCACCAGGTTGTGTCACTGGACAGGAAGGTGCTATCCTACCTCCCAGGAAAGATTTAGTAGTCCTGATCAAGAGCTATTTATAATGGAGGAGACACAGAGTAATATATTACAAAGTTTTTTGGTTTTTT
The DNA here is from genome assembly GCA_006937955.1 of Pachypanchax playfairii. Lineage (NCBI taxonomy): Eukaryota > Metazoa > Chordata > Actinopteri > Cyprinodontiformes > Aplocheilidae > Pachypanchax > Pachypanchax playfairii. Next base: position 1,855,384 of record SSNP01000061.1, read on the forward strand.
TTGGTTTTTATCAGTGCTGCACTCCTCGATGAGCGTAAATGCCTGTAATGATTTATAATAGTGTCATGCTGTTGTGCTAGAATAGTGACGATATGATGATGACGATGCAGCGAAACATGAAATCTGAAGAACTGAAAAGACTTTGTTTATATTCGTGATCAGATGCCATTTTCCTGTTGACACCTCACACAGGTGCCGCCTAAAGAGAGACCATTTTTATATCTACATACTAAAAAAGTCGGATACAAAACCAGAAAAGACTGGCACACTTTTGTTTTCTCTCTCGCTATTTCTGTTTCTCTCTTGAAACTCCCCAAAGATGGCTCCCCCTAGTGGATCGGCTGACACAAGCACAAAGAGACTCAATCATTGTTTTGAAGGCGCCAATTTTGACTTATTTCAGAACAACAACGTTTTTCTTCTTCCCTTTTTTGAGTGCTTGTTTTTATAAGTGTTTGTGCTGTTTGACATCTCAAAATAATTCCTATAAAACATTGTTTTCTTTCAAAAGTAGAGGATGTGAATGTTTTCTCCTGTTTTTTGGTCTCCTGTACATCAGTTCTGCGCTGTGACAATGTTTGACACCAGGGTTGAGGCCTTACTCTTCATGTTCAGAATAAGACAGATTTACCCTTCATCACTGATCTGAAATGAGTGTGTTGTCCCTCAGACCTGTAACGCTGATCTGCTGAGAGGACAGTGTCATCCTTGTTACACAGATATTAGTCAGACATCAGTGAGAAAGAAAAGAAATTACAATGTCAATATTTGGGTTTAGATTTTTTATTGTTTTTTATGATAAAAGAGACTTTAAATGTGTGAAGTATTATTTTAACTCTTTTCTGTAAGTGCTCACACATGTTTCATGTTTTGTTTTTGATGGCTGACTGTAGCACGTATTTGCTACTATGTAGTTTTACCAGCTAACAAGTTGGAAGCATCAAATCTACAACCACAAAACACACACGTTGAAACATGCCACATTTATCCATTCGTTAAAAAGGCTGTTCATTTTTCAGTTGTTATTAATTTCATTTTTTATGGTAACTGAGTTAATCCTTTAACATTTGTAGACCTTAAAAGTTGTGAATAAGCAACTCTAAAGAAGAGTCCTATGACGGCCCCCCTGCAGAGCTGCCAGCGGGCGTCTCAGCATGAGCCTTTCCTTACTTTTGTCTTTTTCTCTCATTTCTTCAAAGGCATTATTGAACCTGAACCACACCAGCTGAAACAAGGACAGTGCCTTTAGTTTTATATGAAAATATCCCCCCTGACTGACACTGAGTCACTAAAACAAAATTCCACACCCTTCCCTGAAACTCCTCTTAGAAAACTCTGAGCACCCACTTCAGCAAACTTATACGCAGCATCTCACAAACAGCCACTTCAGAACCGGTGTCACAGAGTTATGTTGTTGTTTTGAACAGATTTGGACCATCAGAATTCTGAAATGAATGGATAAAATAAATGTTGGGTTTTCAATCACATCCTTACAGTACTTTTAAAGAGAAATCAGATCTCTTTCGGCAAAGTACGTTTCAGTATAACAGACTATAAAAAAGAATTCCCCTGTGTTTTAATAGCTAAAATCTACAACCCAGTTTACAAAAAAATGCTAAAACACTGTGTGAAATGTAAATAAAAACAGAGTGCAATGAGTTGCAAATCTCACAAATTCATATTTATATTCTTAATATATAAGGACATGTCAGGTGTTGAAACGGATCAATTTTACCATTTCATAGAAAATATGACCTCATTCTAAATTCAATGGCGGCAGCACTTCTGTTAAAAGTTCAAAAGGGGTGTTTACCATTGTGAAGAATCTTCTCTTCTTTAAACATCTGTCTGTAAACATCCGTAAACAACTGCCAGATTTTTAGGAGAGGAATGTTGTCCCGTTCTTGTCTGATGCAGGATTCTAGCTGCTCAACAGTTCTGGTCTTTGTGAACAGGTTTTAGTTTTATGATGCACCAAATGTTTTCTGTTGGTGAAACATCTGGACTGCAGGCAGGTCAGTTCAGACTCTTCTTCTGTAAAGTCATGCTGTTCTGATGGATGCAGTATGTGGTTTAACACTATCTTTGCTGAAACATGCAAAAAGACCTTGTCTAGATGGGAACAGATGTTGCTCTAAAAACTCTGCATTTTTCAGTGCTGATGTTTCTTTCCAGATGTGTAAGTTGCTCCCACCATCAGCCCTAACGTAACTTCAAACAACCAGAAGCACAGCTTCTGATTCGTCCTCTGATAACAAGCTGAAAGGTCTCTATCCTCTTTAGTCTGCAGGACACGGTGTCCATGGTTTCCAGTTGTAAATTTGGACCAAATCTGACACTTGGAACATTTGGGAAGATAATTTGGGTTTATGAGATGTCTGAATCTATGTGCGGTTTTATTTACATTTTATATTTTGGGGGATTAAGGTGGTAAGACTTTCAAACAGACCAATCTGGTTTGCCACATGAGGTCATTATTCCTGAATTGACAACAGATAGTTTTATTATTCTGCTTCCTAAATGATATAACCATGTTATTTTGAGCTTTCGTGCAGTACAATTAAACAAGGAACACGTTTAGCTTCTTATATATTTACAAAGTAGAGCAGCAAAGTGTAGCACCTAGCTGCAGGTTGGGCTTCAGTAAACCTTCAGTCCAGATCATACCTGACTGAGAGGAATGTTTACATTCAGATCAAAGACCAATCATAACACGTGTGTTAGGCTTTTCAGGACATTGAATCTGAACATGTCAAAAGCCATCTGTCCTTTTTTTTAATTTAAAAATAAAAACTGTCTCCTTTGATCTACTGTGAGCGCATTTATGAGTGGAGCTGTGACTGAAATGCCCAAATTCATCAAAATATCTCGGACTAACCGTGAAAAAAGGAAGAAAAAGCTACATCCCATCATGAAACTTCACCTCGGTGACAAACCAAACGCGCCCTCATCTGTAAAGATATTTTGACTGAAAGTTGTTCTTCTTGGGGTTGTAAATCCCGTCTGGTTCTTGTCTAATCACACAGAGCAGGAACATTGAACATCGGATTCTGTTATCCAGCACTACCAAGAATCCAGTGATACGTTAACAAGATTATTTGTAACTATGCATCTCATAGTGGAACAGCTTGCCTTTCCTTCACTTTGACCTAACAGCTTCACATATGAGAGGATGGCGTGTCACTGCCCAGCGGTTGTTCGATTGGCAGCTGTGATAGTGACTGTAGCGGTGGTGATGGCGGGGGGGTACTGTCTTTGTGGGTGGTACTGTAGAAAGCATTGCGGGCAGAGGCCACACACTCACACACACTCATATCAGTACAAACACACACCCCTCCCTCCGTTTGTCCTCTGTGTGGCGATTGCCCCTCCTTTTATGCTCCTGAGTTCCCCAGGGGAGTCCAAACCTGCTGTGCCATCAGAAGCTTGTCCCACCCCCCTTTTTTCGGCCTTAATCTCATCAAATCTCATGCACTCATCTTTCTTTCTTCACTCTTCTTCCCCTCCTGTAAAGCTGCTACATCACCCGGATTAGGAATATTAAAACTATCCTGTTGAGTTCAGGCCGATGACCTTCCTCTAAAGTCCTTCGTTTCATCAGATGGACCCATCAGTCTTCTGCTTCTTCTACTTGCAGGGTTTTTATACCAAACTGAGGTCATTTCGATGGCTAGATCACTGTCAGCATCAATATCTGGTGTCGAAAAACCACAAAAATTTGGAATCATAATGTTGCTACAGAGAGTTTATTATACATTGTTTCTGGCGTTGGAAGTGCTTCAACGTTCATAAAAGTAAATAAAACCCTAAATCTTAATCCCAACTCAAAATCAAACCAGAAGCTAAAACAAATGCATTTTTTGGGTTTTTTTTAGTTTGTTTTTACTTTATTATGATTTTTACACCGAGTGTGCACTGCCTAATTGTATCTCAATATGAATCCATGACGATGGCTTCTGCCTTCCTTTAAACCTGAGGGGAATTCTGCATCACATCTTGACAGCAATTAGTGGCACAATCTGTTTCACGCTTGCTGATGTAACAAGGCTTTGGACAGACCTCACACTGAAGTCTCTGTTCTGTACATCTTAATATTATTCAAGTACAGAAGAGGAGTAACACACACGACTCAGCCTACAACAAATTTACTGTGCTTTTTAAGCAGAAGTTTCAATCAAAAAAAAAAAAAAAAAGAAACATAGATAACATGATTTTTCACCTTACTGTGGCCTTTCGTGTAACAATCTGGAATTCTTTTGTTTTATTTTTTTCTTTATTTTTTTTGTGAGTGTGTGTCCATGAGTTCCTATCTACGCTATTGAAGAGGTGTTTATATCTGTGATTTTTTTTTTGTTTTGTTTTTTTTGGTAGAAAAAAAAAATAAAATGAAAATAAAAATGTGAAAAAAAGAACAAACAAACGAGAGAAAATAAGGTCAAGTTTCAGCAAGTGAATTTGGTTTGAACAATTTTCTCTTTTCTTCAAAAATCTAATCACAACTGAAAGAAAAACATATCTGTAATGTTCACCAAAGCCTGCGATGCCTGTTTTAAATAAAAGATTCTTGTACAAAAACATATAAAATGGCAGAAAAGACTCACGGATTACAAACACAAAGTAAAGAAAAGTACTGCCTTCAAAAATTCTGGAGGGGATGATTAAAAAAGTGAAATGCTTCTTTAAGAAAACGTGTATGTTTTTTATTCAATTTTCTAGTAGTTGCGAACAAAACGTGGTGTTTTCTCTCTTTGTGTGTCGTGTGTTGTCTTAATATTTGAATGTATTTTACTGCAGTGGGAATTTGCCAAAGATATCATATCACTTGATTTCTTTCCTTCTTTTTTTTCTGACCCGTGATTGGTTCGATTCAGAAAACAGGATATAAATGGTGAATTTGATATTATGTTTATGTTTTATAATTTTATTGTTAATATTATTGTTTTTTCTGGATTTGTTTCTTTTAATACACTGTGAAATATTAAATTGCAGTTTTCTCAATGCATCTTTTCATACTCAGTCTGTGTACCTTTCCATGCGTCCACCTGAGTGACTGTTGTTGGTGAATTATTCCATTTATGTACCAGTAATGTGAAACTGAGAAGTAAGTATTTGTAAATATTTGCCATAATTTTATTGGTCCTTCAGAATAAAAATAATTTTTGGGAAGTTCTGTAAGGTTCTGTGCAAATTCATAAATGATTCCTTAAAAATATAACTAGATCTACCTACCTACCTACCTACCTACCTACCTACCTACCTACCTACCTACCTACCTACCTACCTACCTACCTACCTACCTACCTACCTACCTACCCGCCTACCTACCTACCTACCTACCCACCTACCTACCTACCCGCCCACCTACCCACCCACCTACCTACCTACCTACCCACCTACCCTACCCACCTACCTACCTACCTACCTACCCACCTACCTACCTACCCACCTCCCCACCTACCTACCTACCTACCCACCTACCTACCTACCCACCTACCTACCTACCTACCCACCTACCTACCTACCTACCTACCCGCCTACCTACCTACCCGCCCACCTACCTACCCACCCACCTACCTACCTACCTACCTACCTACCTACCCACCTACCTACCTACCTACCTACCCACCTACCTACCTACCCGCCCACCTACCCACCCACCTACCTACCCACCTACCTACCTACCTACTACCTACCTACCTACCTACCTACCTACCTACCCACCTACCTACCTACCCACCTACCCACCAACCTACCTACCTACCTACCTACCTACCTACCCACCTACCTACCTACCTACCTACCCACCTACCTACCTACCCGCCCACCTACCCACCCACCTACCTACCCACCTACCTACCTACCCACCTACCTACCTACCTACCTACCTACCTACCTACCTACCTACCCACCTACCTACCTACCCCCCTACCTACCTACCTACCCACCTACCTACCTACCTACCTACCTACCTACCCACCTACCTACCTACCTACCTACCCGCCTACCTACCTACCCGCCCACCTACCTACCCACCCACCTACCTACCTACCTACCTACCTACCTACCCACCTACCTACCTACCCGCCCACCTACCTACCCGCACACCTACCCACCTACCTACCTACCTACCTACCTACCTACCTAGCCACCTACCCAACTACCCAATACATACATACATAGTTAGTTAGTTAGTTAGTTAGTTAGTTAGTTAGTTAGTTAGTTAGTTAGTTAGTTAGTTAGTTAGCTATATTTACTGTGATGCTAAAGCTTATAAAATCTGGTCAAAGTGTGGACAGTTTAATGATGATGAACCTGCAGGTTGAAGTTGGGCCCCGCCTTCATCCCAGGGACCAACATCTCATCTCACAGCCTCCTTTTTGGCACCTAAATGAATCTGAATAAAAGGAGCTGCAGTCTTGGCTGCAGGCCGAGTTCAGGAGGCAGAGGTCTGTGTGTGTGTGTGTGTGTGTGTGTGTGTGGGTTTGTATTTCTGACCTCCTGGGGACCCGTTTCCTGACTTTTACTATCTTTCTGGGGTCCGAGGGTTCTTGTGGGGACCGAAGCCTGGTCCCCATGAGGGGGACTCCCCTTTTTAGGGTTAGGGGTTAGGTTTATAGGTATGGTGTGAATAGAGTTTTAGTTAGTCTTAGGGTTAGTTATAGATCAGTAATGGTTAAGGTTAGGAAAAGGGTTTGGGTTAGGTATAAATCTAGTTACTAAAATCAATGGAAGTCAATGGACGGTCCCCATAAGGATACCAAAACACACTTGTGTGTGTGTGTGTGTGTGTGTGTGTGTGTGTGTGTGTGTGTGTGTGTGTGTGTGTGTGTGTGTGTGTGTGTAGGTGGGAGAGGGGTGATAATAGTACACAAGTCACGACATGGCAGCATACATACACACATACACAGAAAACAGCTCAAATCCAGCTTGAGACACAGGTCAGGCTGTCCACAGACTGGCTCCTGCCCAGGACACAGCCATGACAAGGACTGCTGTGTGTGTGTGTGTGTGTGTGTGTGTGTGTGTGTGTGTGTGTGTGTGTGTGTGTGTGTGTGTGTGTGTGTGTGTGTGTGTGTGTGTGTGTGTGTGTGTGTGTGTGTGTGTGTGTGTGTGTGTGTGTGTGGGTTTGTATTTCTGACCTCCTGGGGACCCGTTTCCTGACTTTTACTATCTTTCTGGGGTCCGAGGGTTCTTGTGGGGACCGAAGCCTGGTCCCCATGAGGGGGACTCCCCTTTTTAGGGTTAGGGGTTAGGTTTATAGGTATGGTGTGAATAGAGTTTTAGTTAGTCTTAGGGTTAGTTATAGATCAGTAATGGTTAAGGTTAGGAAAAGGGTTTGGGTTAGGTATAAATCTAGTTACTAAAATCAATGGAAGTCAATGGACGGTCCCCATAAGGATACCAAAACACACTTGTGTGTGTGTGTGTGTGTGTGTGTGTGTGTGTGTGTGTGTGTGTGTGTGTGTGTGTGTGTGTGTGTGTGTGTGTGTGTGTGTGTGTGTGTGTGTGTGTGTGAGAGAGAGAGAGAGAGACCTTATTTTGGTTCTGTGCCAACAAAAGACCACTGTCTTAGTCTGTGGAGGAATGCATCATATGGTAAAGGATTAACTCTAAAGTAGAAGTTAACAACCTCATTGTTATTCCATCCAGCAGGACTGAATCAACTGGACGGTGAACCGAAGACATAAACCACCTTCCAGCAGCTGTTTCCACATTTTGTTATGGTAAATAAACAAAGTTTATAATAAGAGATTCATCTTTATTTCTTATGGACTTTATATTTCACTTCACTTATAAACACACACAGGCAGTAGACACCATGTCTGACCCAGTTAGTTTAGAGAAACACTCAGCACATATAACTATTTTTGTTATTGATACATTTTGTATATTTATGATGGTCATGTAGGTGGAAGACACAGATACATCCTGACCCCATCGCCTCCGTCTCACCGCGCCCCTACGTTACTCCACATCCTCCACATCCAGGAAAGACCCAATTTTTTTAGAAAAGAGTTGATGCTTTTTCTTTAAATAAGGAACATACATTAAGATTATGTCATAAACTGCAAAGTAGATGTTATGTTATGATACGCTGCTTGTAACAGCTGGTTTATTTGATGTCAGTCACAGTTTCTCTGAGTCTGCACATGAATTTTGTGTTTAGTTGGTTAGAAATCCTTGTCACACTTTCTTCTCTCTCTACCCTCCTTCTATTTATTCAGATTACATAACAAAACTAACTGCTGACACTTTCCACCTCTTCTTCTCCTGCTTTATCTTCCTCCATCTCCTCTGGCTTCCTATACAACAGAAGACAGACAACAGTGGTACTTATGGAGGCCAAGAAGTCATGCAAATTAACGTCAGTCAGTGTCTGTGTATTTTGGCCCTTCAGAGCCCCTGTAGAGAGGAGGTGTGGGGCCAGCTGAGTATAATTGGGCTTTAGATGATCAGTGAGCAGGTCCTCATGCAGAAGAGAGAAACGAGGAAGAGGAGGAGAGCTGCTGAGGAGGTATTAGGAGTGAAGAAATGAGATCTGAATCAAAAAGAAGGAGATTCCGAGGAAAAGGGTGGAGACGGAATGAGCTGCTGCTGCTGTATGTGTCTGTTCTCTCTTTCTTGCTCACCTCGAAGTTCATCCAACCCAAATCCATTTCCCATTTGTTTGAATGCAGAAACAAAATACTGGTGTGAATTTATTTTAAGGATTTCTCTAATTGGTTTCAACTTGGGTTCCTTCTGTTGTGTCTCTCCGGGGATCTCTCTGTTCTGCTGCAGTAACACTGCTGGTCATTAGCTTTTCTTTGCTGAAATCTTTGAAATGCAAAAGAAACACACAGAGTCATGTGACCTTCGAGGGTCTTTTATCCTACATTGGGCAGAAACAGTAAATCTGAAAATTCAATGGTTTGTTTAAAATAAGGAGATAACAAGTGAACTTCAAAAATAACTTCTTCATATGATTTATTTTCCTCATCCTCTCTTTCCGTTTTTTGAGGAACTGGCTGCGTTTTCTACAAGCAATTTAGATTTTTGCTTGTTTTTCTTATGTAACAGACGCTCGATGTATTCTCATTCTTATTTTCATTGTACATTTTCTCTTTCACTAAATTGAAATGCATTAAGTGCATCTTTTTCCTTCAACTACAAAGAACCCACAAATCACAGTTTAAATCCATGAAACTTTTACAACTTTTTCTGAACAGAAAAAGGAGAAGAAACAGAGTCATGTGAGTCCCACCTACTCACATGCACTCAAGCATCAAACACATAATAACAAAACGTATTCAAGTTGTTCATCTTTTATTAAACAGCAGAACAGTAAAAACATTAAGGATATTGACAGAAGTCAAAACCTGGAACAATTCTCTGAAGTGTTTTTTTATGTATTTTTAAGTCAGAAAACGGTCCCATTGGTTCAAATGGAGAGGGCGGGGCTTAAAACCTCTATTTGAACCAGCTACTATGTGAACCCGTTTTGTTTTAGATTCTGTGTTACGTTCCTGTTTGTAGTTACATCATCACATTTATAAAAACTAAATCCAGTAACAAAACCTGGCAGCTGAAACAATTGAAGCATCTTTCATTGCTGGTTCCAGTATGAGTTTCAAGTCAATAAATGGAACATTTTCCTGATTAAAAACTACAAACACACTTATTGTAGATTTTGTTTTTGCTTTTGGATTTAGTTGATTAAAATAGTTCTTACCTGCAGCTTGATCTAAAATGTATTTGCTGTAAGTTATTTCATGCTTGTGTTGTCTTCACTCTTGGGACCCTGGTCAGATTAACCCAACTACCACACAAGGGTTAAAAATACCATCATTTTATTATTTTGTATAGAAATACCACATAGTGTTCTGAGGACCACCATCACTCAGGACCTGGAACGGACAGCCAACATGGACATGGTCATCAAGAAGGTCCAGCAGAGGTTAAACTTCCTGCAGCTGCATGAAGTTTAACCTGCCACAACCTTTACAGAGTCATCATCGAGTCTCTGCTGGTCCATCACAGTCTGGTTTGGTTCTGCAACCAAACTAGACAGAAACAGACTGCAGAGAGGATCACTGGTGCTGATCTGCCCTCCATCCAGTCCTCTTCCATCTAGGACCTGTACTCATCCATCCAGGACCTGTACTCCTCCATCTAGGACCTGTACTCCTCCATCCAGGACCTGTACTCCTCCATCTAGGACCTGTACTCCTCCATCCAGGACCTGTACTCCTCCATCTAGGACCTGTACTCATCCATCCAGGACCTGTACTCCTCCATCTAGGACCTGTACTCCTCCATCCAGGACCTGTACTCATCCATCCAGGACCTGTACTCATCCATCCAGGACCTGTACTCATCCATCCAGGACCTGTACTCCTCCATCCAGGACCTGTACTCATCCATCCAGGACCTGTACTCATCCACCCAGGACCTGTACTCCTCCATCTAGGACCTGGATTCCTCCAGACTGAGGAAAAGGTCAGGCAGCATCAGCAGAGACCTTCTCATCCAGGATCTCAACTCTTCTCTCCCTCAGGTCAGTGGTTGTAAACCAAAACCACTAGACACAAAAACATTTTTTCCTCCAGATCATCACCATGTTGAAGAAACATGAACAAACATGTTTAACACTTTAATGAAAAAATAACTTATTCTATCATACAAATAATTTGTTTTTATCTGTATGAATAAGCTTAAGACACCAATCAGACATTTGTGATGGACTATGCTGCTAAATATATCTTGTGTCTTTATCTTTACATGTTTATAAGTACAAGAACAAATACGGACCACAGACAAATGTCTTGTGTGTGTGTGGCCAAATAAACCCGACTGTTTCTTAAAGCACGACGGTCTTATAAACCAAACTCAAAACCGTATTTAAATGACCATGATGAAGAGCAAATGGGGAAAAAAATATATATTAAAATATATATATATATATGATATATGATAGTTTCAGTGTGAGAAATTGAAAACCAAAGAGAAGTTTTATGAATGTATGTACACTGTTTGTTGGGCCAGTTTTCTGCTGGTCGGAGCGTCAGCTCATCAAACAAAGAGAAACTCTCTGACACGCTCACAGTGCAGGAAATCTGCTTTGACCTTATCACAGAAGACATTTAGACATCACACAATGAACCTCTACATGATTCCCATTGCCCTTTACAGCAACATCCATAGCTGTTTACACACACACAAACACGGTTGTTAGACTGAAGGAGGCATAAACAGGAAGCTCATGTTAAGGTCCTCTGAACAACCAGAAGAAATGACAAAACACTTGTTTCTATTTCATCCAGCTCGACCCGTCACTCACTGTCCTTCCCTCAAACAGATACTACATGTTACAAATGTTAGACATTAGAGCAGAGTGTGTGTGTGTGGATGTCGGACCATTGACAGGCATGGAAGCAGCTTGTTGAACTAATAGCCTAACTAATGTGTCTACATTCCCCCCACTTTCCCTCCTCCCTCTGCAAAACTGACATCTTTGCTCTACACAGGGAGAGATCAGGGAGGGAGGGAGGAGGGGAGGAAACAGGGGAAAAAGAGGAGAGAAGCGGGTTGACAAGCGGCAGGCCCTATCGCCCTCCGGTCTGACTCCATCTATCTCCTCTTTACTCCCAGACGGTTTGTCTCTAAGGGTAGTGCTATGATGAATAGGCCTGTCTAAGCTAACACAGCGGAGACCAATTAGAGAACGAAAGAGGAAAAGAGAAGAAGAAGAAGAGAGAGAAATGGAAATAGAAAAAACGGTGAGAGAAACTGAAGCAAAGCAAGAGACTGAGAAAAGGAAATAGGGAATAGGGAATTTTGGAGGGGCGAAGCACAAAGTTTAAGATAGTACATGTTGAGAGTGTTGCTGTCTTTATGTGTGTGTGTGTGTGAGAGAGAGAGAGAGAGAGAGAGAGAGAGAGAGAGAGAGCTGTCAGTACTGAGAGAGAGGCTGTGTGAGACGGTTTGGCCTCCCAAGTCTTAACCTCGTCTGTTTCTGTAGGAGAGGCTTTGACAGCACAAACGTGCAGACGGGACCTTTCACTGATGTTCTGTGAGTTATTTCTCCCTCTTTCTGCTGATTATTGGTCCTCGTGAACACTTTCAGCAGCTTTTACCTTCTGGTTCACTAACAGATTAGGTTTCAATAATCAGTGAGGGAATAACCATCTTAACTGGATTACTGCTGCATATTCATCAGAGATTCATTTACTTTATTTCTTTAATGCTTCTGTCTTATATAAGTACAGCTGCAGCAGCTTTACTGTTGTTTTTGATTTGGTTGGTATCACATATTTGGCGAGTGTTTCCAGGTGAGCAACAAGCGATTTTAATGGAACTTACAGAAAGTCATCCCAGGATGCATAAAGCCAGTTCAGCATGGCTGCCAGAGCCAGCTGATCTTAGCACACACTTAAAAAGATGCATTTCTAAGTGCCAAACATGAGAACATTTCATTCTTACAGAATAACGATGCCGCTTTAGTTTGACAGGGAACAAATCAGACCAACAGTTCCTCCATCACACAAACATTTTATAAATCCTCCCCACCATCCTCGTCCAGAGGAGGAAGACTCATCCCCTCGTTCCTCCAGACAGTCCGTGTCATCCTTCCCCCCCCATCTCAAAGACAATTACAAACACACCACTTCCCTTTTATCACCAACAATTAAACAGCATGGACGCAGACTACTTCATGGGCAGACACAAGACGGCCACTGAAGTGGGAGGAAACGAATCTGAGTGGAATGAAGTCGAGCCAACAGTGGCAGAGAAAGAAGAGAGGCAGTTTGACAGCACAATTAAGGTTTTTAATTCTCTGCTTGAGTAGGCCAGTCCAGTCTTTATGCTAATTAGGATGCCACAGCCATGTAATAAATCTCTATGATCCAGCCTCATTTCCCTTCTGTCTTTCTGTCTCTCTCACACACACACATTCATACAGCAGCACAGAAAGTTTCATCTCTCACCATAATAATTCAGATAAAATCTGGTTGGTTTGGAGCTTTAAACAAACATAAAAAAAGAGAAACTCTGTCACTGTTTACTGGTTGGACAAGCCTCCCCGCATGTAGTTTCTCTCTCTGTTAACTCCCGTTATTAGAGTTTTTCAGGAATATGGTTTGCTTGTCCTGCACCACTGAACTTCACTGTGTAAACACGCAAACATTAAAAGCACTGACGCAGTGAATCCCGAAGACTTTACATTCTCCTTCTCATCTCCCTTTGACGGACACGTCTAATGATAACGACGGCAGAGAATCGAGGGGGCAAACAATGCAACAATCCGCAGATAATTGGGAAGCCACAATTAAAGATGACGAGGGAGAGAAGATGCGGGGGATGGATGAGTGGACAACTGCAGGCTGTTTGTTAAAGTAGCACATACATTTTCACCCTCATTTAGATTACAGGGACTCATACTGGTGTCTTTATTTTTCCTTTCATACAAAGCGTCTCAAAAGCCAATTTAGGCACAGAATATGTTTAAAAATGAAAAAAAAAATCAAGCACAGTTTCAAAAGTATAATTTTACAGCAGAAATCAGCCTTGCTGTGGGACTCTACAGCCATGCAGCCTTGGTTGGATTTGTGTTGGATGACTTTTAAATCTGATCTGCTGGAGTGATGCTTTCCTTTCATCTTTTCTCACCGGGTCACTGTGAGACTTTTTGCACAGCGTGAGGGTCAAAACGGCCACAACTCCAACAACAAAGGCCATGTGAAGCAGGTACAGGGCGACATGAAGACATGTCAGCAACATGGAGATGCAGATAGAGGCAACACACCAAGGAACAGCCAAGATCAGCAGCAGGGAGTGATGGAGAGCCCCAAGGATGAGAGCCGGGACGGACACGATGAGTCTGAGCAGGGTGGAAGCAATCCAGGAATACAGAGCGAGAGGAGATAAGAGGAGAGATACAGCAGCCTTGCTCATGGACACGGCCTGCCAGATAAAAGCACAACCAGGACATGTGATAAAAGAAAAGCGTCTACTTCTTTTAATATATACACACATCCAGCACGGACAACCTCTATCATCTGTTTGAAGTAGTTCACTTCCTGAAAAACACACCAAGATGTTCCACATTGAGTTTCTGTGCAGGTATTGTTTTAAAACCAGCTGTCTGACTTACAAAAAATAAAAAAAAACTAAACTAAAATTTGTTGCTTTGGAGCAATTAGAAACAGCAAAACTCATAATTTCTTAGAATTTTGCATGAAAGTTCTTTTAACATTCAGTTTGACTGCCTTAAAGTAAATATAATCAAAACAATTTATTAATTTTTTACCCCAGGTTTTGGGGATCAGGAATCTGATAGTAAAGCAGCCAGGACCTCAAACTGAACATAAATATATATCAACAAGACTTTTAAAATCCAGTTTCTTCCATCTCGATTGCTGATGTGAAGATCAGATTGGAAGTCTGGAGAAAAGTTTTAAAACACCCTTCACACATCGACTTACCTCACAAACATTTTCACCGTTCGATGTCCTCGTCGCCTCCTGAAAAAGCCCTAAAATATGCACATATAAAATAACCAGACAGGAGTGGGTCACACAACTTTCCTCAACAAATACATCAAAGTTAAATCTAGTTTTTAGAGGAAATAACTCACACAGGAAAAGGAGTGCGAGACAAACACACAGCAAAAGCCTCATTTCTCTTCCAAACCTGCAAAACAGTGAACAGAAACAACTCAGAGCTGCTAATCTGTCAAGCACAGTCACATGAATCTGCAGCAGTTAATCAAACACATTCTAAGGATTTTTACTCACCTAACACTGTGTCCTTGAGCAGTAAACTATCTTCCAACTTTTATTTCTCCCAAACTGCTCTGCATTCTGCCAAACACTTCAGATTTAATCCTCTTTCTCCAAGACACAGACCCTTTTGTCTCAGTCATGAAGGAGAAACGGACCAATGAAAGACAAAACTGAGTTTAAAATGAATATAAGCGCCACCTGTTTGAAGGGAGGGCTGATGACTAAAGTCTTCTCCTTGAAATGTTCCAGTGACACTCAGTTTTCTTGTAAAAAAAAATGCGCTAAGAAATCTAAAACATGGTTGAAAAAATTCCCAAAGAAAAGAATCTTAACAGGATGAATAAATGTGGTTTTATCAACCGTCTCCAGACAGAAACTAGAGCTTGAGTCCTGATCTTCCAACCTGATCCCAGAAGGAGTCGTTATGAGCTGAGAGGAATGTTTTCTCTTTAACATACTTTCACCTCTGTTATAAAAGAAATCCCTCCACGTCTAGCTTTCTCTTAGATTTCTATCAGGTGAAACTCCCTCCTTATTACAGACACTTAATCTTTTCCTCCCTGTTGAGACACGAAGGAGAACCTGACAAAATAAAAGCTGATCAGCTGCGACACTGTGACATTTTGTCTTGTTACATGAACATGAGAGATTTCTTTTAAAGGACTCCATGTTAATATAATGCTATGATTTAACAGCACAAGCGATGATTATTTGGTCTAACGATCTTTCATTATCTTTTTTTAGTTGTTTTAATTGCTGGTGAAATAAATATAATAGCTTGCAAAATGATGAAAACATCAGTCTGAGGTCAGTTTTCATGCTACAACAAAACAATGAAACTATGAATCTAATTTCTCATTCTGGGAGTCTCAAAGTGTAACAATCTGAAATATTGTCCAAGAACATCGTCATGTATGAAGACAAATGACACGTCGGACCTTCTTTGTGTTTGATGCAATAATATCCTGATGCTTTAAAGCATCAACTTACTAACTGCAAGTAAATGTATTAGAAAAACCTTTTTTTGAAAGATACAGCAGCAAAAAATGGGGGGGGACATCTGCGTAAACATAACAGTACTCCCCTGACTGCTGAATGAATGACAAAGACTTTTAGGAAGAAATTAAATTTATTGCAATCTTCTGCCTCGATAAACTAAAAAAATCTTTTATTTTGTTCCTTTTACTTTATCAATAAAATATAAGAAGACACAGAGTGACAAAAATAGAAAAACAAATAAAAGTAGACACATAACACTGTAAAAACACCTTCTGTGGACACATTTAGATTAAAAATAAACATTAATGGTAAACTAGTGATGCTCTGTGCTTTAATGTTATTCAGTCAGGTGTGAATGACATCAAGCCAGAGACAATAAGAAACTAAAAGGTATAGTATTACATATGTAATATTTATTTATCTCAAGAGAACTTAACAGTAATGCAGTTTAGCTTAATAACTCAGCAAAAGGAAGTAAAACTTGTTTTGACTGACTAAAAACATCTTGAACTATTCCAGTGGAACATTAAAGAACTTATTAATGTGCACATGTTCCTCTGTCTGAACATCTGTATCACTCCCTGATAAGTTATCAGCAGTTCCTAAAGACTCAAAGGGAAGTCGTGTTACTGCCATAAAGGAGCAGAATCGTAGTCCTTTGAGTCCATAACTGGCAGCGATCCTGCTGAGATGCTGCTCAGATACTGGATGTAGACAGGATGTCCTCCACCAGGTGCTTGTAGACCCAAGCATCTCCCTTCAGCCTCTGGCGACGAACCCCAACCACCTCCGGCCTCTGCAGCATGCACACCTCCAGCTCAAACGCCATGGTGACCTTCCCGTAGTCGCCCCAGGTCTGACACTTCAGGGTGTATCTGGAAAACAAACGAGGTCTGTTACACAATGAAGAACCGAGTTGTTCAGTTAGAAAACACAAGACAGGGGAATGATCTCACCCTTTCTGAGTGAAGTCGACATTTTTCTCTGGCAGGACGGAGAGGATCTGGTTCAGAACCTGATCCGGATCTGTCTGACTGGTCAGAGTCACGTTATATTGAACCTTTAAGAAGAAACAGAAGAAACTGTGAGAAGTGTAACTTGAGTATGTTTAATCACTGTGTTACTGTGTGTAGAAACGTCTGATGGTGTGTTTGTGGCTGCTACAGATTGCAGCTATTTTTGTACACGTGTACCTTAATTTTCCGTGGCCCGTCCCTCAGGGCTCGTCTTTTACTCGGGGTGAGCATGGTGATCACCTTATCCAGACCTCGTTCCAGGGAACCAAACATCTTCCCTCCTCTCTTCTTCTTCCCACTGTCTCCTGTAACAGCCATGTCCAGTGACCTGGACCTGGAGAGAGCAAACAGTGTAAAACACCATCATCCTTCTTCCTGTGTGAGTATCCCCCCCCCCGCCCTCCAATATCGCAATCCATATACCTTCGATCTGGACTGAATGCCAGAATCTCTATGTTTGCACAGTCCTTGTTCTCTGCGACTCTCTTCTTATTCTGTTCTTTAGATACGCCGTCACCTGCAACACAAAACAGAAACAGATCATTAAAAAAAACTCTCCTTTAGTCACATTAAATAACAGACAGGCACACGGTTCGAACTTTACTTTGAAACTTTAACATGAGAATAAAACAAATACAGATTTGTTCTTTGAGAATTTCCCTGTTGGTTCTAAAACTTGTAAATAGGGTTTTGGGAAATTTCTCATAGACTGAACGAAAAAAGTCAAATATATGACTTGTGAAGATTCAATGGGTTTGATGTTTTATATTAACTGCACTGTTTAATCCAGAAGTTTATCTGAATCATTCAGAGGATAAACTTACCTGCTTTTAAACAGACACTGAGTGTGTTGCACTGAAAATAAGTCAACAAGCAGAAAATCTGAAGAATCTGAAGATCACGACCACTTTCTACGATTACATGAAAGTCTCACTTCAATGAAGAAAAGTTTACTGAAACGAGCGATGACTCAAGACTTTTGCACAGTATTTTAATATTTAGATATTAAACCTCAACATCAAAGCCAGTTGGAGGAGATGGGCATCACATGTGAAGCTGCACATGGAGCTGGTTGACTTTGTGGACATGAAGATAAAACTAGTATCGCAGACCGACACACACACAGACACACACACGAACACCAGAGGGGCGAGCTTCAGCGGTGAGAGAACACATGTCACTACAGCCCATGTGGGACAGCGAGCAAAGGGAGGAGACAGCTACACCTGTCACAGCACACGTCTGGGGACAGACATACACAGACCACTCTGTGTGTGTGGATAAGGATGTCACAGGCAGCAGCGTGACTGCCCAACGCTGCACTTCACAAAACAGGAGGCAGCAAAGAGAGCGTCTCTGAGCTGAGCTCCCAGGATTTAACATCAACCGGGTCAGCAGCAGCGAGTGGGCCGGCTGGTGACCAGACTTCAACAGGAAACTAATGAGGCCGGACATCTGAGCACAAACGCCACCATGACAAATAATTAGAGCTTTAATGATTCTCCGTTCATATTAGTGCCCTTCATTTACAGATAAGTGAATAGAATTAGCTTCCTGATAATAAGCTCACCTTTGAGTTGACAGTGATGAGAGTGTGTGTGTGTGTGTGTGTGTCCATTTTCAGTAAATTGGAGTAATGACAGTGAAATCTTTGAAATATGAGAGGATAGAAAAAAGAAACAAGTCCAATAAACGAGTTTATTACCAGAAGACAATTTACTTGCAAATGTGCAGCATGTGGTTGTGGCACTTGTGATTAGGAGACCAGCGAGAGACCGAGGCATCGGGATAAATGACAGCAGAGGGACGAATGTGATCTAATATACTGCTAAAGTCACTCACTGTTTAAAAGAACAAACAAGCAGTAATGTTACAATCAGCTGATCAAACATGAGATCTGACTGACCTTTGGGTGTGCCCACACTGGATTTGGGGGTGTTTTGGTTGGGTGTGGTCAACACATTCCTGTTGGGGCGTGTGGTCTTTTTAGTGGACATGGGGGTGCGAGGTGGTGGCAGTGCAAACATGTCCACTCCTCTGTCTTCAGATACGTTCTCCTTGTCCTCGCCTGGTTCTTCTTGATCTTTCACCCGTCTCCCCTGGCGGTGCGGTGGTGTCCTTGTCCTCCCCCTCTCTGCTGTCGGGCTCAAAGCCTTTCTTGTTTCTACTGATGGCGACTGCAGAAATACAAACAGAGTCAGTTTGATTCCAGCCAATCTGTATTTAGTAGATTATAATATGCTGTTATGTCATTTCACTGCTCAGCTTATCACCTGTTCCTTTCCAGGATTGAAAATCCAGATGCTGAAATTATTTAAATTCTTTACTAAAATTTGGGAGATTCTTTCCACCTCATGAAGCTTAACTTAAACTAGAAGTGGTTCATATACAGTGGGGCAAAAAAGTATTTAGTCAGCCACCAATTGTGTAAGTTCTCCCACTTAAAAAGATCAGAGAGGCCTGTATTTTTCATCGTAGGTATACCTCAACTATGAGAGACAAAATGAGGAAAAAAAATCCAGAAAATCACATTGTCTGATTTTTAAAGAATTTATTTGCAAATTATGGTGGAAAATAAGTATTTGGTCACCTACAAACAAGTAAGATTTCTGGCTTTCACAGACCTGTAACTTCTTTAAGAGGCTCCTCGGTCCTCCACTCGTTACCTGTATTAATGGCACCTGTGTGAACTCGTTATCAGTATAAAAGACACCTGTCCACAACCTCAAACAGTCACGCTCCAAACTCCACTATGGCCAAGACCAAAGAGCTGTCAAAGGACACCAGAAACAAAATTGTAGACCTTCACCAGGCTGGGAAGACTGAATCTGCAATAGGTAAGCAGCTTGGTGTGAAGAAATCAACTGTGGGAGCAATTATTAGAAAATGGAAGACATACAAGACCACTGATAATCTCCCTCGATCTGGGGCTCCACGCAAGATCTCACCCCGTGGGGTCAAAATGATCACAAGAACGGTGAGCAAAAATCCCAGAACCACACGGAGGGACCTAGTGAATGACCTGCAGAGAGCTGGGACCAAAGTAACAAAGGCTACCATCAGTAACACACTACGCCGCCAGGGACTCAAATCCTGCAGTGCCAGACGTGTCCCCCTGCTGAAGCCAGGACACGTCCAGGCCCGTCTGCGGTTTGCTAGAGAGCATTTGGATGATCCAGAAGAGGATTGGGAGAACATCATATGGTCAGATGAAACCAAAATAGAACTTTTTGGTAGAAACTCAACTTGTCGTGTTTGGAGGGGAAAGAATGCTGAGTTGGATCCAAAGAACACCATACCTACTGTAAAGCATGGGGGTGGAAACATCATGCTTTGGGGCTGTTTTTCTGCAAGGGGACCAGGACGACTGATCCGTGTAAAGGAAAGAATGAATGGGGCCATGTATCGTAAGATTTTGAGTGAAAACCTCCTTCCATCAGCAAGGGCATTGAAAATGAGACGTGGCTGGGTCTTTCAGCATGACAATGATCCCAAACACACCGCCCGGGCAACGAAGGAGTGGCTTCGTTAGAAGCATTTCAAGGTCCTGGAGTGGCCTAGCCAGTCTCCAGATCTCAACCCCATAGAAAATCTCTGGAGGGAGTTGAAAGTCCGTGTTGCCAGGCGTCAGCCCCAAAACATCACTGCTCTAGAGGAGATCTGCATGGAGGAATGGGCCAAAATACCAGCAACAGTGTGTGAAAACCTTGTGAAGACTTACAGAAAACGTTTGACCTCTGTCATTGCCAACAAAGGCTATAAAACAAAGTATTGAGATTAACTTTTGTTATTGACCAAATACTTATTTTCCACCATAATTTGCAAATAAATTCTTTAAAAATCAGACAATGTGATTTTCTGGATTTTTTTTCCTCATTTTGTCTCTCATAGTTGAGGTATACCTACGATGAAAAATACAGGCCTCTCTGATCTTTTTAAGTGGGAGAACTTACACAATTGGTGGCTGACTAAATACTTTTTTGCCCCACTGTATCTGATGTATCAAAGGGTTAGTATATCTCCATATTCTTACATATTGTAATTCCAAGTTTAGGGTCACACCAATTACTCCAAATACACCCCCCCCACATTTATAAAGCTGGACATGTCTCATGTTATTTCTGTTGTTCACAATGGAAGCCACGACGTCTCAAACACTCCCGTGTATCTTGAAACGTCCTGTCTACTCAACTGGATGCAGTAAGAACTTAACTTACTGGAAATAATAATAATAATTTGAGGCAGATTTTTCATTCAGGAAAATGTCCCAGGACATAAACTTTGTCCTGAAACTTATTTGAAGGCCTCGTTTTATTTCAGTTTCAACACCCACATTGTGTTCTTGTGTCTAGTTGTGTTTGTTGATGAAATGTAGAAGAAGCAGAAATGATCACATGCCATGTCTCTGTTTGTGTTTCCATCTGGCCGACCTCGGACTCCCCGGGACGTGTACTGCTGGACCGAGACCCACGGACAGTCATCAATATAGTCTGAGCCAAAGTCCAAAGATCCAATAATGACAGCATCCTCGTCCTCACAGTACTGAAGTGTTTCTCTTGTCTAGGAGAGAATTAAAAAAAAAAGAAAGACCATTTTGTGGTTTACAAAAACATACAAGTCCTCCTAAAGGAGCCCAGAAGACACTCTTACCTGGAGTCCTGGATGCAGAGGAGACTCCTCACTGACGCCTGGTTCCACAAGCAGACGGACAGGTTTCCCCCTCTGCTTCTTTGACAGCAGCAGCAGGTAGGTGGCTGTGGTTTGGTCATACCTCCACTGTGGGTATAACATCCATTAAACTGGGAAACCCCAAAGCAAGAATGATAACACAGACACGCACCTCTTTCACCAGCGCTGTGGTCCGTTCTCTCGACCGCTTCATGTTCACAGCCATCTCAGTGATACAGTCTTCATCTACGTGATCAAGCTACAGACACAAAGACTTAGAACGCTCACACAAATCATGATATTGAGAATGTTTCCATATCAATAAAATTACATCAATCAAAAGTCAAGAACTAAGATGAAAATAATCCAATACACCAGTCTGACTTTCTTTCTTTCATTCATTCATTACAGTTAATTAAAGCTGACTGATGAGGTTTTTGTTGTGTTTATGTTGCTGCTTCCTGTACCGAGTGTCTGCTGCGCCACTCCACAGGACTGTTGTACTCCTTCATCACCCAGGGATGATCCAACAGCTGTCGAACAGTCAGACGCCGCTTGGGCTCCACCTGCAGGACGCACACAGTAACTACAGCTCAGTCTGAAAGCTGCATCCGCTGCTGGACATCAAAAAACGTTTTACTGCATGTTTTAGATGTTCTAGAGTTACATTTTATTAGAATGAATCAACATCATTTATAAAAAGAGCAGTGGTCGTGTTTAACTCGAGTGTTAATGTTTCCTTTTAGAAATCAGTGGGAAAACTAGAGGAAGATAAAAGCTGAGTGTTAAGGAAATGAAGAGAGAATACACACCTGCATCATCTGGTTGAGGAGCAGGATACTACCTGGAGACAGCCACTGAGGGTTGTCATATTTACCTCTCTGAAACAAAATGACAAAACTGTTTTTGAAAACATTTGATGAGAAATTGGTGAGAACTGTTTTAAGTCCGGCTGCGTTCTCACTGTAATCTTCCTGTAAAGAACCATGTAGTTGTCGTCATCAAAGGGGAGGTACCCACAGAGCAGAGCGAACAGCAGAACTCCCATACTCCACACGTCAGCCTGAAGGTGACACATCACACAGCAGGATCTCAGTGTTACAGATCAGACGTGGTCCGCAGGTAATAATCGTTCTTACTGAGAACAAATGGTTGAAAATAAGCATTAAAATCAAACCTTCATATTTTAAAGTTGTGAATACAAACCTCTGAACCAATATATGCTTTTCCCTGAATGAGTTCAGGTGCAGCGTAGGCGGGACTCCCACAACACGTCTTCAGCTCATAACCCAAACCACCCTGAGACAGAAACAATCACACGATAACAACAACACGTATTTTTAAGGATTAAACCATAAAAACAGTAGGATGAGTTCTAACCTGAAATCATCTGCATTCATTCAGCCAATATGAGGATTTACCTTGGGTTTGGCACATAAGCCGAAATCTATGAGCTTCAAATTGTGATCCTCATCAATTAACAGGTTTTCCTAAAGTGAACAGAAATGAACATTTAGCTGAAATCATTTACAGTAACATGCAGGTTTTTCCACTGAGGCAGACTTTCTCTAAATCTCTTTAAGTGGTCTTCATCAGCAGTTCTTCAGACTTGTTGTTTTAGTTTGGCTGCTTTTCTGCTCATTTTATATCCAGTCCTTGTACCTGAAACTCTGGACTATGAATCATTCAGACATTTAAACCAGTGTTGTGTCAGACAGCTTAGCTTCAGGCTCTTTTTCAGCTCCAGTAAGTTGATTCCCAGTGAACAACAACAAATCAGTCCATTTTGTTCCTGTTTCTTACAGATGTGGCATTCACTTCATGTAAATAGTTTTTAGTAATAGCTCTTCTTCCTTTACCCCCCACTTGTCCAGTCTTCTCATTATTTAACATGCAGTTACAGGAACTGGACAGAACCCCCCTCCCCCAACTTTGATAGAACTTCAGAATATTGCAGGAAAAACTGATCAGGACCACTTTAAAAGTCTGTCTCATTGAAAGTATGATGCCCTTCTTATATTATGACACATTGTACATGAAAGTGATTGTTGCTTTATTACCGGTTTAAGGTCCCTGTGTGCGTAGCCCTGACTGTGGACGTAGGCCATCGCGGACACAATCTGCCGGAAAAACACCCTGGTTTCCTGCTCTGACAGTCGGTCCTTTGCTATGATGTAATCAAACAACTCTCCACCTGGGCAGTACTGAGACAAGTAAAACAAAAAGTTGGATCTGTGTATATGTTTACAGCTCATCGCACATGACATCTGCCAGTGTCCTCACCTCCAGCACCATGAATATCTGTGTGGAGGTCTCGATGACGTGGTAGAGCCGACAAACATGTTGATGACTCAGGTTCTTCATGGCTTCTATTTCCACCTTCACACGAGGCAAATCATCCTGCAAACCATCATTTTCTTTAACTACACAGTGAACTTTTACCCAGTTTAAAATGTCCCATTTATTTCCAGGTCAAGTTTGGACATATGAATAAAAATTTAGTCAAACAGAATAAAGATTATTCTTATAAATACTGATATTATGCAGAATCCAGGTGTTTGGGTTGGTATTTAAAAGCCCAAACTGGTTACGATGGTGCCTTGAATATATTGTGTCCATATGAGAAACGTTTAGTGGTGATATTTAAAAAGTTTTTTAAAAACTCACCCCAAGATCTTTTTTATTCATGATTTTAATAGCAACTTTCTCTCCTGTCAAGATGTGTCGACCCAGCTTGACTTTAGCGAAGCCACCTGACAAAAAATAACAGGATTTACAACTCCTACCAGAGAAGAAATGACTCATTTCAATAGTTTTAGGTGTGAAACTCTGCGACTGAGACGTTACCTGAGCCGATAGTCTCATAAAGTTCATAATATTTGTGAAGCTCAGCGGCTCCTCGGTGCTCCGTCCTTTCCACAGGCATCATTCAGCTCTAAAACCTCCTTGTGACAAGAAACAGCTCTCAGATCCCCGACAAGTTCTAACGATGCCTGATAAATACGTTTAAAAAGCAGCTTTTGTGCTTGAAATCCATTAACAACCGACTATTTTGTAGCTTTCTTGCTCGGGCGGTGTTAATAATAATAAAAGTTAAATTATATTTTAAAAGTTCGTTCAAGGTAAGTGAGTTATTCAATTCAATAAAAAAAATTTACCTGAATTCGTCAGAAAATTGACAAAATGCGGTGGATTAAGCATATGAAGAAAAGGCCTTTTAGCAGATGTTTTGTTCCACAGGTTTGAATTTCGTTCTGATGTTAACGTCATTTCCTGTTTCCGGTTTGTTCTCCTCCTTGTGGTGATCTGCGGTATTGCATCATGTGCTGAGGCGTGAATTATTACTATAAAGAATTTATCGCAATTTACAATACAAATATTTGTAAACAAACTAGAAAATAGTGTAAGACTGATGCAAATGTTTAATTTTCATTTTAAAAGACTGAAGTGAAGAACAAGGGTAATTAACAAAATTTTTCTGAAGTATTCTAAGCAAATTACATGCAGGGTTTCTTATTTATCAGCCATGTTTCTGAAAATGTAAATGTGGTCAGTCCATTTAATTTAATTTTAATTCATACTGTAATTGATAGAGGCCATCTCCTATGTCTTTATTCTCATGTGACTCTTTTCCATTTCGATTGAGAATTTAAGTTTTTTTACTGGTGAATTGTACATAAATATTGAGAATTCTGAAAAATTCTGATAAAAACACAAACGTTTTGAGTTAGACAACACTGATGCAGATGGAAAGCCCCCAAAACTGTGAAAATGATTTAACTTTCACTTGACTACAGCTCCATCGAGCACCCAACGTGCAGCATTTATTTCAAGTATTTCATTCCCCTGCTGTAGTTGCTCACAGAAAATCTTAAAGTTGTTTAGCTTAGCTACATGGAAGCTCTTCTTGCCTTCCACATTCAACCCAAACTCCAGCTTTGATCACACATCCTGAAAAAGATCCAAATCTCAGATAGAAATTTCAACACAGAGCTCATTTTATTTGATTAGTTTAAAGTGGGTTTTCATGTTACTTTACATGGGTATGAAATCAAATAGTCTAATACCTGAGAATTTTATTTGTAAGGATTTGCAGCATCTCTTCCTCATAGATCCAGACTGTCAGATGAACCTACCTTTTGGAGTGAAGTTAAATGAATAGATTTTGGGTGCATCAGTTGAACTTTGGTTGTTACTGCCTATGTTAGCTACACCTTTGAGCAGATCTGGATTAATTTACTGTAAACCAGTAGGTAAGCAGTCTGATTGACTGCTTCAGCTTTTCTGTTGTAGCAACCGGTGCAGGAAATATTTCCTGTCACACGACAAAAACCTGAAACCTCAAGCAAGAAATATTTACCCTCTATTTTCTGTTGTGTCACATGTTGCACAGGTCGAATGATCTTTGATCTTTTTGACGTTATGTTTACATACTCTGATATCCTAAATCTAAACACATTTTTCTTGTTTGTCTTTACTTTTCCTAGTAAATCAGCTGTTTTTATGATTTTTCTGTTGATTCAGCAAAGAAAGTTTCCAAGATGGAGTGAACAAATTACACTCATCTCTCTTCACCGTCAGATTGTGGTTTAAACAGGGATTTGCAATGTGTGATAAATCCATTTATCTGATCTTATCTTTGTTTCTCACTGTGTCGAGACGTGCATGAGATGACGAGGCTGCAGCACGGTCAGGTGACCTGACGGCAGGAGGATCGTTTGTTTTCTGGTGTTTGACCTTCCTTCTGCTCTTGAACTCAGAATATGAATTCCAGGTCATTCCAAGAACCGCAGGGTTTTGCTATAGCTGCACCTAAATTACAGAACACTTTACTCTCACGTAAGATTCTGAACAAGTTTGGGAACTTTTAAATCTGCACTGAAAACCCTGTTTTCTCTGGCTTTTAACAAAATTTAAATTTTACATCAGTGTTTTAATTATTGTAGTTTTTGGTGTATTTCATCATAGCTTTAACCTAATTTGTATTCTGTTTTGTTGCTGCTGTAATTTTCTAACTGTGGTCAAACAGTGGATTTTAAATGTGCTTTATAAATACATCTGACTTGAACGCTGCTCTGAGATGGTTCGATTCTGATCACGTTCAAGCGAAAGTTAAGAGAATTTTTTTTTCTTAAAACTTGGAAAAGATTCATATGAAACCTGAAATAGACCGAACACGCTGCGTGGAACCTCGTTCCATCGGGTCGAGATGAAATCTGATCAGCTTGACATTCAATCAATAATAAGAACATTGCTTTAATGGGGCAGCTGGGTTGACGAGAACTTAAAGCACAAAAACAAACATGTAAAAAAAAGACAAATCCACATTGCATTCTGCACAGAGCCTGTACACAATCGTTCATTTATGTAGCAATATATAAATGTTAGTAATGTTCCCGAGGTGCTCTGGACTCTCTGTGTATCAGGATGCGAGGCTGCACTGCTAGTGTCCATGCAAGTACGCTGGTCAGGATGAAATGATTCAAAACAATCCATCTGTAAGGTGAGCTTAGCCTTTGGCGTGGAGGGATGCAGGTCCACATTCACCAAAAAATATCCATTTACTACCCCAAAAAACATTCAAGGCTCTTTCATGCTTATAAACTTTAACCTGTTTTATAGATAATTCTTCTGTTAACAGACACAACAGATCAGTCTTCTCTTTGTGAAAATGATTCCTAACGACAGCTTCATGTCGATCAAACACCTTCTACAACAACAGGTAACTCCGCCCCTTTTACTGTCCCAAAACTGGACATTACCATCTGTTTTACAAGCTAGTACTGATAAATACTAAGTGACATGTTCTACCTAAAATTTATGGTCATTAACAAAAAAATAGATATATTTCAGTCCCCGTGTGATTTGTTCAGCTTATTAAATGAAATAACTGGTCTGTTTTTCTTCGTCGCATCGTACCAACATTCAATGATTTTGATATTGTAGAAATACAAAGACAAGTACAGTAGAGTACAATACAGTAAAAATACAAAAAAATGTGATGTTTTTCTTGAATGGTAATCTATCAGATACAAACCCAAAAACAGATCCTTGACACTTAAAAACATGTAAAAATGAAAGTTACCCCCTGAGGTCAAACGATAAAAAATAAACAGCCGTATCTTCAACCAGATCGTTCACTACTTGTTCTGTTTGTTTTGAAGTAGTGTTCCATTTAAAGGACGTTAGGCAAAACGTGGGCGTCTTGTGTGACACGATTTAACATGTACTATTCGAGTGCACTCGTTTGGGTGTTTCTACTCACTAGCGAGGCGCTAAGAATGTGAAGAAAACGTGAAGGCACAGTAACCTGAGGCGAAAGACCCCCTCAAGAATTAAAAAACAACCGCGGTGTCGAGGGAACTAACGGGCAGGAACAAGAAGGGAAATACCAGTTCATACGGTTTAGAATCTGAGAACTACGAGGCAGTGAATCAAGGTAAGGCCAAATCGTTTGAGAACGTCCAATCAGGACGCTCAAACAGCAAACATGTTAAACCTGACATATCAGAAACATCACCACCAGTTTAAAACCAGAACTCGGTGCGGTTTCATATTTCTGGCTTGCTACATAGGTTTTCTTTCTGAAAATCAAGTCAGTTATTTATAACAAGGCTTTTTATGCTCTTATTTCAGCAGATGTTATTATACACAATAGAGTATACACGTATATTACAAGAATATAGATGGTTTGAGTTTATAATATCTCAGTAAGGAGTACATCCAAGCATTCAGGGTGAGTACTTTGGCTTTAAATCGTTAGTCTAAATATGCACAAATATGGAGAGCACATAGAATGTGTCATAGAAACTCAATCTGATATATAAAAAACCCTAATGGAAATGGGCTGAATGGCTCACACACTGATCAGACACAACCACTGTTACTGAGAACCATTTCTATTAAAGTAAGAACTTGAAACTCAGGAGAAATGTTTTCATCAGTCTTTTCACGCCCCTCGTTTCATTCATATCAGAGCTGCTCAGAACTGAAAAGCAACAAGAAATACAAAATACAACAAACACTCGAGGCTTCGAGGGGTGAAGTTCACGTTCCTCAAGTGCAAGTCAATAGAAAAATGCTACATCTCATACGATGCTTTTTGTCAACGAGACAGGTTTGGGGGGCAGGCCGAGCCCCCCGTAGTTTGCTAAAAAAAAAAAGGGGGGGGGGGGGGGGG
>SSNP01000061.1:1884021-1943629 GCA_006937955.1 Pachypanchax playfairii
GGGGGGGGGGGGGGGGGGGCTTGAATATTGGCAGGCCAGCTTGATTATTAGTGATACAATGCATAGTCTTCACTGCACTGCATTTTCCTCTCCAACTCTTCACCTCCTTCCATCTGCTCACATGAAGGAGGAGCGACTACTGGAGTCCAGCGCTCTGTCTGATTGTAGAGGGTCACGTCTGCCCTCTACTCTGAAACGCAGCTTCTCAGTCATTCATTCAGGTTAGTTTAATCTAACCAACTCTGTACGAGTCTCTCACTCGCTGTCGGTCTCTAAGTCTGAGTCAGACCACTGCATGGGGCCCAGTTTCCCATGTCGCTGAGCATACTCAATGACTGCAGTGTAGCAAAAATAGTACTGGTCCCAGGTCTGGATGCTGAAAGCCCTCTGAGTACGCATCCTCCGCACTGTCTGATGGACATCTACTGTTCCAACGTCCTCCAGCTGGGAAAGGCAGATGTCCAGGGTACAGAAGGTGCCTTAATGGAAGAGAAAGATGGAGAGTTAATCTTCAACAGAAAACATCAAACACATAAAACACACAGGTAGAAATTCTTTGATGCTGGATATCACTGATAATAATCCCTCCCATGGAAACGTTGACTACACGTGACCTTCCATTAAACAGTAAACCAAAGGGACCAAGACTAAATATCAACATTTTGAAGTGATCGTGCTGGAATTCAAGACATGAATCTGATTCGGAATCTGTGAACTAAAACTAAACTTCAAAGACTGACAGTTTATAACAGAAGAGAATTCTTTACCTGTGCGTCCAATACCAGCACTGCAGTGTACAATTACAGGAGGGCCCCCTGGAGGCCCCCTCCAGCTGGATCCCAGCTTCTGGACTGCAACCCTCCTTGTCTGAAGGACGTGTTCACGGAAGTCCAACATGGCAGAAGCACTTTTAGGAACCCCAAAGTCCGGCCAGCTGACATAGAGGTAGTGGCACACTTCCCGTTTTTCTCCAGACTAACAAAAAAAACCACCAGGTAAGTTTAGAAAGAGACTGAGAACCTTTATTTGGTATAAACAAGCACAAGTTGATCATTTAATTTTTCAGAATAATAACAGATTCTGTCCCACATACAGAACTCAGTTTAGGATGTTCAACTTTCAGGTGAAATTTCAGGATGAACCTAAAACGCTCTCTAACTTTTCAGGTGAAATTAATGTGACTTACTCACCACTGTTGTTGACTTTTGAGTAAATCACTATTGCATGTTTCAACTTCAATGTCCTGCATTCATGATGTTGGATGTTACTGCAGTACTTCTTTAGTTTTCTATAGATTTCACCTCAAAGTCGAATATCCCTAAACTTTTTGTGAGCAGTGTATAAAATCAGTAAAATAAATAACAAACTCAGGTCTGCAACACCGTTCAATCTGAAGTACTCGTCATCCTTTACATTTCAAATGTTTACCTGTGTGTTGTGCAGTTCAAGTTGGGAGAGTTTAAAGTCCTGAAACACCTGGATGTGTGTATTTTTAACCAAGAAGTATCCGTGCTGTTCAGTCTTGCCCTCCTCCAGAGGCCAGTATTGACCACATTTGACACGACCACGTTCTACTACCCTGAAGAAATAGAATTACAACATAGTTTATTATTTGACCCATTACTTCTGAGTTTAAACACATAACAGTTATGGGAAAAAAACCTAACATAGATGAAGCTGGCAGCAGATAACTCACCTGGTGGTCATGACAATGATAAGTACCATCTGTTCCCATACCATCCGCCAGAAGTCAACAAAGGTTTTTGGCAAAGGACCTGAAGGAAATAAAACTCTGTCAGATCATGGTAGCTGTGGGAAAAATAACAGTGAGGTCAAAATATACTCTGAATTTTAAAAAATAATTAAAAATAAATAACCTAGAAGTGTGTTTTCTATGTTTAGATAACCATCAATTTCAGATTTAGAACAGAAGGAAACGTGATGACATCAAGATGATTCTAAAACACAGATTATCATCTAATGTCCAGACATTAAACAATCAGCAGCTTATCATCAGTCTCTGGTTGTTAACAGAGAAAACACACTAACAGAGACGTTTCAAAATGTGGCAGGTTTTACTGGCCAAGAACATGGAAAAAACTGCAGTATCTGCAGCTGACGTGTCCTAGCACATACTGAGTCATTTGGTTCTTTCATTATAATCTAAGCTAATCAATACACAAACTGTACTTGTGAAAGTGCTGTAACATGTGAAACATTTGCACCAAATGGTATTTTATCTAAATAAAAGCATACACATGATGTCTGACCCTGAGTCGCGATGTACGCGTTGCTCCTCTTGTACCCGTCCATGAAACTGGCATTTATGTAATCTGATGTCTGTAAAACACACCAGAAAAGAGAATAACTCTCTGCCTGAAGCACCAATCAGCTGCCTCCTGGGGGAGGACAGGGGATACTACCTTTAGTGCACAAATGCTACAACCATATAGGAATAATGACAAAACATCTGGCAAGTCTTAATTTATAAGAATGATTAAATAATCCAAACATGTATTTGTCAGAAAACAGTTTATTATTTACCTCATCCTCGCAGAGCTCACAGAGTCGTACTCGGGACTGGTCCAAGCAGAGAACATCACTGTACCGGTTTTTAACCTGATTGGACATTTTCCTGCAGAAGGAGAACTGAGTTTACTGTGATGCTGCACAATGAGCTGCTACACATCTGTCACATAACCCCTCCCATCAGAAGAGACAAACACTGAGTCTCACTTTGAATAATCAAAGGTTCCCGCTGGAGGCTCCTTACGAATCTCCTCATACTCCTGATAGATCCCCCTCTTCTTCTTCCTCTTCACGTACTCCACCAGCTGATGCACCGTCATGCCTCCCTGGTCGGGCCTGTGAACAGACATCTCAGCGTAGCGCTTCTCATCATCAAGAACCCTGGATGAAGACAAGGGTGGGGAGTCTGAGGCTGGTTGGTTGGGTGGGCGAGGCAGAGATTTTTGAGGCAGGGGAGGCACCCCATCCTCCTCTGTACCCTCCTCATCCTCCTCTACAGCCTCATTGTGACACCAGCTGGCAGACTGTGTTGCTTCACTGGCTGCGGTTCCTCCATCTTGGTTTGAAAGTGGTGTGGTAGGGGGAGTGTCTGACTGGGGAGGAGCTTGGAAGCCACGCCCATTTATATTTGTATTTGGGCCACTGACACTTGTGTTGGTTGCGCTCACTGCTGAACCGTTCCAGTGCTGATGGTTCCCCTTATCTGCACCAGAATTTGAGCTCTGTTGGTGCTGGGACGGGCTTCGAGTCCTGCCCTCCCCTGCCCCAAAATGGTTGTGTGGGTTAGCGTTGTTGTCACCGTAGCAGTAAGAGTAAGCCACGTCTCGCTCTGTACCCAACTGTGTATTCATGTGGGTTTGCGAGTGTGGAGCACCGATGCTTGAGTTGCTGTTGTCCAGGCTGTAGGAGCGCAGCAAGCTGCCCACACAGTCATGAGTGTCGTGGGTTTGTGTGTCACCCAGAACTGTGTTTGTTTGCAAGTTAACACAAGACTGGATCCAAGCTATGTGGCTGTACTGAGATGTCCCGCCTAGATGTTCAGGAAGGGAGGAGACCGGGATGTGATTGGCCAGTTCGTGAGCTTTGACTGTGCAAACCTGACAAATGGAGAAAGAGAAAACACATGTTAAAATATGAATGTCTTACGATTAAGAGCTCAAACCATGATGATGATAAAGGTGCGTACCCTTTCCCTTAGCTTCTCTCGCACAAAGAGGCGGAGAACTGCAAAGGGTGCTCGAAACCAAAGTGGAGAGGACACAATGAAGACACATTTTAGACGAGCTGGAAATGCTCCCTGGGAAAAAAAAAAAAACAAGGACAGAAAATGAGATAAAAAGACTATTTTATTATTAAAACAGCAAAAATTTCAAAGGCAGCCACAAGAGAGAAATGCAGATGTTTTATTTTACATTTACCTTGAGCAAATTGAGAATCTTGACACAAAGCTCGTAATCAAAATTTCCATAACTTGAGTTCGTCATGTCATAAATAAATATGAGTCCGTCTCTTTGAGTCTGTACACTGGAAAGAAAAACAAGATTTTTTTAGGAAGAAATCTCAAAACCTGAGGTCAAACATATTTTTAAACTACATGTTATGAAAGGTTTGAACTGATCGTTAAACTGTTCGACTTTGGTTTTAAATTCCTGAACTTGTTCGTGTTCTAAATGGGTTTGTCTTAAAACTTTGAAAAAGTAAAAACTGAAAGAATCAAATGTTGCATTTCAGTTATTAAAAGAAAAGAAGGAGAGGATTTGTGAGTCAGACTGTTTATGAATCATTGTAATTATATTGTTCTAGTAATTCATAGAAACATTAAGACGTGTCCGTCATCACTGTNTCCTAAGCAGCAATAAAAGCTGGACTTAAACCACAGAGACAAAAACAGACACTGGAGGTTACATCTGCACCTCTCTATGGCTTTGTCCAGCTGATAGATGATGGCTTGTAGAACAGCCTTGTGGGATGTGGTGTCTGGTCGATGGAGGCGGGCAGTGAAGAGCGCTAAAGCAGCACCCTTAGCATCTCGTCCAGGCTGGTGAGAACATCAGCAGGTCATCACAAACATGCGATTATATACAAGGTAAACATTCACGCGCATGTGGCATCCAGACAAGCTGCTGCTCCTCTGTGCTCACGGTTGTGTTGCTACTCACCAAAACTGTAAACTTGCCACTCAGCAGCTCGGAGCGCAGGGGCTCCTCGTCTGGGTTTATGTTGATGATGTCTTCTTTGATTCTTGTGTTCTGATTTTTAGAAGACAGAGACAGATCAGAACCTTCTGACACAGATAACTTAAACAACAGTTAAAGGGGGAGTATAGCAGCACGATTCTCATTAATACGTCAATGATGGATTTTCTTCATGTGATCTGTGATTAAAAATATATGTAAAAAAATACTCCTCGTGTCTTCATAAACACTTTTACATCATCATAAAATGTCTGTCTGCATTCTGCAGTGGTTTAATCAAACAGTTTTTCACATTAAATTAAAAGCAGTTCTAATTAGTACACAGGATATAAACTAATAATGAAAACTGGACAATAATGTAACAACATTTTATCAGTGTTTCATCTGGTTAACAAACTTTTTGAACAGACAAAATAAAACTGACCAGGTTCACTGAGAGGATCTAAACAAACAGCTATATACATTTACAGAACATTAACATGCAGCTTTCAACTGTTTGCATGTTTTACATGTGATCATCTGAACAAATCATTTACTAGTTAATCTCCATGTTGTATTCTCTAGAAAAAAAAGCCTACAGCTGATTCACTTCTTCAAATCCTTCAGTACCATTTCTGACAGTGAATTTTATCACCAGCTGAAACTTCACTGTACCTTATATGCCTGGAATAGATCGATGGCTCTGGAGACGTCAAACTTGCGGGCCATAAGAAACTTGACAGCTGTGGGTTGGGAGACGAGCCCCGCGCTGTGAGGTAGCTCCCTGCTACGCACCTCACTCAGGAACTCTTCCACAGCCTGGACAAATATGGCAGACAAGACAGCAGATGTAACATGAGATAGTGGATGTTTGCTATGAACAAAGCAGCACTTTTCTCTGGGAGAAGGAATATATTAAGTATAAGGAGATGCTGGGGGGAGCAAAAACTTTCCAGTTTCTTTTCAGCCAAAGTTGCTTTTAATCTGTATGCGGATGGTGTGTGTGTGTGCGCGTGTGTGTGTGTGCGGGTGGTGGTGGGGTGACACTGTCACTGAAGGAACCTGTGGATGAGAAGAGTTTAAAAAGACCCAATAGTCAGCCTGTTGTTCCCAAATATGATGTACATGTCCTTGAAATCTGATTCCAAAAAAGAAATGTAACATTTTCCACATGCCACAGATAATTAACAGTAAATAGCCTTCAGGTCTAAAGGAATCTGACTGGTTAAGCAGATGTTTCTAAGAGGGGTTCAATCTTTAGTCTTATCAAGACTGAGCTGGTGATGTTTCCTCTTGGTGATGTCCCATCTTCCTGTAACAGCTACTTGTAAGATTAAACAAAGCAGGAGGGGGAAAAGTCCCATCTCAAATCAAATTCAGACTTCTGAAAGTAACTTCAACACATCGTTTTCTAAATGCACCAACGAGAATCTGTTGATAAAATGCAAAAATTTCCACAGTTCTGCTCTTGATAGGGACAAGTAAAGTACGTCAGAAAGTTATTTGTCACCTTTTAGAAAACAGATTAAAAATGCAAATTTTTAATATTTAAATAATGAAAAACTTAAAAAAAAACATTCATTCCAATTATTAAAGCCTGTAGACTTTATTTCATTGTAAAACTTTATTTGCAAAGATTTGTTTTTTTTTTTCCAGTACACAATCATAAGCTGCTGCACTTTCAGATCATTTGTGCAAAAAAAAGAAGCAAAACACACATAATGGATGGTTATTGATTTATGATACTATCAGTCCAAGATCTGATACTTAATAAAGAAAATTATTCTGAGAACTTCAACAATGATTTCTAAGTGATTAGACCGTCTCCAAACATGATGCGATCAAAACAGGAAATACAACTGACAGGAAACCAATCTACCTTAACACCTTTAGATTTTACTGGGTGTAAAAGCATCACAGCTCTATTTGACCTTTAATAGGAATTATACAAAACAATATGTCTTATACTTATCATGTTCTCCATAATATAATCCATGATATAGAGATCAGGTCTGCATGAAGGATACATCTCTATTATTCTTTCACTCTAAAGCTTTTCAGTTAACAAAAAGCATCCTGCTAAAGCAGAACTACAGCAACTACAGCAAAGTTTGTCTCATCAGAATAGCTGGATAAAAACCAACAATTTATACTTTTAAAATCCTTCTTACTATGCAGCATTTTGTCATTCCTGCTTAAAACCTTTGCACATATAGTGTTAATTAGACTCAGGCTGTATACATGTACCGGTATATGTCACAGCATGTACATGTTAGAAATAACAAGTGACATCTGTCCCCAGAAGAAAAACAGAAAAAACATGTAAATCAGCTGCACTTTATTAAATAAATTGATTTAAAACTTTAGATGTGTTACAAAAGACCTCACACCCACAAAATGAGAGACGGAACAACTAAATCACACCGATAACTGAGAGATCAGATAAGAGACAGCGTATGTTGTCAGTAATAACATCAGGATGCTGGCCAGCCCTCACCGGGAACACCAAACATGCCAACAGCTCAATCATTTCAGGAAGATGTGTTTGGATTGACGTTTAGCAGAATTAAATTACTGGATGTGGAGGGTAAATGTTGTCATGACAGTTTTTCCAAGCAATTACAGAATGTGTTGTAAAAGGTAACAGTAGTCAAACAGACAAGCAGCCATAAAAATAAAAGTACTATCAGATTCACCGCGTGTTTCCTGATAAGTTGTGTCAGTCTTTATCAGATCCACCCATTTTACTAGAAAGTGACAACAATGCCCTGAACTATATGATAATTTCTAAGAAATCTTTACGGTGGATCAGCTCGCCTCTACTGTTTGTCACGGTAGATAATACAATCAAACAATTAAAGAAAACAGTCGCTGGTCATTTTTAAACATATAATATGACCCACACAATATTTAACTCCCGACAGTACAGCTGTCTGTCATATTTTGTGCAGGTCAACAATAGCTATTAGCATCAGTTAACGGTTACATGTGGTAGCTACAACTTTGTCGTTAAATCATGATGAAAAATATTTGTAAAAGCTTAACTACGAGGGAAAAGGTCCGATTCTTATATCAGCATAAGCGTTTGAGTGATTTTTTTTTCTGAATCATACAAAGCTGATGTTATGAAGAGAAACACATTACCGGCTAAATGATCCACTTTACGCCATCAGGCTAACATACATGCTAACTGCTGTCAGTCACACCGGAGCAACGGGCCAAGGCATCACATTATTCCCACAAACATGTTTGTAAGTAGCTTCATTCTCTTTTTAACCGGTTGAAAATAAATGATAACGACATATGTACACACTGAACATGATGGTCAAACGACGAATAATAATATATTAGGAAACCCTTACCAGCTGCTCCTGAGTTGTCAAGGCTTCCGCCATCTTGAAGCCTCCGCAACGTCGCAGCGGGCGCGCCCACTGGCTGCTCGTTCACGCCCAGAGTCACGCGAGATTTACGGCAGGTCTAGTTTCTCCGAATTTAATTTTAGATGAAAAGTACATTCAGACAACTAAAGAGGAAATTAGTTCTGATTAATTCTAGGAAGAATGACGTTTGAGACTTTTAAAATGTTGATAGAGGATAAGACAAATGGAAGGCTGAAATGTTTTATTTTTACCACGATGAAGAACTTGTATGGTTGTTATACAGCCCTGATGATTTACTGAGTTCTGTTCCTGCGAAGGGCGCGTTCAGCTGGT
This sequence comes from Pachypanchax playfairii, assembly GCA_006937955.1. NCBI lineage: Eukaryota > Metazoa > Chordata > Actinopteri > Cyprinodontiformes > Aplocheilidae > Pachypanchax > Pachypanchax playfairii. Next base: position 1,892,438 of record SSNP01000061.1, read on the forward strand.
TCTGAAAGTGGAGCAATGTTGTTTAACTTATTTTATGGTCCACCTTCACCAAAATTACAAAAGAATATTTAGATTTTACCACATGTTTGAAAAGGAGTAGACAGAAATCAACATGTATTTATGCCTCCCCAATTCTAAAATATGCCAATCACATATAAATTAAAAAGAAGTGCAATAAATTGAAAGAAAAGCAAAGATGTGTTTGGTTTTTCTCAGAATGGCAAAACGCAGAGCAAACCTCCCTTAAACAGACTGAACATTTAGTTTCCAGAAGATTGTATAGTCCCAAGCCAAGAATTTTCAATTCCTTTACCTCTCCTATATTCAGCTTATTGGTTTGTGTTTCTGTGTTTACGTCACTCATAAATATCAAATAGTATGAATTTAGTTTTATCTAAATTTAAGGGTAGTTTGTTTTTATTTAACCACTTTTGAATTTTAATAATTTCCTTTGTGATCACCTCCAAAACCCGCTGGAGAGCCACACCACATGAGAAAACATTCATATCATCCACAAACATTACAAATTTTTATATTTTTGATACTTTTCATATGCCATTTATATACTTAATAAACATTTTTGCCCCAGAATCAATTATTGAGGTACCTCCCATGTAATATCCATCAGTCTAGGTTTATAATGATAAATCTGTACAAACGGTTGCCTGTTTTTCAGTGTTAATAAAAAAAACTCTCAAACATACAGTTTTTATTTCTAACTATTATGACACAAAAAGCCAGTTCTGTTTTTGGCAGTATCTCTAAAACGCATGACATAAACATAGAAACTTTTGTATATTTAAAATAAATAAAAATGATCCAATAGAATACTGTTTTATTTCTAAAAAAAAAAAGGTATGGTATTTGAAAGTTATTTAATATAGTTTTTGTTCTTTGGTTTGGTGCTTGATCATTTATTTATTTATTTATTTATTTATTTATTTATTTATTTATTTGTTTGTTTGTTTGTTTGTTCGTTCGTTCGTTCGTTCGTTCGTTCATTCATTCATTCATTCATTCATTCATTCATTCTGTAAAGCGCTTCATAAATAAAGTTTTCTTCTTCTTTTTATTATGATTATGATTATGATTATGATTATGATTATGATTATGATTATGATTATGGTTATGATTATGATTATTATGATTATTATTATTATGGTTATTATTATTATTATTGTTGTTGTTGTTGTTGTTGTTGTTGTTATTATTATTTTGTGAATTTGTGGTGGAAGTTGTGACACATGGGAACATGTTAGCTGCAGTATGTTTTCTAACGGACAGTTTTAGAGTAACACAGGGGCTCCATTACGATGTTACACCGGCGGTCTTTTTGATCGGCTCTTTTTGGCGTAGACCGAGTGTTTATGTTTACAAATCTAAACAAACAAATAAATCTACAGTCAAGCTTATTTTCGTCAGTTAAAAACAAACACAGTGTGTTACGTAAATGACGTGTTTGTCATGTTAATTAATTCGTTTGTTAAAGCATTTGAGCATGAGCTCGTGTCCTCCCAAAAAGAAAAGTTACCTGGGGCAACACCAGATCAAAAAGAAGACGCGGTACGTTTTGAGAAAATGTTCAGTTTGTGGATTTTAATCAGAATCCCAATTCTTGGCTAATTTTGTTATCTAGAAACATCTACCAGTGTTTTATAGCAATATGTTCGATTATGTTTTTATCTTTACGTGTTTACAGCATGTCAGAGAATCATGAGAAAACATGTTCTCTGTCAGACAAAACAAACAAATCACAGAACAGAAGCAGAGAGAGAGTCATGGTGAGTGAAGCTACTTCAATTTATTATCTTTGGGAAGTTTGAAACTGTGTTATTTGGACTATATACATTTTTACATATGAACATTCTGTTTCCTGTGTTAGGGTGGAACAGCTGCGTTATCATTTGGGGAATCTACTTTAGCTCTCGATCAAGAGATGCTTCGGGTTCTGGATGCTGTTGATCTTTCGAAGACGGATGAAACTTGTTCAATAAACAGACATATTCAGAAGGAACCAGCGTCCTCAGCTGCTTTAGGTCGTCCACGAGCAGCCAGTAAAGAGGAGGGGGAGTCTGTACAGATGATGGACAGGACATCAGTTTCACACTCTGACAGCAACCTAAACCAAATCCCTGGTTCTCAGCAAGAAGCCTGTCAGTTTAGACATGATTTTAAAAGGATGGGACAGACAGCTGGCTGTAGAAACCTTACTCAGAAGCTTCTCTTCAGTGATTTTGGGGAAGTGGATCATCCTCCGAGAAACCAAGAGAACAGCAATTTAAAACCTGTTTCTGCTGGCGTCAAACAAAACAATCAGAAAGCAGGCGGCTCCAACAAGTAAGTCTTCACTTAAATGTCTCTGGTTGGATTTTTGTTTTTGTTTTGATGCTGCTACGTTATTCTGCCTACAAACAGGCTGGAGGTCACAAGAAACAGCTCTCCTTCTCAAAAAGACCATCACAGGTCGAGTGCTGATCCAGGTCTGAATGAATCCAAGAATTTTATTTTGTTCAGCCCCACCCGACTCGCAGCAGCTACGAAGAGGACCAAACCCGAGCAGTCATTCCAGAATCGGTCCGCCTCCGTGCTCACGGTCCCCAGCGGCCTGGAGCTCAGCACTCTGAGTGACACGCTGCATCAGCCTGGTGAGATACTTCAAACCGCAGCTGCATGTTCTTCTTTCTTGGTGGAATTTGTTACTGTGAGTTAATCCAGATGTTACCAGCTTGTCAGAAGAAATACAGACTTTGTGAAGAAATCAGTTCATATCTGTTCTTTTTTTAAAACTTAGTCACAATAAGTGAGCCAAAGGTGAAACAGCTAAATTGAAGTACTCCCCATCTCCAGCCGTGGTTCCTAAAAATGCTGGGATGCTGTGTAAAATATACAGAAAAGCAGTGATTCAATCCAGATTTTATTCTCAACAGGACACTAATAAGGCAATAAATCTTAAACCACAGACATCGTGTCCTGCAAACTAAAGAGGAGAGAGACCTTTCAGCTTGTTATCAGAAGCTTTGTCTCTGGTTGTTTGGAGTTACATTAGAATCAGAATCAAGGAATGTGATTCCAGTTCACTTTTTCACTTGTACTTACAGACAGACATATATAGAGATACATAGACAATGTTACACATAGAACACAGATACATTTACAGCATTTGTCCACCATAAATGTCTTATTTGTGGTCTGAAGTCAGGTAGTACAGATAAAATATTATTATTTCCATGAAAGAAGAAGTTATTTATTTGTTAAACATGTTTGTTCAGCATGGTGACGGTCTGAGTGGGAAATCTGCCGATGGTGTGAACAACATAAACATCTGGAACCTCAGAGCTGAACAGTAGAGGTTTTAGAGTAACATCTGTTCCCATGTAGACAATGTCTCTTTCAGGAAAGACCTTGCATGTTTCAGCAAGACAAGAAGGTTTTTGTTTACATGTCACATTACAAAGCTAACTTTGAAGGAATCGGGGTTGTACAACAACTCGGTTGCTCAAAATGCTTCACACAAAAATATTTAAAAAGTGCAATAAAAGTCAAAAGGGAATATATAAAGTGGAACATGCTAACAAGCTAAATAAAGACAGTATAGATATACAGTGGGGCAAAAAAGTATTTAGTCAGCCACCAATTGTGTAAGTTCTCCCACTTAAAAAGATCAGAGAGGCCTGTAATTTTCATCATAGGTATACCTCAACTATGAGAGACAAAATGAGGAAAAAAAATCCAGAAAATCACATTGTCTGATTTTTAAAGAATTTATTTGCAAACTATGGTGGAAAATAAGTATTTGGTCAATAACAAAAGTTAATCTCAATACTTTGTTATATAGCCTTTGTTGGCAATGACAGAGGTCAAACGTTTTCTGTAAGTCTTCACAAGGTTTTCACACACTGTTGCTGGTATTTTGGCCCATTCCTCCATGCAGATCTCCTCTAGAGCAGTGATGTTTTGGGGCTGACGCTGGGCAACATGGACTTTCAACTCCCTCCAGAGATTTTCTATGGGGTTGAGATCTGGAGACTGGCTAGGCCACTCCAGGACCTTGAAATGCTTCTTACGAAGCCACTCCTTCGTTGCCCGGGCGGTGTGTTTGGGATCATTGTCATGCTGAAAGACCCAGCCACGTCTCATTTTCAATGCCCTTGCTGATGGAAGGAGGTTTTCACTCAAAATCTTACGATACATGGCCCCATTCATTCTTTCCTTTACACGGATCAGTCGTCCTGGTCCCCTTGCAGAAAAACAGCCCCAAAGCATGATGTTTCCACCCCCATGCTTTACAGTAGGTATGGTGTTTTTTGGATCCAACTCAGCATTCTTTCCCCTCCAAACACGACAAGTTGAGTTTCTACCAAAAAGTTCTATTTTGGTTTCATCTGACCATATGATGTTCTCCCAATCCTCTTCTGGATCATCCAAATGCTCTCTAGCAAACCGCAGACGGGCCTGGACGTGTCCTGGCTTCAGCAGGGGGACACGTCTGGCACTGCAGGATTTGAGTCCCTGGCGGCGTAGTGTGTTACTGATGGTAGCCTTTGTTACTTTGGTCCCAGCTCTCTGCAGGTCATTCACTAGGTCCCTCCGTGTGGTTCTGGGATTTTTGCTCACCGTTCTTGTGATCATTTTGACCCCATGGGGTGAGATCTTGCGTGGAGCCCCAGATCGAGGGAGATTATCAGTGGTCTTGTATGTCTTCCATTTTCTAATAATTGCTCCCACAGTTGATTTCTTCACACCAAGCTGCTTACCTATTGCAGATTCAGTCTTCCCAGCCTGGTGAAGGTCTACAATTTTGTTTCTGGTGTCCTTTGACAGCTCTTTGGTCTTGGCCATAGTGGAGTTTGGAGCGTGACTGTTTGAGGTTGTGGACAGGTGTCTTTTATACTGATAACGAGTTCACACAGGTGCCATTAATACAGGTAATGAGTGGAGGACCGAGGAGCCTCTTAAAGAAGTTACAGGTCTGTGAAAGCCAGAAATCTTACTTGTTTGTAGGTGACCAAATACTTATTTTCCACCATAATTTGCAAATAAATTCTTTAAAAATCAGACAATGTGATTTTCTGGATTTTTTTTTCCTCATTTTGTCTCTCATAGTTGAGGTATACCTATGATGAAAATTACAGGCCTCTCTGATCTTTTTAAGTGGGAGAACTTACACAATTGGTGGCTGACTAAATACTTTTTTGCCCCACTGTAGATATTAGAACTTTGTGTGAATGTAATGTGAAATGTTCTGCAGGTGCCTTGTGTGCTCCTGTGCAAGAAGATGACAAGCTGCTGTTATCCAGCTGGGGTTTACCAAAGCCTGTGTTACAGTATTACCAGAAACATGGAGTCTCTCACATGTTTGAGTGGCAAGCTCAGTGCCTCACTGTGGGACAGGTTCTGCAGGGAGGGAACCTGGTGTATTCTGGTAAGCAGCGCAGTGTCTTCCGACACACTCAGTCACAGAGAAGGCCTGTTTTTAATTCTCCTCACTCTTTATTTGTTGTGAAACTCAGCACCCACCAGCGCTGGCAAAACTCTGGTGTCGGAGCTGCTGATGCTGAAGCGCGTGTTGGAGACCAGGAGAAAAGCTCTTTTTATCCTGCCGTTTGTGTCTGTGGCCAAAGAGAAGATGCACTACCTTCAGGTTGGAGAGAGAGAGACGGGAAAGTGTTTGTCTAGTTTCTGTACAGATCTGAATTTGTTTGTGTTTCTTCCTTGGCAGAGTGTTTTTGAAGAGGTGGGTGTTCATGTGGAGGGTTACATGGGCAGCACCTCGGCTGCTGGAGGTTTCACAACGCTGGATGTGGCTGTTTGCACCATCGAAAAAGCCAATTCTTTAATCAATAGACTTATTGAAGAAGATAAGATGGATCTTCTTGGTAAAACATCTGTTGTTGCTATACACAAAACTACATGTGGATATTAAAATAGATGTTAGTTATCATGATTTGCTTTGAGGTGGTTATTTACATTTTTATTGTATTTTTTTTACTGTTATTATTTATTATTGGAGTTATGGAGCATTTTGTTTGTGCACTGCCAGGTATGGTGGTAGTTGATGAGTTACATATGGTTGGAGATTCTGGAAGAGGATACTTGCTGGAACTGCTCTTAACCAAAATCCGCTACATTGCACAGAAGCGTAACACCACAGGGTCCGTGTCTCGTTTCATTTTTTTCTCATTTATGATTTACAGATTAAAAAAAAAATGTTGCAAAACGTGCTAATCATTCTTTTTACAGGTCACTTTCTGATGGTGTGCAGATAATCGGCATGAGTGCCACTTTGCCAAATCTCTCACTGCTGGCCAGCTGGTTGGGTGCAGAACTTTACCAAACAGATTACAGACCCGTACCTCTGCAGGAACATCTCAAAGTGGGCTCGAACATCTATGACAAAAGCCTCTGTGGGGTGCGGCAGTTCACCCCTGCTCTCAATGTCAAGGTAACTGTTTATAAATAACAGAATGCAGCTAATAGAATTTCTATCGCAATCTGTTGGTAGCAAGAAATCTGATTTTAGAGGAAATTAAAATGGTATTATGTGCGAATAACTTTAAATAGTCTGTGTTTTAGCATAAGGGGTTAAATAGTGGAACAGTCTGATGATCTAATAAAAAGTAAAACCAAATATCAGTTTAAAAGAACATATAAAAACTAAATCTATATTAGAATAATATTTTTAATCCCAGAATGACAATATCAATCTTTTATAATATTCTCTGTTTTAGTTTTTTTATATTCTTACTTCAGTGTTTTCTCCATACTGGAGGTTTGATCTGTGCAGCAGACATCTTTATCTGTCTTGTTGAGGGTCCTGTACTACAGCCCTACGGACCCTGGTCTGTCCTGGTCTGGGTGACTCCTGTAGGGGCACCTACTGTTGTTATGGGTGGGCTGGATTCTGGTGTGGACAGATCTTGTGTCTTTTATTTTTAATTTAATTTTTTTTTTTAGCATAAATCAAGAGTACAAGTTCATTTTTGTGTAAATAAGGGAGGGGTGTGTGTGACTGTGTTAACTGTGTGTTATTGTTTGTGTGATCGTTCCTTTAATCATGTAAAGCACTTTGTGTTGCTTCGAGCATGAAATGTGTTTTATAAATAAAGTTTGAATTGATTCGAGAACAGTTTCACAGGACTATCGTTCTGTAAATAATCGTTTGACACGTCTTCAATCAACAAGAACTTGTGTTATTTTGTTTTGTCATGTTTTACTTTTCTTTCAATTTCTTGCATTTTTTTTTTTTTAAAGACAGCGAGTGGTGCGTTCTAGGACTGAGTAGAAACAAGTTTCTACTTTCTCCTTTTCAAACATATGACAAAATCTATATATTCTGTGTAAATATGGTGAATGTGGAGCATGTTTGAAATAAATAAGTCAATTTCGAACAAGTACAAAGAATCACTTACCGATAGTAAACAACATTTAAAGCTGCTATACTTAATTTGCATAACAAATTAGCTTAACATATTTTTTTTTCATGCCCATTAAAAACATTTTAACACAGCATGGAGAAAAATATGTTGTGAAGATTAAAAAAAAGACGAAAAAAAATAATTAAGTGGTTCTCCCGTATTTGTCTAAAAAACATCAACCAATCAAATGGTTCGGTCCGAAAGGAATGATTGGACAGTCTCTCCAGTCATACGGACTTCTGCATTTATTTGGCTTCTGTGCTCCTAAAAAACTGAGACATATTACCGCAGCACACCACTGCTGGGAGTGTTCGCCGCTCTACCATGTCACAGCAGGAGAAACAGCTGCCGGCTGGTTCCACGTCAGGTTCAGGACAAAGTAACAATTAATATCAGTTGTTTGTTGTTATATTGTTTTCACTTACTGGTGATTCCGCCATGTTATGGTACTTGAATGAACTGCGGACCAGTGTCTTACACTCGGTCGTCTTCTGGGGCTACGCGTGTTTCCAAACCTGGGGGGGCGTGGCTTAGGAATTCTACCCGACGGGAGGGGCTGAGAGTTCTGTGACTTTGTTGACAGTCTAAGCTAAACAATTTGAAATCAGGGATATCAACTTTAACTAAAACACACCTGGAGAGCTCAGACCTCTGCCAAGCAGCTCATTTAACACATAATGGGATTTACACCAACAACTAATAGTCCTGCATTTATATCATCATTTTTTCTAGTTTGAGTTATTTTGTATGAACTGCTGTCACATGTCTTCTCACACTCACATGAAGTTGTCACATGAATAGTTTCACTAAAATCATTCAGTTATTTTCTGTTGAGTCTTGTTCTGCCTCTTAATCTATTCAATTCTAACGAGAAAACATTAAAAACACTTCATTTGGATTTGCTTTCATGCTTATTTACACATATAAAAACATAATGATGGATAAATGTTTGCGATCTGTTTTAAATGTTCATGTTTGAAGAGGATTTTCCTACAAACAGCTGCGTGACGGGATGATTTGTGTCTGTTTAAAGGGTGATGATGATCATATTGTGAGCTTGTGTTATGAGACGGTGAGAGAAGGTCATTCTGTGCTGCTGTTCTGCCCCTCAAAGAACTGGTGTGAAAAACTGGCAGATATCATCGCTAGAGAGTTCTTCAACCTCAGACATGCTGGTATGAATGACAGTCTGAACTCAGATGAACTCGTGTAACGAACTGTTCACGTGATGTATCATTTTGGAGTAAGTTCTGACAGCGTCGCCTTTGTTGCAGATCCTCAGTGCGAAGCCGAGCCTCAGCCGGTGTGTCTGGATCAGGAGGGTCTAGTTGATGTTATAGCTCAGCTGAGGAGAACTCCAGCAGGTTTAGACCCCACCCTGCAGCGCACTGTGCCGTGGGGGGTGGGCTTCCACCACGCTGGTGAACACACTCAAACTTTTAACAACAAACCGTCTCTAACTGGATTTTTTGTTGTTTTTGATTATGTAAATAAGAAAAAGTTTCCCTCTGCAGGTTTAACATTTGACGAGCGTGACGTTTTGGAGGGAGCTTTTCGTCAGGGCCTGGTCCGAGTCCTGGCAGCCACCTCCACCCTCTCTTCAGGGGTCAACCTTCCAGCTCGCAGGGTCATCATACGAACTCCAACTTTTAATGGACACCTGCTTGATCCGCTTACGTACAAACAGATGGCTGGACGAGCGGGAAGAAAAGGAGTGGACACCATCGGTATGAAGGAAATAAACCCTTGTTAGTCGTTATTTTGAGAGTTTGCGTGTCTCTTATTCTCTTCTTGTCCCAAAGGTGAAAGTGTGCTGGTGTGTAAACAGGCAGAGCAGCAGAAAGGTATTAGTCTCCTTAATGGGGCTCTTCAGCCAATCAGCAGCTGCCTGGTGAGAAAGGAAGGGGAAGGTGTAACTACCAGCATGCTGAGAGCCATTCTGGAGGTCTGAATAAAGCCAAAATTAAATAAACAACAATAACTGTGTTACTGCTGCTAATATATGAGAATATTTCCTCCTTGTGTTGCTGTTCTTGTACCAGATCAGATAATTTGGATTCAAAGTAATTTACAAGTTTCTATATCAAGATGTCTGAATATGTTTCTTGTCTTTTCTTGCATCAGATAATTGTTGGGGGTGTGGCCTGCTCTCCACAGGACGTGAGGCTGTACGCTTCATGTTCGCTTCTAGCTGCCAGCATGAAAAGTGATGACAAGAGAGAATCTAATGAAGAGACCAACAGAGGGGCGATTGAAGCCTGTGTTGAATGGCTGATGCAAAATGAATTAATTAGTATTCAGAAGGATGGAGAAGGTGATGCCACAGCTGTGACAGGGCTTCTTCTTCTTCTTCTCCTTTCTGTTCATCTGCTTCACAGAACTGACTTTGAGCATTTTTTTCTTAATATTTGTCGTACGTTCGCTGATGGTTTTGTGTTTCCAGGTGAGCGATACTGTCCAACCCAGCTCGGCGCCGCCACCCTGTCATCCTCCCTCTCTCCCCCCGAGGCTCTGGGAATATTTGCAGACCTCCAGCGAGCCATGAAGGGCTTCGTACTGGAAAACGATTTACACATTCTGTATCTGGTACACATTTATTACATCTGTGTGCTCATCTTCAATCCTCCTGAGAAATACGTTGATGCATTTTTTTTTTTTTTTCTGAGCTAACAAAGTTCTTTGTTTTGTTTATTTACTTTTGTTGTTTACTTCTGGTAAAGTTGGAATAAATGTGAAATTCTGTGTGCCACAACTCTCAGATCACTCCCCTCTACGTGGAGTGGACCACCATCGACTGGTATCAGTTCTTCTGTTTGTGGGAGCAGCTGCCTTCATCGATGAAGAGGGTGGCAGAGCTGGTCGGTGTCCAGGAGGGATTTCTAGCTCGATCTGTCGGGGGCAAAATTGTTGCCAAGACAGAGAAGCAGCTCAGACAGATGGCTGTTCATAAACGGTAAAACACACGTCTATCTTCATTACTTCCAACTATGTCGGTCTTCTTTTTAATGCCAGATTCTCATATTTCTATTCAAATAACACAGCTCATAATTAAAGTAGATTTCTGCTGTGTTACATTCGTTATTGTTGTTGTATTCTTCGTGTTCTAACTGATTCTAATGACCGAGGATCATCTTTTTAATCTGACAGGTTCTTCACAACTCTTGTACTACAGGACCTGGTCAGTGAGGTGCCTCTGGGAACTGTTGCATGTAAATACAACTGCAGCCGTGGACAGCTGCAGTCCCTGCAGCAGTCTGCTTCTACGTACGCAGGTACATTCTTATGGGTTCTGTTAGATGTTTTAGAGCCCACAGCGTTCAGTATATTATTAAACATTAAGTCAGGGATCAGGAATGTTTTTGATCAACATCACAGTCCAGTTTGGATCAATTTTTCTTACATTCTGTGTTTGTATCGACGTGTTTTATGTAGAGCCAAGGAGACAACAGGTAAGATGGTTTCTAAGTGTCAGGCGCAGACTGGATCTTTAAATGTGACTCAGATGTTGTTTCTCTGGATCAAAAAATAGACCAGAACGGTTTGACTGACAACTCAGAGAAAAACTCTCCCATCAGGTATGGTAACAGTGTTCTGCAAGCGTCTGGGTTGGCACAACATGGAGCTGCTGTTGTCTCAGTACCAGACCAGGCTGAGCTTTGGGGTTCAGAGGGAACTCATGGATCTGGTCAGGGTTTCTCTTCTGAACGCAACGCGAGCCAGAGCGATCTACACCCAGGGTCTGTGTACTGTTGCTGAGCTAGCCAGGGCGACTGTGGCCGACGTGGAGAAAGCCCTGCGGAACGCCGTGCCATTCAAGAGGTAGTTGTCCACATGTTTGTCTCATTAAAGTGAAGCTGTGACATAACTAATAATAAACAAACACACATGGGTTCTTCTGGTTACAGTTTAATGTGATCACAACTCTATTTGCAACCTGTAAAAATGTGTATTTAACATTTAATTGTGAGGCAGAATGTACATTTAAGGAAACATATCAGTGACGCCTGAATCAAGGAACTAAAACTGAAGAGTTTTACAAAGTTTCACAATGTTAGACGATTAAATCAATTTAATTTGCAAATGAAACTATTCTGTTTCCCCTTGAGTTTATGTTGTGACCCTTACACACAATCAAAACTGTAAATTTATTTGCATCTAAAGTTTTAAATCAGACTTTAAAAAAATGTTTGTAAAGATTTGTAGTTTTCCCATGTACATGCCTTGATAGTGTCTAATAACACCTGTGGGTTGGCTAACAGCTATCCACATGACCAAACATCCAAAAACTGTACAAGATACATACAGAACCAACTTTTCTCTTTCTGTATATTTTTCATTTAGTATCAACAGTTATTTACCTAAGTACATATATTATAAATATATGGAAATTGTTTGTAAAACAACATTGAACCAGAAACAGTCTTTAGAATAAATTTCTTCTTCACTAAAGAAAAAAGAAAAAAACTTTATTTTATTTGAAATAAATAGAAGATTATACCAGTCATTATTATCAATGGATTCATGATTATAAACTGGTTTAAATAGTGATATATATAAGATGTTAAACATGACCTGATTTTATCTCTGTTGTTTGTTTTTCATCTTAGTGTTATTAAATTAAAAAGACTCACTGGTGGCATCGATGTATCTGAGCTGCATTAATAATCCTGTGACCCGTCACAGGTCTCAGTTTCACGCTGCTTCTTAAAGCTGTAAATTTGGATTTTGTGAATTCTTGAAGTTGTAACTTCTTAAATGTACGTGATACATGAAAAAACATCCGTATCTGTATCATCACAATAGTTTACTAATTGCTTATTATGCACAGACAGATTGTTGATGATTTATACAAGGTTTGTACAGTAACTTTACCCCGTAGAGAGGTACTCGTTTGTGACACGTGATGAAACAGGACTCCAACTCTCCAGGTTACATGCGTCTCTGAATTCCTCCTCTGATTTAATATGAATCTTATTCTTTCTTGGTCTTTAGCTCTAAGCGTGCGGCAGATGAGAGTGAGATGGAGGTGGCAGAGAGACGGAACCTGCACTGCGTGTGGGTCGCCGGTGGACGGGCAATGACTGAACAAGAAGCAGCTGCTGAGATCGTGTCTGAGGCGAGACTCCTCCTTCAAGAAGACCTGGCTCAGCTGGGAGTTAAATGGGATCCAGCAGCACTTCCTCAAGCATCTCCTTCTACCTGTAACCCTAATGATCATCTCAGTGGAGACTCAGACACCTCGTCTGGACCGAATATCAACCCACATGAAGCAGAAAGGACTGAAGAGCATCAAAAGGGAAAGCAGGAGGAGAGAAGACTCACTGAAGAGACAAGGAGAGATGGTAAAAGTGAAAAGAGGGCAGTTAGTAGTAGCAATGAGCGAGAAGAAGATACCAAAAATCAGGACATGGTTGCACCAAAAACTGCACAGTCAATCAGCAAAGTTCAGATAGAAAGAAACAAAGAAAACATGGAAAAAAGGAAGAACAGATCAACAGGAAACAAAGATAATCCAGAAGAAAACCAGGAGAATGGAGGGTCAGAACAAGAGGAGGAAAAGTTTAAAAAAAACAATCAAAACGGAGAAACAAGTATTGCAACGATCAGACCTGAGACTTGTGATTTGAAACATCTTGCTAGTGGAAGGAGCTTAACACAGGAGTTGATTGAGATTGTATCCAGCCCTCTTCCACTAATTCTCCCACAACCTCAGATTTCACCTTCTCCACCATCACCACCACGTTTCAGAGCCCCGGTATCTCATCTAGAACAACAACATGTGTCCACAAAGAGAGAAAGTCTCATGAAGCTCACCGTATCACCTCTGCACCCAGGTAGACTAAAACACTTGAGAGCATTAAGCAAAGTCCTTCAGTCCATTCAAACAGACAAAAGCCTGCAGGATGATGCAGAGCTGGCTGTGAGATCTACCCAGGTGCAGACGACTCCCTCTTCACCTGTGCAGGAAAACCGCCATGTTGTCTCTACACCTACAGATATATTAGACTCTCCCCCAGCTTTCTCTCCTGCCTCGGTTCCCCCGTTCGTTCCCAAGGCCAAGCGGAGAAGGACTGATCACAGAGAGGTGGATGCATTTTCATCACCCGAGTTATACACGGGCAATAAGTCACATGAGGAAGTTGAAGAACACGTTAACATGGCAGGAGAAAGTTTTGGTGACAGTTTTGACCTGGACACCCAGACAGAAAGAATTCTTGCTCAACAGACTTACAAAGATGGAGGCAAAGATCAGTCAGAAGAGATGCAGGAACTGAGAAACACAGCTGTAGAGCTCACAGGGACCGCCGACGAGAGAAGAAACAAACTCCAAGGCCTCAACACAACATCTCCTGGATTTGATACTTCTGTCACAGAAAGCCAGATGGAGCTCATCCTCAACACCAGCCACCAAGTAAGTGCCTGCTGTCATTTATTAAACGCTCATGAAGATAATCATGACTGAACCCATTTAAAAAATCAAAATCTTTGATCCTGTGTTCACAGATGTCCCTTAATGATGATGAGCTCACCGATGCTAATCGAGCTGCTGCTGAGAGTCCCAACAGAAGCAGCAGCTTCCTGTTTGACAGCATGTATTTCAGCCCTCTGGGACCAAACCAGTCACCTGACCAGCCAGGTGGAAGAGGATCTTCCAGCCAGGAGGTCAGTTGTCCTCTTCCATCGGTCCAGCAGAGACGACGTAGCGAGCTTCTCGCCAACCAGGAAGCAGAAGAGCAGGAGGCAGTCCAATGGGGCGAGTCCTTTTTTAACCTGTCAGAGTGGGGGGACTCGCTCCTGGTGGGCGAACTCTTTCTGGAGAGGCAGAGTTTGTTGAGAACTGAAAGAGAGCAGGAGCTGCTGCAACCACCACTAGCACCATCTGAACACAGTCAGATAGAGCCGCTGCTCATGACTTCCATTCACAAGGATGAGGATGAAGAGGGTGATAACAGTCCTGCTCAAAGTAAAAAACATAAACAGCTGAACAACAAGGATTTTAATCAAAATGAGAGTCGGAAAAGGATTCATGAAGCAGTTGGAACTGCAATACAGGTAGAACATAAAACAAACAAAGAGAAAGAAGCATCAGAAGGAGCTGTTGTGTTTTCAGATAATGATATTTTAAGAAATCCTCATGCCCAAAATGGATCTGATAGTTCTTTTTACTGCAGCCCTGGTTTACAGGAAATCTTTGATCGCTGGCCTAGTCTGTCTGACCAGCCAGGCTCAACGAACCCTCAAACAAAAGCTGCTGCTACAAACTCACCAGATGCTTTACACTTACCACAACCAGAGCTACAGCAAGGTAGAAAGAAGAAAAGACCACAACAATCTGATGCTGCAAAAAATGACTTGCAAAAGCAACAACCCTCAAGACACGAGAGAGAGTGCACGCCAGAGAGGCCAGGCTCTGCTGGTGACCTCATTCCCCCGACTCAAGAGAGACCACCTGTTACCCCAAGAGTAAAACTGACCACCTCATCTGTGCAGTCACCCGTCACCACTCAGCCACGTAAACAGTTAATTCCCAAAAACCATTTTCAAGAGAAATCAGCAGCCAGAAAACATCCTGCAACTCAAACAGGAAACAATAATCACCCATCTGAAGTCGCTTCTGCTTCTGGCAGTAAACAGGAAACAGATATGGTGAGAAAAAAGCAACTGAATTCTGCCACATGTTCGAGTTTAAAAACCAAACCTTTGCCTCACATCAGCCAGAAGCCTTTTCTTCCCACAGAGTCTGCATCTCCCCCCTCCCCCCGTTCAAAACCCGTCTCTGATACAGAGTCAGCAGAGATTCCTGAAGGCTTCACTCTTCAGCTGTCTCAGGATGGTTCACTCTGTAGTAGCAGCTCCGGGATCTTCTCCATCATAGATGTGGCAAGTGATAAACGCCTCTTTGATACTTTTATTAAAGAATGGAGAACGAAGGAGCGCTTCGCCATAGCTTTGGCCTGTGAGAAGAGAGAGAACAGACGGCAGCCTGAGGGGGAAATTGGAGGGAAACATAAGAGAGGTGACTTAGAACACTGAGACAAATGTCATGTTAAAAACAGACTAAATACTCTGTCTCCTTCTTTTAAAGAAAGAAAAACACACAATGGTGACTGAACTAACTTGAAACTGACAAAAGTAAAATCAGACACTGTTTTTTAACAGAATAATTAAAAAACAAAGTAAAGAAACTGACCTGGGCATGAATTCTGTTAGTCGCTGATAAGATTCAAAATAATTTGACCACAGGAACATGTTAAACTAAAGTGTGTTCTGTAAATATCATCACAGGTAACTTATAATTAGTCAGTCTATTAAAAGGGTGTAAAATCCTCACTGTGCTGTTCAGTATCATGGTATGCACCACACTGAACATGGACCACAGAAAGCTGAAGAGGGACAGAGTTGTCTCAGAAGCTTAAAAAGACAGTGAAAAGCATGTTGAAGGTAAAGTCTGTAAGACCATCTCCAAGCAGTTTGATGTTCCTGTGATTATTATTCAGAAGTTTAAGGTCCATGGGCCTGTAGCTAACCTCCCTGCATGAGGCTGCAAGAAGAAAACTGAAAAAAATCATACAAATTACATCAGAGTTTGATTGCATCATCCATCACTGTTTGAGCCAAAGTGGACTTAAAGCCATAGTGCGTAACTTCTGTAACTTCTGTCGCCCCCTAGCGGAATTTTTGCGTCATTACAACAATAAAGCTGGCGCTTCCATATGACGTAAGCCCAGCTGCCACCGCTTTATCTCTGCCGTTGTTATTCCAACCGGTATCTGTCTTAATCAAGCTTCAAATTCAGTCTGTTTACTTTACCTGGCTCTATATTTGTTTCAATAAATATCATTTCATTGTTGAAAAAATCAAGAGAAACCAGTAAAATATAAAAATACTGGTAAAAAAAAAAACCTTCAGAGTTCAGGTTGGATTGTTTACAGGTTTGATTGTTCACTTTAATCTACATTTAACAGTTTGGTGTTGAAATTTATTAGTCAGCTGTTGGGGCCACAATGATCTATTTGTCTTATTCAGTGAATTTTTTCAGTTTTGACACGATGCAGAATCCTGCAGTCAGCTGCTCTGATCTGACTGACTGAAAAACCGTTACACTGGCAAACTGACAGACACAAACTGACACAGATAGAGACAGAATCAGCTGATCAGCTGGAACTTCGGCGCTCTGGTTTTCATCTGGTGCGCATTTTATATTTTGACAGTGTGTGCGGACCTGCGGATCACTGTGTGCACCCCTGAACATCAGCCAGATCTCTTCTCTAACGCCGATACAAATTCGCGTTTGCCTTCTCCTTCGGTCACTTTCCTTCTTAGCCAATAGTCCCTCTGCCGAACGTCCAGGAATTTTTTTTTTTTTTTCGTGGTAGGATCCACTTCCCGATAAGTGTCTCTCGGCTGTTTATTTGGATTCTCCGCCATGTCGACCTTCACGTTCTGCCGGCTGCTACGAGACACTGCGTTCTATTTCTTATTATTTTTCTTGTTGTGACATAAAAGACGTAATTTCATGTGCGACAGCGCGGGAATGTCGCAAGTCGACACGCAAAGTAAAAATTATATATATTGAAAAATACCATGAGATGTTTGAGGAGCCGATCGGCTTAATCTGCATTGTGTCATCTCCTCTGATAGTGGCTTGGCTGAAACGGACATCCACGGACATGTAAAAGTTACGCACTACAGCTTTAATGGAAGATGATCAGAAAGAAATCACTGTAAAATAAATAATCTATTGTATAAATCACCTGATCACAGTGATTGACTCAAATGGTTGTGCAACTAAATATAAAGTTAAAAGCACCAGGTCAGTTTCAAAAGCAAGGGTAGATTTTTAGTTAAAGGTACAATATGTAAGAATTTTACAGTGAAATACTCACACAACAGTATAATGTCCCACTGATGTTGAAAATAAAGTCCCATTGTAACAGATCTTGATCTCAGTCAGTTGGGTCCGGACCAGAATCATTATTTACACGTCTAGACTTCCTGGTTCCATAATGAATCACATGTGAGTCTGCAAGGCTGCCAAGTCTTCAACACAAGCAGCTGGAATTCAACGAGCAGCAGCAAAAAGTAAGAAACCACCACATCCTTCCAACTGATCAGCCGAGCTGCACGTGATGGGGCGTTCAAACACACTTAGGAAAACTCAAAGCTGAACAAATAGACCTTCAGACATTCCCAAAAATTGAACAAATACAAGAGAAACTAAATGAGGATCAACATCAGATTTGGCAACTCAACAGAAAAATCAGGGAGGGGAGGGGGCGAGTGGCTGAGAGCGGACTTTTTTTCTCTACATGAACTGCAGGACTCAGATTTGACAACAAGGTCTAATTCTTACATACTGTAGCTTTAAATGATTTTCAATAAATTCCATGTAATGTGTTACAAAATGATAACTCTTAAAGCTCTTCTAACTAAAGGAAAACTGAAAATTGAACAAGTTATTTATCTATATACACAAAATAAGTTTAGAAACATGCTCAACCAAAGGTTTTCCAAAATGTACAGATGACATAACAATAGTAAGTTAACCATGTTGAGCTGTGTTGGAAGTTATACTAAGTTAAAATGTTCACAGTTTTTCAGTGATCTTTGTGGGTTTTTCAGTAATGAAAGAGTTCAAATTTTGCTTGAATTCCTTCTCACTCATGTTTTGACTTTGTATGCAGCATCAGCAGCTCATCAGAAGCTAAACATGGCTGAAGGATTTTCATTAAAGGACAGTGAAGAGCTTGTTGTGATTGGTCTGTCAGTCTGCTGGGGAGGGAGAGATGCGTTCTACATCTGTCTGCAGGAGGAGCAGAGTAAAGGTACCGACGAACACGGATGTTAATGTACACACGAGTGTAAAGTATTTATATATCTGATACCCATCAGGTCTGAGCTCCAGTCTGGCTCCTCCTCCGCTGGACATTGAGTTGCCAGCAAGTGAACGGCTAGAGCAGGTGAAGCTCTGTCTCAGTGGCCAATTAGCTAATCATAAAGTGCAAGTGGTCGCATATGACATCATCAAGGTGTACAAGACGCTGTTACTGAGTTGTGGCTTCAATTTGGAGGGAAACTGTGAAGATCCGAAGGTGAGACGAACAAGAAAACACCTCATGCTTGTTTTAACATCTGTGTACAGTCATTTGACAATGAAAACAGGTTGTATGGAAGGAAATAGAAACAAAAATGAACTGATATCATCCACAGGTTGCGTGTTGGCTGCTGGATCCGGGCAGCGAGGAGAGGATTCTTCCAAACATGGTGACTGTTTACTGTCCTGAAGAGTTACCTCTGCTGGACGGCCTTGGGAACTCCCACTCACACTGTCCTCGTGTCAGAGCAGCGACCGAGAGCGTGCTCGTACACGCAGTGATGAACCACCTCACCGCCCTGCTGGAAGAAGACGGTACACTAGGTATAAAAACTGTCCCGTCTTAAAGCCTCTGGCGACAAACGAGATATTTGTTTTAGGAGCATCTCACATGTCTGTCAGATTTTTTCAGGAGAATAGAAATGCCCTCGCAGGTGTGTCTGGCCTTGTTGGAGCTGAACGGAGTTGGTTTCAGCGTGGAAGAGTGTGAAAGACAAAAACATGTGATGCAAGCCAAACTGTCAGCGCTGGAGTGTGAAGCTTACAGCCTGGCTGGACGCAGCTTCTCCCTCACCAGCGTCGACGACATCGCCCAGGCACGACTCTCCTCCCTGTTCAAGCTAAGCTGTTTATATATACAAATAATGTAGAAGAAAAAACATAACACTTGTGTGTACTCATGTTTATGCTACAGCTGTTGTTCTTGGAGCTCCACCTTCCTCCAAATGGCGACGTAGGTGGAGCGAAAAATAAGAAGACGCTTGGTTACACCAGGAGAGGTGGTGGCAGACAACGACTTGGAAAGCTATTCAGCACCACTAAAGTAATATACATCCTTCTACCAAATTAAACTCTGCCATCCTTTAGATCGGAGGTCTGCAACCATTTTATCCATCACGCCTTATAAATTTAATTTATGTGGAGCCACAAACTCAAATAATAAGTTACAACTTTATATCTATAAAAATACATCAGCTTGTTATTTATAACAATTATATATTGTTATTTATACAGATGTCATGGTTTTACTGCTGTCTGGCTCATGTAGGGTGTATTTCATTTCTGATGGTGTTGGACAGCGATCACAGTCTTAAGGCCGAAAGATACTGAAAACTCAACCGTTACTGATCGCTGCATATTCATGAAAACTCAAGCCAGTTAATTTATTCTGGCAGAGAAATGAGTTCACACAGACTCATGTTCCTGTTCCATGTAGAAAGGAAAACGTTTCCCGTCGTTAGTTACACGGGGTCACTTCAGACCCCTGATCGAGACCGAATACATCAGCTATGAGGTGATTTAACCTGTAGAAAGCAACACTTACATCTGATATTTGTGATGACTCAAATCTAGTTGAATTTTGTTTCCAGCATGTGGAAAAACTCCAAAATAGCTTGTTTTTCTCAGCTGATTCTCTTATTAATAACTTCATCCTAAAAAATCTCAGCGACTCATTCAATGTTTTACGGTTCTGAGAGATTTGTTTTCCACCCCAGGATGTTCTGGAGAAACTTCGTCCCCTTCACCCTTTGCCAGGTGTAATCCTGGAGTGGAGGCGGATCACTAACGCTTTGACTAAAGTGGTCTTCCCTCTGCAGAGGGAGAGACGGTATCACCCGACACTGGAAATGGACAGAATATATCCAATCGCCCAGACACACACAGCCACAGGTAACACACACACACAGCCACAGGTAACACACACACAGCCACAGGTAACACACACACACACAGAAACACACACACACACAGCCACAGGTAACACACACACACACAGAAACACACACACACACAGCCACAAGTAACACACACACACACAAGTGTGTTTTGGTATCCTTATGGGGACCGTCCATTGACTTCCATTGATTTTAGTAACTAGATTTATACCTAACCCAAACCCTTTTCCTAACCTTAACCATTGCTGATCTATAACTAACCCTAAGACTAACTAAAACTCTATTCACACCATACCTATAAACCTAACCCCTAACCCTAAAAAGGGGATTCCCCCTCATGGGGACCAGGCTTCGGTCCCCACAAGAACCCTCGGACCCCAGAAAGATAGTAAAAGTCAGGAAACGGGTCCCCAGGAGGTCAGAAATACAAACCCACACACACACACACACACACACACACAGCCACACACACACACACACAGCCACAGGTAACACACACACACAGCCACAGGTAACACACACACACACAGAAACACACACACACACAGCCACAAGTAACACACACACACACAAGTGTGTTTTGGTATCCTTATGGGGACCGTCCATTGACTTCCATTGATTTTAGTAACTAGATTTATACCTAACCCAAACCCTTTTCCTAACCTTAACCATTGCTGATCTATAACTAACCCTAAGACTAACTAAAACTCTATTCACACCATACCTATAAACCTAACCCCTAACCCTAAAAAGGGGATTCCCCCTCATGGGGACCAGGCTTCGGTCCCCACAAGAACCCTCGGACCCCAGAAAGATAGTAAAAGTCAGGAAACGGGTCCCCAGGAGGTCAGAAATACAAACCCACACACACACACACACACACACACACAGCCACACACACACACACACAGCCACAGGTAACACACACACACACACACACACACACACAGCCACAAGTAACACACACACACACAAGTGTGTTTTGGTATCCTTATGGGGACCGTCCATTGACTTCCATTGATTTTAGTAACTAGATTTATACCTAACCCAAACCCTTTTCCTAACCTTAACCATTGCTGATCTATAACTAACCCTAAGACTAACTAAAACTCTATTCACACCATACCTATAAACCTAACCCCTAACCCTAAAAAGGGGATTCCCCCTCATGGGGACCAGGCTTCGGTCCCCACAAGAACCCTCGGACCCCAGAAAGATAGTAAAAGTCAGGAAACGGGTCCCCAGGAGGTCAGAAATACAAACCCACACACACACACACACACACACACACAGCCACACACACACACACACACAGCCACAGGTAACACACACACATGCAGATTTTATACATTTTTTTTCTCGCTGACTTGATGTCATCCATTCAATCTGTCTGTCTGTCTGTCTGTCTGTCTGTCTGTCTGTCTGTCTGTCTGTCTGTCTGTCTGTCTGTCTGTTTGTTTGTTTGTTTGTTTGTTTGTTTGTTTGTTTGTTTGTTTATAGGGAGAGTGAGTTTCACTGAGCCAAACGTGCAGAATGTCCCCAAAGATTTTGACCTTTACCTGCCTGCAGTCGTGGTTGAGAGTCCACCTTCACGAAACGGCCTCCAGACAACTAGAAGACCAGGGTGGGTGCAGCTGAGGTCGGCCATGTGTGATGTGTGTGTGCGCTGTACTTGTTTTCCATGGGAAGGAAAAACAAATTTAAAAAATGTTTAAAACTATTGACTACTTAAACTCCCTTCAAAAATGAACCTAAAATTAAAACCCCAATTACAAAAACTACTGTATTTTTATTTTAAGAATTGTTTTAGGGATATAGTTCATAACATAGAAGGAAAAGAGAAACAGATGGAGCATATATTTTTAATGTATTGGGGGATTCTGGCTAGATTTCCATTAAAAAAGAATAAATTTTTTATAAAATATCAAGACCCAGTTTTTTCCACATAGAATTTGGGGTTTTATTTTATTATATTTAAATGATGTGCTGGCTAACCTTTTGATTTGTTGATTTTAGTCTAGTCTGTTTTTAATCCATCCTTCAGCATCTCCACTTTCCTTCATACATTTAGTCCATTTTGGTTCAAAATGACAAAAAGACGTCGATCAAATTTGAACTGAGAGTTTCAGAAAGCGGTGAGCGACGTCACACGATGGATTTTTTTTCCTGTTAAAATGTTTTGCTGATGTTACAGAAAAACGAGACGCTCGGCGGCTCCTGCAGCGACAGCTGGACCTGCGGGACAAGGCCCGGCCTTTTCCGTCAGCATGAGACACGCATTCGTTTCATTTTCAGGTTTACGCAATGAAACAATCCAGTTCTGACTTGAGTTTTATTTATTTTTGCCCGCACTGTGTCACTTTTCTCTATCTGTGTTCAACTGTAGGTGGAATGATTTTAGCTGCTGATTACTCCCAGCTGGAGTTAAGAGTTCTGGCTCACCTCTCTAAGGATCAGCGCCTCCTTCAGGTCAGCAGTGTAGAAAGAAAGAAGCTTTTATTCATTCATTCTGTTCAGAAGATGAAATGACTGTCGCTGTGTGTTCACAAGGTGCTGAACGGAGGAGCAGACGTGTTTCGTTGCATCGCTGCAGAGTGGAAAGGCGTTGAACTAGAGTCGGTGCAGGATAGTCTCAGACAGCAAGCTAAACAGGTCCGTCAAGCAGGAATATAAGAGGAGAAATAAACCTGTGTAGATGATCACCTGTAATCTCACCTGGTTGTTTCTGATAGATTTGTTACGGGATCATCTATGGAATGGGAGCGAAGTCTCTGGGGGAGCAGATGGGAGTGGAGGAGGATGATGCAGCCTGCTACATCGAGACTTTTAAAGCCAGATACAAAGGTAGACCGAGACTCCAGAACCTGAACTACCTCTGGTAGTTTTTAATAAGAATGAACAACCCACACATTTAGTGTGAGGAAAGACTCATATAACACAACTGTCTGTAAAGAGAGGATTTACTGTGCTGTTCAGTACAACATTTTATATTTCCTGAAAAGAGTTTGTGTAGATCTTCAGTCACAAGAGTTCGTCTGAGTAAAAATCGTTCAACTCATTTTTCTTCTAATCGAGGTTGGAAGTTGTTTAAGTCTGTAAAGAATCCTTGATGCGCTCGTCCAGAATGTTTTCTGCTGTGAAACATGAAACTTCCTTCGACACAGTGAAGCCTTTCAGATAAACGGTGAAACACGTTCAACATGTTCAGAATGAGTCCAGTTGCCTTTATTAGAATAAACTCTTGTGGTTGTAACATTATTTAGAAACATGTGGACGTCTCAGTGTTTCTCAACCTAGCTGTCCAACTCACTGAGACTTTATGGGATGAACAAATTACTCATAACTCCATTTTTATGGACTGATCAATTAAAATGGATGTAAATTGGACTGTGTTGGTTTCTTTCCAACATGGTGTAGGTTATTACTGGGTCTGTCATCGTGCTGTCTTTAATTTCAGGGATAAACACGTTCCTCAAACAGACTGTGAAGAACTGCATAAAAAACAGCTTCGTTCAGACTCTGATGGGTCGCAGGAGATATTTACCTGGAATCACCAGCACCAACGTGCACGTCAAAGCTCACGTAAGCCAGCTTGTTCGTGACATCTGAAGATTATAGCATCATCATATTAAAAGCTCGACGTCTCGTCCGTGCAGGCAGAGCGCCAGGCGGTGAACACAACAGTTCAGGGTTCAGCAGCTGATATTGTTAAACTGGCTACTGTGAACATCCAGAAACGGCTACGACAGACGTATCCTGCGGCGCCACAGTCTCACCAGCACACAGGTGAGCTTACTGCGGTTCTCCTGTGTACCGCTTCATGGTAACCAGCCCATAAACTCATCACATGTATTATCACGTCAGCGTATAACCGGCGCAGAGTCGGGACGTCTCAGCTGAGAGGAGCCTACTTTATCCTGCAGCTGCACGATGAGCTCATCTATGAAACTGCTGAACAAGACCTCATACAGGTAAGAGAAACACCTTTATAATGTGTATCTGTAAAGTATAAGAGGTGGAGCAGGAAGTCTGAATGTTTCCTTCCTGTCAGGTTGCACAGATCGTGAAGAGGGAGATGGAGTCTGCAGTCAAGCTGCATGTGAAGCTGAAGGCCAAAGTGAAAGCGGGACCCAGCTGGGGGAACCTGCAGGACCTGGAGATCAGCTGAAGGTCTTAAAATCAAGTGCAATGCTTTAACCATATTTTTATTTACATTTATGAATTAACACTAGTATTTTAGTCACTAAACTAACAACAGTGAAGTCAAATAAATCCACTGATTAAATGTGAATAAAAAAAAAAACAGAATCTACAGATGTATTTATCAGATTTTTTAATGAATACTATCAGAATTTGAAGATATCAGATGTGATCTAATAAATTGTACTATTTGAGAAGTTTGGAAGGGCTTTTCAAAATAAAAACTCACAAGCTTTAATTCTGAATCCGTCCTGAAATTTCACATTTTATTGGCCCTCAGTTTGAGCTGACTGTCACATGAACGTACATCATCATCATCATCATCATCGCTTTGTTTTACACTGATGAAATTCACTATACAAGAAGTGTTAACATGGGAGACGTTTCTGTGTTTTAAGAAAAAAAAAAATCACCAACTGTGAGACTCTGGACTAAACTGAATGATGGCGTGGAAATGTTCAGACTGCTCGGGTCGGAAAATCTTTTATTTCAGTTCAGGTCTAATTATAGTATAAACTTTGGTTCTGAGTCAGATTAAAGAACCTTCATGTGGAACTAAATGAAGAACTTGTCTGGATAAAGACTCGGGACTTGTATTCATGGCTAAGAATTAACCAGTGCACCATCATCATCATCATCAACACAGGCTCAGATTGACACGACGTAAATAAATATACAAACATGACAAACCATGAACAGTAAAGATATCCCTCCAGAACATGGGTTTAACACAGGAGTGTGAAATGAGTCTTTTCTGTTCATGAAACATCTGGAGAAGCCAGATGTTTATTGAATTGAATCCAGGGAGCATATAGTTTGCAACATGTATTATATAAATGATGTCAGTGCATAATGTACATTAAAAACTAGGCAAGAAAAGCAGCTACGACTGGGCGCTTCTACCCATGTTAATGGTTCCTGTGGGGCGACGCACGGAAAAGGTGCTGCTGATGTGTTGCTCCTCTGATTTTAGCTGATATCCTCTGTGATATAAACAGTCTGATGAAACAAAGGAACAGAAGCGATTTCACACTGATGATCAGAATCTTTGGTCGTTTTGCCACTGAACTTTTCAACATCTTGGTCTGTTTCGAAAACGAGAGAAAACTGGCGAGGGGTTTGATGATGAGGTGATATTTACCGTGTCGACAATCTTATTTATGCTCTCATCCGGAGTCGGGGAGATATTCAAATGAGAAACGGGCTGTGGTTTGAACAATTTGAACTTTTTGTAGCCAGTTTGACAGACAAACAACAACAACGTTAGCAATTAAGGCATCGACACAGGCAGAGCTGTGCATTTCAGAAGAAAACGAAAAGACGAAATATATGTACAGAAGTACAATAAGTGCTACTCAAGCATTGTTGTGTTCCACTGGCTGGAAGAGGGGCAAGAAAAACTGGGGCCAGGTCTGCTTTTCTTGCTCCACGATGCATTAAGAAGGAGGGTTGTGTCGGGGCTGAGAGCTTTGCATCATGTGATAACATCCTGCAGAAAAACTCCTGTCTGGCCAACGCTCTCAGGGTTTCAAGGTTTGCATGAAGAAGAGAAATAAGGACACAGTAGGTTTGAAGATCTCTGTAGCCGTCAGGGCGTCTTCCCGTCGGGGCTGAAGTAGTACCTGACGGGAGGACCGGGGAGGTCCTCGTCTCCGTCTGACTCTGGAGCGAATGATACGGTGAGATCAACGTAACGGCGGCCTGCTGATGGCTTGATGAGCTTCTGCATCCTGTGAGAGGCAGAGGGTCGTTGGATCTGATCAGTCCGGGTGGCTCAGAACTCATCAGTGTTAGAAAATCAGAAGTGAAAAGAGGGTAAAGTGCTCACGTGAGTTTGAGTCTTTTGGAGTGTCCAGGCATCACGGGCACATAGAGCATCTTCACACCATGAACCACCATACACGGTTCGATCCCGTACTTCTCCTGCAACGCAAAACCAAAACACGTCAAACTATCAGCGTTCAGAATAACCCTAAACAAACACTGAACAATCTAAATGCCTGTCTCACCCTCACTGCGTTCATGAAGTCAGACAGCGTGAAGTCCTCGTGGCCGAAGATCGTCCAACAGTCCCAGATGGAGAAGAAGATGTTGTTCCTGGAAGAGATGCTGCGGTTACATCCTACACAAACGTTCACTTTGCTCCTGAGAGTCAGAACGTAACTGATTATACTTCTACCTGATGAGCGTGTGTTTAACCACGGCGGGTTCAGTGAGTACCACGACTGGAATGGCCAAGTTAAAGAAGCAGTTCTTGAAAGATTCCAACTCGTAACCTCCAACCACCTTAATCAACTCCAACGCCACCTTAAGCACAACAAAGTAACAATGAAATGTTTGCATTCACTCTGATGGCAGGTGTTTCAACAGTTCACGCCCGCGTGAACAGAATGTTTGTGATTCATTAGTTTAAAAAGTGGAAGAGAACAGGCAGCTGCTCGCACCAGGCCAGCCACAGCAGCTGTCGCTGTGGCGATGGCGGGGATGATCTTCCCGGCAATGCGTTTGGTCTTGAGTCTGTCAGCTGGCTCGATTGAGTACATCCTGGCTCGGAGGGAGGACGCTGACGTGATGAAATCTATGTGGCCGTTGCTGTCGTCGTCCTTTTCAAACTGGAGGGGACTCATCTGTAACACTTCTGTGAGAGAGGAAACAGGAAGTCGCTTGTAACAGCTAGAAACTCCACGTTGATTTGATCGAAGAGCTTGAGTGTATTTGAGCTAGTCGGCGTACCTGGCGTGGCCCTGTTTGAGCTGATGGCCTGCTCCAGCTGGGTGATGGCCTCCCTCTCCTCTTCGCTGCTTAGTGGCATCTTCATCTGATCGGGCTTCTTTGCCATCTCATCGGTCTCTATACACTGGAAACCAGACCGACACCAATCAGCTTCACCTTTTTCTGATACGGACACTGAAACCGACGGAGAAACTTACCTTCTCCGAGGGTCTGTACTCAGGAATCTTCATGTTGGAGAGAATCTTGGCTACGAGCTCTTCAGAAAGATCCTGAAGCACAAAAAAAGGAAGTGATTATATGTGTTTGACCATGTATAGACAAGTGTGCGTGACCCACCTTGTCTGAGTAAGGGATGTTATAAATCTCTGCAAAAAGCCGTGCAGTGCTGATAATGAAGCTGAAGTGCCTGATGGGAACGGAGAAGGTTTAGGAAATTTGAAAGAAATCAGCACGATAGTAAAACATGAACTGTGACGCAGGAACAAACTCACAAGGGGTCTTTCAAGTCAAATTCAGTGGGTGTGGGGGGTCTTTTAGGAGACTGCCAGAACAGACCTTTGAAAAGAGCAAGCTGGAGTTATTCTGCAGTGACTGACTGATTCTTCTGTAAGTATCTGAGAACTTACTTCCATCTTTTAACCTTGTTTCCAGCGGGAAGGAGTGCAGCAGCTGCAGGGCCTGGAGAAACAAAGCAGAACAAACTGTGTGGCTGGATCATCGTTATACATCAGCTACGTGTATTTGGAGGTCGAGTCACTCACCTTTCTTTTGAAATACTTTTCAAATTTGAGACGAGCAATAACGACACACTGTTCCCACTGACTGGGCCACCTGCTGAGCAGCTTGATGACCTGGAATGACCCCTCCAGACTTTCCCCTGCATGCATCCTCTGCATACAGACAGACAGCAGGTAGATTTGTGGGCGGGCTCAGTGAGAGCATCATGAGGGTTGGAGTAAAGCTCACCTGTAGCACGACTTCAGCTGACGGGTGTGTCTGCCAGAACGAGTTATACATGGAGGGCTTGTGAACGAAGGCGCTCTCAAACTAAACAAACACAACGATAAGAGATTCCAGTCTGTGAAGGATTACAGTGATCATTTTGTGCCGTGTGGAATATGAAAGCGGAGAGCAGTGAGACCTTGTCTCTGGCCCACTGGATGGTGTGCTCGATAACAGAAGGGAAAGACTTGAGAGTGCAGAATGGGATCTCCTCCTCTGGCGGGTCTCTCTAGAAGGTGAAAGAACTGGTAATTCAGCTCATACGGAACAAAAAACTACAAACATGGTCTGAAACTCTTCCACAGACTCACATGGCTGTTGTAGGACTCGGTCAAGTTCGGCACAATGATTTCAGTGTGACCTTTAGTTCCCATCGTGCCCGAGTCCAGGAGAGGTCTCTGATTGGACACGCAGCGGCTGGAAACAACACACGTTTATATCACTGTGTTCTTCACATGAAACTTGAAATGTTAAAGATCAAAGATCCCTGTTCTCCAGCAGCTGCTGACTCTGGCTGGAAACATGTTTTATCTGGAAGGTTTACCTGCTCCTGTCTGCAGGAATCAGGTGAGAAACTCTTTCTACTGCGTTAAACTACAGAGACGGTGATTTTGGTAAACAAATACCCAGCTCGCTTCTACACCATGTCCTCCCACACACCTGTCCACATATCTCCGAGCTTCCACGTTGTCCAGCGCAGTGACCACCACGTTCATTGAGGAGTAGAAGGAATCATTGTAAATGTTCTCAGTAGCTGGACACACTTTGTTTAGGTGAGCTTCCACCTGCAGCTCTGGGTTGATCTCATGAGTGGCTTCGGCTGCTGTCGTACTTTTTGGCCTCTAAAACAAGAAGACGACACCGAAAAGTTGATCGGTGTGATTTGAGTCAATATATAAACACATTAAACTGCAGCGTCTACTCACCTGTATGTGATGGGGTCTGAAGAGAAACTGTCTGTTGAGGTTTGACTTTTCGATGAGGTCCGGGTCGGTGATGCACACCTGAGAAGAAATACGTGCAAAGCAGTGAACAAAAACTCCACAAAATGTGTCGAGACGCAGAAAGAAAGTGAGGCGACGCCCACCTCTCCTGAGTTCTTGGCTAATCCCACGCCGAGGAGAGCAAAGTTTTTAAGCATCTCACAGCCTATGGCTCCACAGCCAACCTGAGGAGGATAAATAAGGTGGTTTATTCAGACACAAACAGGTTTTCATGAATGTGTTTAACTGAAGGAGTCCAGTTCCTACCATAAAGACCCTGAGCTTGTGTAGATCGAGACACATTGATTCACCAATGCAAGCTCGCAGTGCGTCGTATCGATCCCCTCTTGGGAAAAACTCCTCAGCAGGAAGAGACTGAAGAGGTCTGACGAGCTCGATGGTGTCAAGATAAAACTAAACACACGAGAATGGGGGTGGGAGAGAGATCAGAGAAGAAGAAACAAACTGTCAATGTGCACGGTTGGATCTCTGAAACCTACCCACTGCTGCAGAGGAGCAAACTTCCCTGTGATGGCCTTGAGAACTTCCTGACTGGCGATTCCTCCTACAGCTGCAGCTAACGGAGGGAGCGTCCCTCTGGCTGTTCTGGACAGGCAGCGCACCAGCTCGGGATTTACAGGAGCCTGGATGGATGGATGGATGGATGGATGGATGGATGGATGGATGGATGGATGGATGGATGGATGGATGGATGGATGGATGGATGGATGGATGGATGGATGGATGGATGGATGGATGGATGGGAGAGAGGAAGGAAGGAAGGAAGGAAGGAAGATGTTAGAACATCAGTGCACAAGCAAACTTTCACTGTAAAAAAAAATGTTTTTCTGAAATGATATAATTAGACAGAAATGATACTGAACTGCTCACATGCAACATCTTCCTTATTTAACTGATTGCCGATGCCGAAACAAACAGAAAAACATCATAATCTTAATATATTTGGTCAACTGTTAGATGCAGGAATAATTCATGTGGTTATTAAAATCTGGCTGTCACTGCATCTGGGGAAGACGTGCACGTGTCTAAATGGAAAAGTTTTAAAAGAAAGAAGAGAAAAACCCACTTTGTGCTTGAGAGTTGCGTTCACTTCCTCAGTCAGCTTCAGTAAAACGTCTGCATCCTGTGAACACCTGATAACAGCAAAGCAAAGCTTTTCAGCCATGACCTCATGGTGTCACGTTTCACCTGCTTCACGCACCACAAAGCGTCACTATAACCTGCCGGATTAGAGCAGCAGATAATCTGAGCCGGACGGTACAAAGATGGCAGAAAGATTGTTTACCCAATGTTAGGA
The DNA here is from genome assembly GCA_006937955.1 of Pachypanchax playfairii. Lineage (NCBI taxonomy): Eukaryota > Metazoa > Chordata > Actinopteri > Cyprinodontiformes > Aplocheilidae > Pachypanchax > Pachypanchax playfairii. Next base: position 1,922,860 of record SSNP01000061.1, read on the forward strand.
AGTCTGCAGAGCTGCTCCTGAAATCTGTCCAGAGCCAACATGGCAGCATGGATCTGTACAGGGGCCTGATGGGTAGAAAGAAAATACTCAAACCCAACAAGCTCAACTTAATCAAGTCATCTTTAAATGTTTTACAGTTGTGCAGGACAAACATCTGTAAACATAAACAGACTGAGTTTGAATCTATGGAAAGTTCAAAGATGTTAAACTCTGTTTAAGTTACCATGGTGATAGATTTGATGATGCAAGACAAACTTCTAACACAACCTAAATAAGTCAAAACGTTAGCTTGTTAAAGAGCTAAATGCTCAGCTGTGTCTCCACTCTCACCTCAGGTTTACTGAAGTCTGGGGTCAGAACCTGAGGATCCCACAGCTGCTGTTCTAATGTCTCCTGAAGAACATAAAACACAGATCAACACGGAAACGATCCTGTTTTTATCTGTTTAAATGTTACATTTAGAGAAACAAGCTAGTTCACTTACAAACGTGTACGTCTTAGGGGTTTTCAGCACAGCAACAAACCCTCCATGTGTGTACGTTTGGAGCTGTGACGTGTCTCCTATTTCAAAACTGTGAGGGGAGAGTACTAATACAACACACACACACAGCTTAGATTAGTTTGGTCCACTCATATGAGCACATACAAGGCTGTAACTTCATTCTGATTTCTGTTCTGTTGGATGAACCAGAACTAACCGAACCAGTTCACTCATAGTACCTTTAACTTGTTGTGTAGAACCGTTGAGCTCCTCCATACCGCCGACCTCTCTGAAGATCACGCTCTGGCCTGTCTGTAAGCCGTGGGGATGGTTGTCCATGCAGGTCACCACCCCAGGATTGTCCTGAAATACAGCGTTTTAGATAAACTCTCCAAAGTCAATGCATGCGTGTGAGAGATGGAACAATATTCTCTACCTGAGTAATGCTTTGGATAAACGTCTCCTTGGGCTCCTCTCCTGTGGGATCAGACACCTCAAACTGTTCTCCGAAATCACAAAATACCCGCACACAGATCCCATAAGCATCACAGCTGATAAACTGGTGAGAAACAAGAAGGTTAGTACCATCCGGAGCCATGAATCTATAGCTTGAAAGAGAAGGACTGCAGACTTACCTTGATGGGGGGTTGTTGTGAGTGGCAGAACTTATTTACTCTCTTCTGCAGACTCAAACTGGCCTCAGTCAAAATTACACACTGCAGTAAAAAGCACAGCTGTCACACATTTAATGTTTCCCTGTTTACCAGTAGAGAGCAGAGAACATTACAGAGTACAAACCCAGTCCAGAAGGAACCTCTACGGAACTAAACAAATAGTCCTTGATAGTTTTATTAGACTTTTATAACTAGTTAAAAAGTAAAAGTTTCATTCAAATGAACAAAGTTAGAATTAAAATGGACATTTCAATCCGTTCAGTGAGATGAACAGGGCAGGTTTCCCAGATACAGTATATATGCACGGCCTCGGTGCCCAGCAGTTGTATGAATTTATCCGTCGGTGGTCATTTGGACTGTAAACACGGGTAGCAGTGTTCAGTATTGATAACAGACAATCGGAAATAAAGTATCAACGTAATTACAATATATTAGGGTAAAAGAAAGCTATTATTCAGCCACAAACAAACCAGAGAACACAATTAAACAGACCAAGTTATACTTGTAGAGCCGATCCACTATGACACTGTAACAGAACAGACACGCGTACATGAACGCCAGAGCTCCTTATTCAGTGACTGTGTGCGAGAACACCAGAGGTGCACGTTCAAGCAACTAGTGAGAAACAATGCAATTCAGTGAGATGCATGTATGACACCTCAAAATGTTTTGTGCATATATTTGTCAGCACTGTGCATATAAGTGTATGGATTCTCTGTTACACGGGAACGTGCCCAGCAGTTTTGTGCATATAACCGTCGTCCACTGTACAAACAATATAATCAAGAGTTTCAGCTTCAATACTCGTCTGCAGGATTCGGATGTTTCCAGAGGAGCTTAACAACTGGTTCCCTGAGAATCCACTGGAAAGTTCTAATAAAAAAGACTGTTTACTAAAGGTTTCTCTGACATGCATCAACTTACTTGATACTTTCTGAGGAAACTGAGATCTGTGTTGTCATCCAGAGGTAAGGAAGTCATGTCGACTTGGACATAAGGGTTCAGCTCTGCAACCCGGGGGCACACTGCCTCCACCCTGTGAGGACAACAAGTAAGGTTATAAAGACAGCAGGAGAAACACAGGAGGACCAAAACATTGTGCTTCATCCTGAGTCTTCAACTTTTACTTATGTTATTGATCACATGACCAATTAGCCATTAAGATAATAAACAAGCTTATTGATAGCAAGAATCACTTCGTGTTTAATTACATTTAACAACCCTGTGTACAATGTCGCCTGAGAATACTACAAAACTTGTAACTGATGTGGCATGTGTTGCACAGCAACCAGCAAACATCAGCCTCAAAACCCAGCTGTGGCTGTATCTTCTGGAATAATAGTGTTTTATCACTAAAGTAGTTTCTGAGAGTTCAATGAAGCTTCAAGCTTCTGACTCACACAGAGACGATACAGTTCAGTCTTACCTCCTCCTCTGGCTCGACACATCTTCTTTGTGAATAAAGAAATTAGATCCAAGATCCCAGGTTTCACACAGCATCGTGTCATGAAGCGTGACTGCCTGTACAGCATGCACACACACATATACCTACAGAAACTGGATTCACATTATGCTGGACAGTAGACTGTGTTTGACCATTATGCACCTACCTTTACACCTGCCAGGGCAATATTCTTTGCTACAAAGGAAAAATCCCAAATATTTAACATTAGATCAGTTGTTGACGAGGGTTCTGTTTAATATGGGGGTGTTGGGTTGCTCACCTATCTCCACTCCCAGTGCTCCCATCCCACTGAGGAAGACTAAGGACTGGGCCATCTGCTGCATGGCTCTGTCTCCAAGCACATACCGCTGGCGGCTGGGGGGAGAGATGAAGGAAGAGGAGGAATGACAGAAGCTAAAGAGCACACAGGTTTCTGACTGTCACCATGTTGATAAACGGTAGACTTGCCTGTATAGAGAGTCGTCAATTTCCATCAAATCTGAAGCCATTCTGGGAGGGGAGGGGGAGGTTTAGCCGTTTCACAGATATCGACTCCGACTAATAGGAATCAACATAAAAAAATTAATGAGACAACAGCGATTATACGAGGTTTATAGAGTTCGCTGTTCAGATTTTAAACCAACGCCCTGCTGAAACTTAGCTAGTACGCGGCTAACAGTTACTGACAGCCGTTAAAAGCCGTTTTTAACGTCCTCGTCTCATAGTCTCACATTATAAACACTACAGCGTGACTTTCTTCATAATGTCGCACGATTTAGAAATCTTGCTGATAAAAGCTCTGTGTTAGCAACTGCAGCTAACTAGCGAGTGTCACTCGTGCCGGCAGGGGTGCTTTTTTCGGCAAAACACCGGTGGCGAGGACTTCTAATAAACTAGCTGAGAGCTTTGTTATATTAAATGTAGCCATCCAAATTCATCACCTTTTTAATCCAGCGTAATTAATTTCAAATAACAACTAAATTATGTTTAAATGCGGTCAAAATAAGGCTAAATATCTTACGCAGAAATCTGACAGTGCGCACGACGACTTACAGCGAATGAATGACTGTGAGTGGTTAAAAACTTGGATTACTTCCGGGTCACCATTATCACGTGACCACACGAATCCAATCATTGGGCTTTGTTTGGACAAACCTGAATAGACACTAATTTTTTAATAATTCAGCAGTTTGATAAAGAAAGGGGTTTTTTAAATTTATTTTATTGCCACTGTAAGATATTTGTGGGGCCTAATAAAATGTTTTTTCAACAGGTGTTATTATCCAATACAGGGGTCATCTTCCATCTCCATTTACTGTAAAATAAAAAAATTCATAATTGAAGCTTATTTCCTAGTAATTGTGTTTCTGACTCATATGTAATTACATGGAATGATCTTGCTCATACATATAAAAAACGACATGTAGTCTTCCTCACAGATATCTTGTTGTTTCCATGGTTTTAAGATAATTCACTAATGTTATCTGATGAAGGCTTTTCTTGTAAGACTCATGAAGAAAACTGATACCACATGTAGTTTTTCAACAGTCCTCTTTATCTCTTATTTCAAAAGTGAGGCACAATTTTATTTTGTACAAAATCTAAGCTACCCACCTTTACTTTTTTGTTTATTTGATTAGCTGAGATATTCTTACCCAGAAATATTTAGTGAAGAATTTTTATATTTGTGTTTGTGAACATTGTCTACACCATGTTTTACCTGTGTGCTCAGAGTTGAACATTAAGTGTAACATTTCTCTGTATACATCAAATAACTTTATCTTCATTCTCACTTTCTCATGTTTTGTTCTTCTTCAACTCTTCACGCCTTGTGAAAAATCCAATAAGGTATTATTTATATACATGTTTGTAATTGAATTAAAATGTACATATATAAAGCACCTTTTATATGCCATTTTTGAAATGATTGTTTCCACTTGTGTTTTTGTAATCTGTGTAGTATAATGTTACTATGCAGGTCTTGATATTCTGGTGTCTGATAAACATTTAGAACATTGTGAAATGAGATGTGAACATTAGTTCTTTTGTTATATTGGTTAGATTTTGAGCTGTGTGTCCCTTTAATAACCACAATATTGTGATTTTTAATCCCAGAATATGTTGTTGTATCTTTTTGTGAATATGACCATCTCAACTCACACAGTTAGCTGCATTTATTATATGTGGATAATAACTTTAGACCTTTATTTTTGCTAACATTTGTGCATTCATTTGAGATATTCTCTTTTGTGTTATTAATGCAGTTAATGCACATGTGTAGGATGTCAGGGCTCAACCGTCTGACTGATCTCTATATCTGTAGAAGAAAGAACTGGATAACAACACTCTGGAAACTGTGGAGAGATTTCTGAACCAGTTTGCTCTGGTAAAAATCAAAACAGAACGTGCCTGGATCCTCCACTGTTTGAAGAAACAAAGGTCAACAGCCACGTGAAACATTTACATCTCTCTGACTCCAGTCCTGGAGGCTGATGCAGGAAAAAACACCAAACTGCTGCTGATTAATACCTGAACATTTACATGTGCATGTCTGAATAAAAGTAGCCTGAAATGCAAAGGGCCTCTATTTTCACTCAATCCTGGACAATGATTAGACTCAGTGATTTTGTGTTTTGTTTGCTTGGTAAACGACCTCAGAGGCACCCTCCCCGTGATCACATTGGTCAAACTCAGACCGGAACCTCCCCCTGCACTGCAGTCACACTTGTACACATGCCTAAAACAGACTCTAAACTCCAAAGTACCAGCTTCATCCTACATACAACTGCCCGCAGGCGCACCCCCTCATGGCAATGTGGAGTTGTCGTATGGCACTACGTCGGCTTCAGAGGATCGCAGTTGCTCCTTTGAGTGTTTCAGGTGCAGCAACTGAAGTTCAGAGGGAAATGGCAACCCTGCCAAGGGTGTACGTCACCAGACAGATCCCACCTGATGGTCTGAAGATCCTGCAGGAGTCAGGACAGTGAGTCACAACAAGTCTTTTTTGCTTGGATGAGGTTATTGAACCTTTGAGCACCTCATTCGTTGATAAAGAAACATTAACTTTTTTTTCAGATCTTCAGTTGGTTTGTTTTCTTTTCCAGGGTGCAGTTTGAGCTGTGGGACTCTGATGATGTTCCTGTACCAAGAAAAGAGCTGCTTCAGAAGGTGAAAGGTGTCGATGGGCTGCTCTGTGTGTTGACAGAAAAGATTGATGCAGAACTGTTGGACGCAGCAGGTATGATGATGTCTAAAGTCCATGATTTCGTGTGATGTTGTCATAGTAGGAAAGACCCAAAAATGCAAACACAGAACACCGGTGGCTTAAAGAAAATATGTTTTTAATAATAACAAAGTGGTGACGAGGCTGCAGTGAAAACTCACCAGCAACTTCTCCAAAAATGGTGATCAGATCAAAAGTCACATGGACCCAAAAGGATCCTGGCAATCAGGTGAAGAAACTGAGGACTCTTTATAGTGGGAGGTGTGATTACTGCTGTCAAACAGTTGGATTAGTTTCAGATGAGCAGCAGGTGTGAATGAGCTGAACAACAAAGGAGAGCTGAGGGAAATAAAACAAACTAATTATAAAATCTAAAAGCCAACACTGTGTCACTCAGTCAAACAGTCTATAAGAAAAGCCTTCAACTTTCCTGTAGGTCCAAACCTGAAGGTCCTCAGCACCATGTCTGTAGGTTATGATCATCTGTCTTTGGAGGAGTTGAAGAAAAGGTGAGTCATGCCTTTACACTTCAGTGACACACTCTGAAATACAGTAGTATATGTTCATGTTTCACCACCTTCAAATATAACCTGATATGAAAACCTGTAGTATAACAGCTCTGCAACAAGAATTCTGTCTGTCTGCAGAGGAGTCCGTGTCGGTTACACCCCTGATGTTCTGACGGATGCAGTTGCTGAGCTGACTGTCGCTCTGCTGCTCACAACCTCCAGGAGGCTCGTCGAGGCCACGCATGAAGCCAAGACGTAGGTTTTATAATCACACACATACGATCAAAATATAATCTCAGTGCAATATAAATGAAACACGTTCATTCTGTCTGACTCGTGTCAGTGGTGGCTGGGGAACATGGAGGACACTTTGGTTGTGTGGATACGAACTGGCCAACAGCACTGTGGGTATTCTAGGACTTGGACGAATTGGTAAGGAGAGCTTGCTAGATGTGATAGAGCTGCTTTTTCTATCAATTGAATGTTTTCTTTCACGTGTTCGTGCTTCAAGGTGTGGCCATCGCAGAGCGCCTGGCACCTTTCAAAGTAAAGAAGTTCATCTACACAGATGTGGCTCCCAGACCGGAGTTAGCCAAAACAATCAATGCAGAATATGGTGAGACGTGATATGTGGACCTCAGTCAGACCTTCCGTGTCCCAGGAGTCTGTTTTTGACCCCGTTTTCATGTTCAAGTCTCTTTAGACGAGCTGGTGAAGCAGTCAGACTTCCTGGCTGTGTGCTGTGCTCTAACACCAGAGACAAACAAGATCTGCAACAAGAACCTTTTCTCCAAGATGAAGAAAACCTCCATCTTTATCAATACAAGCAGGTAACAAAACCTAACTAATACTAACTGATCTATCTGTAAGAGATCCTTTGTGTTAAAAAGAACAATGCATAGCCAAAGTGTTTTATAATCCTGACACGGATAATTCAGAGCAAAAAAACATGAAAACTTTACATTAAATAAAATCTGATTCAGTAACAAAAATGTTTAAAAAAAGAAAAGGTGAATGAAATAAAATACATTTACACGAACAGAATACTGAATAGGATGATTAAACTGTGTTCGTGTGACATGCCAAAGGTAAAAAGGCGAGTCTTTGATGACCTTAAAGAGGTCCTTCCATTAAAAACGGTTTTTCTGAGGTTTCTGTTGAATATTTTAGCTCCACAGGTGTTCTTACCTTCATAGTGGGTGTGAAAACAGGTCAACAACTTCTCTTTCAGTTTTAATCTCTCAAACTACGCAGGTGGTGATAAAACCCGAGTTCTCCCGAGTCCGAACGGCCTTTATCTGTTTCACCACAACTCCTTTGTTCGCAGCTCCCACAGTTGAAACCACGCCTAGCATGCTGCTGGCTAAAAGCTGTAGCATAAGACGTAACAAACAGGAAGACACAACGTCTGACGTTGCCATTGCGCAGTGGGGCATGAAAGATTATTCCTTGCTCTCATAGGCTAGTTTGTTAGCCAATCAGAGTCCAGCAAATTCGAATAATGAATATGAACGAGCTGCTGACAAAGCCTGACGGAAGGAGCCACCTGAATTTTAACGCACACAGATTGAAAGGTCTGTTAATCAGTGTTTCCTGACATTTTTTAGATATAAAATGTTTCATATTACAGGTTAATACTTAAGAAATAACCACAAAGTCCTGAAATGTGTATGAGATGGCCTCTTTAAAGCAGGTGGTTACACAGGATTGTGAAAACTGGTTAGATGCTAAAAATGTTGTTGCTGAACTGTTGAACCCTTTAAAGATGAGCGTTTCAGAGCAGGAGGGGGTCAACATCCTGTCTGGGCCTGCAGTCCACTTATCTGTTTGTGTTGTGTCAGAGGTGGTGTGGTGAACCAGGAGGACCTGTATGAAGCTCTGTCCACAGGGCAGATAGCAGCAGCTGGGTTAGACGTCACGGTCCCTGAGCCCCTCCCCACCAACCACCCACTGTTCACCCTGAAGAACTGCGGTCAGTCTGTCAGACATCTTCACACACACACACACACACACTGTTGTTACCATTAAACATCCTCTCACAACCAGTTTCTCTCTTTGAATTCTCTCAGTCATCCTTCCACACATCGCCAGCGCCTCGTACACCACCCGTAACGCCATGTCTGCCCTGGCAGCCAACAACCTGCTGCTCGGCCTGCGGGGGAAGCCGATGATCAAAGAGCTCAAGCTGTAAGAGGAAACTGGCTTCACACCGAGGAGGATCATGAGTTTAAACCAAACACGAGACACGTAGAACGTTCAGTGTTCTGCTTTTTCCTCTCTGACTCATGTTTATGTACAAAAAGAAGAAGTGCAAAGTGGAGAGAATTTCTTTGTTTTTATTCAGTCTATATAACAACAGAACAAACTTCATGAAATTCAAACAGTGAAGACACAACAGTTTATTCATTTTATAACCACAAAGAAACAAAGCAGGAGAGGAGGAACACACAGGAGAACGTAAGGCAGGAACAGACAGAACCTTCAAACCAGATAAATGTATAGAATTAAAGTGTCGTACTGTACAGCGCAACTGTGTCACAATCATGGTTTGATTTCATTCAGGTTGACTGTCAAGTTTATTTATAGAGCACTTTAACATCCAGCGTGACAGCTGATCACAGCAAGACTGGAGCAGACCACCATGTCCTAATCCACCAAGATGCTCCGATTTACAACCTGATCCAAACTTCTGTTTATTCAGATTGTTTCCCAGCGAGTCGTTTTCAAGTCAGAAACCTTTTATTTATCTGCACTTCAATCATCACAGTGAGATATTTATGACGTTCTCTGGGGACGCCGGGCGTGATTGACCCGCCCGCCGAGGAACCAAACGTCCTCAACTCCCGAATATTATAACTGATGTAACAGCTGATACTTAGAATAAAATACATTTAAGGAATTTGTCATTAAAAAAGTCGGATTTGTCCAAGTGCTTTAAAACGAGGTTAAAATACAAGAGCTTGTAGAAAAGTTTAATGCTTAATGTGTTGAAATTCATGATAAAACTGATCATAAGGGGGAAACATTTTCAATACTAGAGTTGTTTTACTGTGGGATAAAACAACTTCACAGCTCTGTGACAGTGAACACACGAGGACCCCCCCCCCCCCAGACACACAGTGAACGCCACGTTTTACATCACACACCCCCATTTACTGCAAAAAATGGCAGAAAATTAGGCTTTATTTACAGTTTTCTACTAAACTCAAGCTTCTGTTGTTTTATGTCTTTTTAACACACCATCGATGCTCAGTGTCTCGCACATGGTCTCAACAGAAGATGTTAGTTTAAACTTTGTCATGAACCTGTGAGGAATTCTACAACTTCGATTATCACACACTTTCACCTGCTTTTGGAACGGGTTCTGCAGGAACATCCATGAGGTTCCCTGCAGTCTAAACGGTGTGCAGAATGTACAGACTCACAGCTGAAAGATGAGACCTGGATCAAATTAAAATCCATGTGTTGCAATCTAAAACTCTTCCAGAACCTCATCAGTCATGTGTTTACATTAATATGATGGTATGTGCTTGTCCAGGAAACATACGGCACAGTGATGGGCCACGTCTTTGGTCTGTGATTAGTTCTACTTAATTAAAAAAAAAAAGCTGATGATGAGATTCAGTAGTTCCATCAGGGTTGAGATGAAACTGTGGAATGTAGACTTGGTTCTGTTTGTTCTCCCCTGCGGCGGTTTACAGCAGGCCGTTGGACATGTTACTGTTCTGCCAGCGCAGACACGTGGTCTTCGAGTGCTTGTACAGGTGTGAGGACTGGCTGAAGCGTTTCCCACACTTCAGACACGCGTACGGTTTCTCCCCTGTGTGGACGCGGATGTGTTTCTTGCAGTCGGTCAGAGTGAGGAAGGTCTTGCAGCAGATCTTGCAGGCGTACTTTCGGGCCCCTTCCACCACCAGGACGTTGTGCTCTGATAGAGCCTTCTTGCACTTTGACAGGACGTCAGCTGAAGCGCGTGTTAGTTGAGGCGGGAGGGAAGTGGGCCTGCCGCTGTTCATCTCATACCCTCCGCTCTCATTCAGAAGCAGGGGGCTGGTCAGGCTAGAGGAAGAGGAGGCGGGATCCTGGAGAACTCCTCCCACCCCTTCTTCTCCTCCCATGGCGGCATTCATTTTTGGAGCGATGCGCCTGTAGCTCGGATAACCCAAAGAGGCGGCTCCTCCCGTCCCTCTTGACGGCCGCCCCAGTGAGTGAAGACCCAGACTGGAGCGCTGGAAGTCCAAACCAAAGGGATCCACCCCACCACGCCCCCCACTCACACCTGACCCACTTCCTCTGGGGTTTCCTAAACCATCATGCAGGGGGCGGAGAAAAAGAGAATCGGTTTCTCCGTAGTTGCTTCTGCCTTCACCACCGAGTGCAGCCGACTGCAGAAGAGATGAAGAGGTGGAGCCAGATGGTCCGGCGATGTCCTGTCTCAGCAGAAAGTGATGTGAAACAGCCTCTCCAGTCGTTGTGTTGGGAAGAGCGTCCTCCCCAGAACCCATCCCTGACCTGCCACTACCAAAATCCTTCTGCCCCAGAAAGCTGGAAATATTGAAATTAGATTTGCCACTCAGTCCGCTGTTACAGCCAAAACCTCCGGCGACTCCGGTGCCTCCTCCCATGCTGCTTTTCAGGAGGAGCTGCGAGCTGGACTGCAGCAGTGGGTCAGAACTGGGCTGGGGTTCCGAGGTGAAGCTGCGGTCGCTGCTCTCCGGACTCAGCTCCACTTTCTCCTCCTCCTCCTGACACCCGGGCTCAGCTGGGTCGCTGCCTTCGGCCTGCGACGTCACGTCGCTGTTCTCATCTGCCGGCTCGGGTGAACTGAGCGGCTCCCGTTTCACCACCACCTACAGCAAAACACAAAGATTAAACACTGCCTCCATCATGGCGTCGCAAATCTTACACATTTACTGTAGTTTGAGCTTTTTAACCTTCTGCTCTTCTTCTTCAGCCTCTTCTTCTTTGGATAATTTTATCTCCATCCCTCCCCCGTCATCCTTATGATCATTTTTACCCATGTCCTCCTCCTTACTCACCCCTCCCAGAACTCTCCCCAGGCTCTCCCCCTCACAGTGTCCGCCGTCTGATTGACTTGGCATCTGAGGGTCATCTTGAGGCGCCGCCACTAATCCCGTGATGGCGCCATCTAACTTCGATTCGTCCCCCATCTTGTGGGAGTCGGGTGAGAGAAGCGCCCCCTCCTCTCGCTCTGCATTCCCCCCATCTTGTCCTAACAGTCCCAGGTTTGGGGCAGAGGGACGCTGTCTCTGTCTGGGCCTTTCCTCCGACAGTCCCATCGCGAGAGAGGGCTTACGTTTGTGAAAGCGCCGGATTGGGAAGGAGGCCCTCTGTTCCACCCCTCTGCTGCACACCCCGTCCTCCTCCATCCCCCCCAACGCAGAGCTCACCAGGCTGAGCCCCAGCTGCTGCAGCAGGAAGGAGCGCTGCAGCTTGGACGTGGCGGCGTTGGCGGCGAGGTTCGAATTAGCCACTACAGTCGGGTTCACTAAATCAGAAGCCTGCTGCTGCCTGTGCCTCTGCTGTTCCTGCTGAGGGGGGAGATGGGAGGACGAGGGGGACATGGGCAGCGTGCGCGTGGTCAGGTAGTGTTTGCAGGCCTTGACAACGTTGTTCAGGTGCAAATGTGAAGCCGCAAGCAGGACGTCCATGACGTTGCTCTCCCCCAGCATCAGCGTCGAGGTGTACATCATGTCCACCAGAGCAGCAAAAGCTTCCGCCGTCACCACCTGCAAACACACAGCCGTCATCATCAGGTTCTCGCCACAAAGCAGCAACAGCACCGTTTCTAAAGTCCAAACCTCGCTGTCCAGCTGGATCATGTTCATGCTGGCGTCTCCCTCGGCAACGGTGAACAGAGCTCTGAAGTGGGTGCTGCAGGCTGCGAGCACCGAGCGGTGGGCTTTAAAGTGTCGGCTGCCCACCACGATCACGCAGTCGCACAGCTGGCCGTGGACGCGCTGATAGTTGAGCTGTTGGAAAATCTGCTCAAAGTGTCCCGGGAAATCCATGATCCTGCAGTCAGGGACAGGAAAAAAAGTCACGTCAAGTTTATTTATAGAGCACTTTAACATATAGTATGACAGCTGACCAAAGTGCTGTACAGAAAATCAGGAAATAATAATAAAAAAAAAAAAGAAAATACGACAATAAACAAATACTTAAAGAATAAAACTGGGACAAAAAATACAATAAAAGACAGGCTGTAAAATCTGGATTAGGAATAGCTGAAGATGAAGCAAAGTAAATCAGATGACAAAGATCTAAAACACCAACTGATCAACAAAACATCAGGAACGTTAGTTCAGGTGCTTTCTGTTGGTAAATGCTGGTATATTGAATTCTTCTCTGTCTGATCAGAAACGAGACTTTCACGGACAGAAGATAAAGCTGATGTTTCTGAGTCTGAACACTGAACGGCAGGTTTCTGGGTTTTTGTCACAGCTGAGTTAATCCAGCTGCTAGGTGCTACAAGCTAACGCAAACCAATAACAGACAGGTGGATTATGTAGCTACACCAGAAAAATTGAACACTACATATATCTAACATTACCTCGGACTTTAGGAAAACGCGGGTGTCAGAAGGCAGAAAACGGTCCTTTTCAGAAGAATGTAGCTACAAGCAGCCCGGTAAAGTGCCTGTTAGCTCCGACACAAGCAGCTGCAGCATACACTGTGTGCACAATTATTAGGCAAGTGGGTATTTTGAGGATTAATTTTAATATAGAACAAATTCAGTACTAACGGTCAATCCAAATTGTTAATACACCTGAAACATGAATTTTTGTGCAAAGGAAATGTGAGTGTGCAAATTTTAAGGGGAGTACAATTATTAGCCAACAATTAGTGTGCAGAATTATTATGCAACTAAATGAAACAACACAATTTTACCATTTAACTTTATCATCTGTTAAAGTGAAAATGATTATCAAACAACTCAAATTTAACAGATACAAAAGTTTAAACAAAAATCAGTGACCAATGTAGCCACCCTCCTTTTCAATAACAGTAATAATCCTGCCATTCATGGAATCTGTCAGATTCTTGATCTGTTGATGATCAATGTTTTGTGCTGCAGCAACTACAGCCTCCCAGATGCTGTTCAGAGAGTTGTACTGCTTTCCATCCCTGTAAATCTCCCGTTTAAGAAGGGCCCACAAGTTCTCGATAGGGTTCAGATCAGGTAAGGAAGGGGGCCATGTCATTATTCTTTCATCTTTCAGACCTTTACTGGCCAGCCATGCAGTGGAGTATTTCGATGCATGTGATGGAGCATTGTCCTGCATAAAAATCATGTGCTTCTTGAAAGAAGCAGATTTTTTCCTGTACCACTGCTTGAAGAAAGTGTTTTCTAAAAACTGGCAGTAGGTTTGGGAGTTGATTTTGAGCCCATCTTGAACCCGAAAAGGTCCAACTAGCTCATCTTTAATGATCCCAGCCCACATTAGTACCCCACCTCCACCTTGCTGGCGTCTGAGTCGAAGTGGAGCTCTGTGTCCATTACTGATCCAGCCACGGTCCCATCCATCTGGTCCATCCAGAGTCACTCTCATCTCATCAGTCCATAAAACCTTTGAAAAATCTGTCTTGAGATATTTCTTGGCCCAGTCTTGACGTTTCAATTTGTGTGTCTTGTTAAGAGGTGGTCGGGTTTCAGCCTTTCTTACCATGGCCATGTCTCTGAGCACTGCACATCTTGTACTTCTGGGCACTCCAGGTAGGTCGCAATTACGAAATATGGTGGAACTGGAGGATAATGGGTTCCTGGTGACTTCACGCTTGATTCTTCTCAAATTTTTGGCAGTTAACTTGCGTCTTTTTTTATCAACACGTTTCTTGCGACCCTGTTGACTTTTTGCAACAAAACGTTTGATTGTTCTGTGATCACGTCCCAATATTTTACTAATTTCAAGAGTGCTGCATCCCTCTGAAAGGCTTTTTACAATTTTTGATCTTTCTGAGTCTGTTAAATCTCTTTTTTGGCCCATTTAGCCTGGGGAAAAGAAGCTGCCTAATAATTATGCACACCTTGATATAGGGTGTTGATCTCCTTAGGCCACACTCTCATTACACACATACACATCACCTGATATGCTTCAATCCAATAAGCATTCAAGATTATACAGCTTGAAGTTGGAATATATGTGTATAAATGATGAGATGGTCAAAATACTCACTTGCCTAATAATTGTGCACACAGTGTACGGTCCCCTGGGACGGCCTGCTGTACCGAAACCCCCTTCACACCCCACAAAATGCCCCTCAAATCCAACAACCGCTAGCTAGCATTTCTACTGCTACATCCGTGTCCGGCGGTCCACGTCCTCACGTCCAGCCCGCACGGAGGAAAGAATTTGGATAACTGCTCTCAAAGCGACGGTCACTAATGTCCCATAAAACTACTGAACAACATCATGACAACGGGTTTTGGATCCTGTCGGAAGCGAAACGCATGTAATCTGTGAGAGAATCAGACGGGTTTCTTTTCCAGCCAGACTCACAGGGTGGCGCTGTGCTTCACCTGGTTACAGGTTCACCACCAGGGGTCGCTGTTGAAGCGTCCACACGATCAACGTCAACAAACACAAGTAAGCATCTTTATTTTGTTTTTTTTTGTGTATGTTTTATTTTACCCCTTGAGCAAATGTTAACAATTTAGTTTAGATAAAATTTACGTTTTACGCTAAAAATGTTATTGTTTTGTTATCATGATATCATCATGATAGTAAACGAAATGCTTACTGTTCTTCGTATTCTATTTTCGGTAGATTTGACGCTTTGAGCGTCATTGCTGACCTTCCAGAACCGGAAGTAGAGCGCAGCTGACTCCAACTGTCATGGCGGGCTCCTGCTCCATCGTGTGCTGTGGAGAGGAGAATGAACGCGACAAAGCCATCATCGGTGATTATCTGTCATTTGTTTGAATGTTTTGAAAAGTCTATTTAGATGGAACAATGTTGTTGTAATGCTGTGTTGTTCTAAGCGAGGTTCCTTAAACCACGTGTGGTTGTTGTTCTAAGTTCTTCGTGTTTTGCTCACATACAGTCCGCTTTTCTAATGGATGCGTGAGAGAATCAGACGATTTGAAGTTGGACATCAGCACATACAGGAGCCTGGATGAAAACAATCCGAGGAAGAAGCACAGACGGATCGTGGTGCGGAAGATGATCCTGCTGTCCAGAATCTGTTGTTCTGTTCAGGTTCTTTAATTCTTGTTTCTTCTTTTTCTGTTAAGGTCGCTGAATCAGACAGACTGTCTTATGCTGGGCAAAATTTTGCAGCGGGATCCCTGAAATGCAACAATCTTTGCAAGTAAGTGTCAGTTTTAAAGTATCTCTGACACTCAATTGTTATGTGTCATTTTAGTACTTAATATCAGTCCAATCCACATAAACCAGGATGTGCAGATTTTCAGTAATAAAATCTCTAATATGCATGTTTATGGAATATCACTGCATAATTTTGATGAAGTCGCATTTATATGAAGTGATGAAATGCAGGAACAAGAGATGCAAAAAAAGTGATCACTATGGCAGAAAGTTGAGAAACAGATAATCTCTTGTTTCTGAGGGTTTGAGTCTTTCTGAATGATAAATTGACTCATAAGAACAACCAGATCAGAGCAGAAGATGGAGAGAAAGAGAAAGAAAAGAGGCCAAATTCCACTGTCAAATCTGTAACAATATCAGATGCTGATGTGTGTTGGAGCTGTGAGTTTTTCTCATGCTGACAAGCTGCTTTTTATTGTCCTGTTGACCAGACAGCTGCAGCTCAATTCAAACTTTAGTCGCTTTTTATTTAAAACATTTCCATACTCTGAACTCCACGTGTTGAGAGTGACATTCAGAAAAGAGGATTACTATGCATTCTTTGTGCATATCGCTAGGGCTGAACGATTTTAGGAAAAAATCTAATTGCCATTTTTCTGGCTGATATTGCGATTTCAATTTGATTTGCCAATTCATGAATAGTAAAAGAATGTTGGAACACATAGAAGTAAGGTTAGAATGGATCGGCAGCCTGTCCAGGGTGTGCCACACCTATCGCCCAATAACAGCTGGAGATTAAGCTCAACAGTCATCAACAGTCCTGATTTCTACAGAAGGCATCAGTGACTGAAAAACAAATAGGCTGACTTCTAAACTAAGATAATGATGATTACAAGTACATGTGGCAAAGATAAAAAAGACAAATGTATTTTAGTTCTTCAATAGTTGGAGAATCACCCAGTTATACAACCTCACTGGCCTCTCCAGCTTTGAATAGAAACACATTCATAAATTTGTTAATTAGTTTGGAAAAACAGCGACACCCAGTGGCCGAAAGTGTCACTACACAGGCCGCGCGGCCCGATGACGTCATCGCGACCCAATGACATCAAAGCACGTGATGACGTCATCGCGTGCTTTGATACCTCACTGGGAGCAGAGCTAACACATATATATAGCCCTTCCATTTAGCAACTGGACACTACAGTGAAAACAGGTATCTGTTTTATGCAGCAACGTTTTTTTGCATTTCTTCCCCCTTACAAAAAATATCTACTACAGAGCTGATATATCACTTTGTACCAATTGGGATTTTAATTTTATTCTTTATTGCAGTTATTTTATACAGTAAGATGACAAAACCAGCCACTGATATTGACTGTGATTCATCTTTTCCACTGGCTGAAGGTGTTTTAATTACCTGCAAATCAGCTGTGTATCATGTAGAAACAATCATAAGACAAGCACGATACTATCAAATAGTTGCATGTAAAAATGTAGTAACGGGCGAATCTTTGATTTTAAAATGTGTTAGGAAGGGGTTTAACGATCGTGATGAGAGAGAAGCTAAAGCCTTCAATCGTCTTAAGCATTACAATGCAAACAATGACCATTTTGTTAGATTAATTGATCATTTTACGACTAAGACTTGTGCTTATTTTGTATATGAAAAATTGTATTTTACCTTAATGGATATAATGGCTCAGCAAAATTGTAAACCTCTTTCGCTGACTGAAATCAGAGAGATCGCTGAGCAGACACTGAAGGGTCTCAATGAGCTCAAAAATGCTGGGATTACACATTGTAATATAAACCCAGAAAATATCATGATTCTCAGAGATGACACACTGAAGGTGAAGCTGATCGGTTTCTCAAATGCCCGTGAGACACAGGAATGTGCCAACACTAAGCTTCCTCGTATTTGCGGTCTTAGTGCACCTGAGGTCTTTCTTGACCTTGAACCATCTCAAAGCATCGATGTTTGGAGCTTAGGATGCACGCTGGCGTATTTGTTTCTCGGTTCGTTTTTATTTTCTCAGAAAGGCGAGTATGACTATATGAAATCTATTACTGATCTCCTCGGTGTTCCAGATACAGAATTATTAGATAAATCCAATAGAGCCAGGTGGTTTTTCACAAAAAATCAGACAGGACATGAAGCTTGTTGGACATTAAAAACACATTCAGAGTGTCAGGATTTAACAAGAAGTATGTTTCCTGATAGATTATCAAATAACATGCCCTTAGACTCCCTGGATGATCTTATAAATAAGGCACCAGAGTTGGAGAATAATAACGAAGTTAAGAATTTACACGCATTTGTTGATCTTCTAAAGAAAATGCTGAAGGTGAATCCATCGGACAGGATTCAGGCAACTGATGCGCTCAACCATACCTTCATCACGCAGAATTATCCATCAGATATTTGTGATGAGCAAAACGACTCAGAAACAACTCAGGAAACTCGGACTGTAAGCGCTACCATCAAAGGTTCCCTCAAAAGATTTGTTTCCTGGAAAGTAATCGGGGTAATATTCATGTCTTTGATTATTCAGCTTCTTGGCATGTACGTACCACTGCCAGTGAATGACAGTGTGAAATCCATTGCAAGTCTCTTTGACCACCAGGTCACCAGGTTTCTGACACTAGACCAGAGAGAGCAGCAATATTTACAACAGTTGAAAATGTTAAGTGACTACAGTAAAAAAAGGGACATTTCAGACATAAAATCAGATTCCATGGACGATTTACTGAAAGTGGTTACAGGAAGTAAAGATCCCACTGACATTGAGGACCTAAAGTTATTTGCAGATCTCTTTGATAAATTATTACAGATGAATCCAAAAGACAGGATTCTCGCTGCTGATGAAATAAATCACATGTTCGACCAAACGGAACAATTGCCCGACCAAACGGAACAATTGCCCATCCAAACAGAAGCAAGTTTCGATTACACGTTGTTTGGAATGATAGGTGTTTCCATTTGTTACTTTGCAAACTGTATGTTGCCACGGGGCTTAATCTTATGAGTTAGGTTGGACAGACAGGTGAGGAACTCAAGACAGGAAGTGACCGGGAAATTACACGGAACTACAGTTAAAAACTAACATATGGCCAAACTGATCTTGATTCATGACAGCGACCTTTAATATGATTTAAAATACATCTGTATGTCTGTTTGTGTGTGTGTGTGTGTGTGTGTGTGTGTGTGTACATGTGTATCTATGTGAATGGGAGGTTTTTCTCCGGGCGCTCCGGTTTTATCCAATGGAACATAAAAAATTTTACTTGAGGTTTCTAGGCATTGGTAGTAAAAAATCTAAATCTAGGCTACATATTAATTTGCATATAATTAGAGGAAAATAGATCCAAACAAAGACAGGACTCTAAGCATGTCTATCAGGTTAGATTGATGTCAGGTGTGATGTGAGGTAGTAGGACAAACAGGTGAGGACCTCATAACAGGAAGTGACCAAACAGGAAATTACATGGAACTACAATTAAAAACTAAAATATGACCAAACTGATCTTGATTCATGACAGCGACCTTTAATGTGATTTAAAATACATCTATATGTCTGTTTGTGCGCGTGTGTGTGTGTGTTTCTATGTGTGAATGTGAGGTTTTTCTCCGGGCGCTCCGGTTTTAACCAGTGGAATATAAAAAATTACACTTGAGGTTTCTAGGCATCGGTAGTAAGAAATAAAAATCCAGACTAAATATTAATTTGCATATAAATAGAGGAAAAATGATCCTTACTAGGGCCCGACCGATATATCGGCCGGCCGATATTATCGGCCAATATGGGGGTCCAGGGTGATATCGGCAAAAAATTGCCGATATTTTTTATTGATTTATTTTTGTCATATATGTGTTTCTGCATCTCCATTAATGAGAATGCCCAGTTAAAAATGTAAATAAATGTTCATAAAATAGATAAACTTGTCTATTATTTAAATTTTTTGGAATCAGTGAATAATTCAGATAGTTCATGGTGTCTAACAGGTTGACATGAGCTTAAGAATGAGCTTAGAATGTTTTAGCTTTCAGTAATATATTTGAAATTTTTTCTGGTGGATGGATTTATTATCGGCCATTATATCGGCTATCGACCTGCTCTAAAGTCTTTATATCGGTATCGGTATCAAAAAATCCTTATCGGTCGGGCCCTAATCCTAACAAAGACAGGACAGGAATCCTTTTCTCCCTCTCCAGCAGATATTAGTACGTTCAGGTTTAAATCAGGACGAATCAAATGCTAAACTAAATCAGTGCACTCCGACAGTCTATTCCAACTTTTCTTTTTTCCATCAAAACTAAGATTAAATATTACAAGAAAGTAAGTTTAAAAAAAAACATAAAACCAGTTTTATTATGCAGCAGCTTCTGCAGCAGCCCGGATAATGAGGGACATTTCATCATCTGACATATTTCATTCCAATATCACTGCAACAAAAAAAGTTTTTGATGTTACAGTTCAAATCTGAGTAAATTTACTATTTTATAATACTTTACACTTAGACTAGCTCCCCTTAGCCGTCCTCCGGCAAATCCCGAGCAGCCGGGAGCCCAGGCCGGCTGGGTGACGGTCAGAAGGAAGCATAGTCCTAAGCAGCCCCCGGTTCACCATCGCCCCGTCCACGTTTCAAACCGTTTTTCCCCACTCAGCGACACACCCGCTGAGAAACAGACTCTGGTTATTGGCAGCTCCGTAGTCCGAAACGTGGCATTAGAGACACCAGCGACCATAGTTAAATGCCTTCCGGGGGCCAGAGCGGGCGACATAGAAGGCTACCTGAAACTGCTGGCTAAGGATAAGCGTAAATACCGTAAGATTGTTATTCACGTCGGCAGTAACGACACCCGGTTACGCCAATCGGAGGTCACTAAGATTAATGTTGCTTCGGTGTGTAACTTTGCAAAAACAATGTCGGACTCCGTAATCTTCTCTGGTCCTCTCCCTAATCTGAGAAACGATGACATGTTTAGTCGTATGTCTTCATTTCGTCGCTGGTTGTCTAGGTGGTGTCCCGATAACAACGTGGTCTTTATCGATAATTGGCAGACGTTTTGGGGAAAACCTGGACTGATTCGGAGAGACGGCATCCATCCTACTTTGGATGGTGCAGCTCTCCTTTCTAGAAATAT
>SSNP01000061.1:1944021-2088564 GCA_006937955.1 Pachypanchax playfairii
GACCAGGACATGTCCTTTAGTTCTCATATAAAGCATGTTACCAGGACGGCCTACTTCCACCTGCGTAATGTTGCTAAAATTAGGAGCATTTTGAATCAAAGGGATGCAGAAACTTTAGTTCATGCATTTATTACTTCTAGACTTGATTACTGTAATTCATTATTATCAGGATGTTCTAATAGTGCTGTTAAAGGCCTCCAGCTGATCCAAAATACTGCTGCCAGAGTTCTGATGAGAGTTAGAAGGAGAGACCATATTTCTCCTGTTTTAGCATCACTTCATTGGCTCCCTGTAAGGTCTAGAATAAAGTTTAAGGTTTTACTTTTGACGTATAAGGCCTTGAACGACCAAGCTCCAGCTTATATTAAAGATCTTATTGTTCCATATGCTCCTAACAGAGCACTTCGCTCTCAGACTGCAGGTCTGCTTGTAGTTCCTAGAATTTCTAAAAGTAGAATGGGAGGAAGAGCTTTTAGTTATCAGGCTCCTCTCCTGTGGAACCAGCTTCCACTTTTTATCCGTGAGGCAGACACCTTGTGTAGTTTTAAGAATAGACTTAAAACTTTCCTTTTTACACAATCCTATAGTCAGGGTTAGCTTGGGTTCTCCTGAGCTTTCCCTTTAGTTATGCTGCTATAGGTTTAGACTGCCGGAGGACATACTGACCACATTTTTTCACTCTGCTGTCTTTCTTTACTCTGGCTGCCTCTGAGGAGGGTGTATCTCACATAAACAAGGGATGAAATATTCCCACTAGAGCCATCAAATTGTTATTGCTTTGATTGTTACTGCTGCCATTAACTGTTTCTCTGTTTATCTTTCTATAGACATGACGACTAGCCAAAATCCATCTGTGTTTGTCTGTGTCTCTTTCCTGTCAGCTCAGACCCCAGTCGGCTAAGGCAGAAGGCCGCCCATCCTGAGCCGGGTTCTGCTAGAGGTTTCTTCCTGTTAAAAGGGAGTCGTTCCTTTCCACTGTCGCCAATTGTGCTGCTCAGGATGGGGGATTGTGCTGAAATAGCAATTCAGCCCAATCGGCTGGTTCCTTAGATAGAAAATGTTTTATTATTAATTGGTTGATTGCTACAAACACAAAGTGAGCAGGATTTCGTCCAGTCAAAGGAATCTAAATCAAAGTGAGTTTACAAAATCCCTATTGTACCACTTGTTTTTCATTCACAGACACTGCAATACAACAATTGTCCTACTGGTTTCAATCAACAGCTGATTCACGTGTTTGGAAGTTGGAGTGTAAAATGTGAAAACAACAATAAGTGTCTTGGAGAAGCCAGGACACAAACATGAGCTACGTTCTCAGGCAGCTGGGGAATGTTCAGGAACACACAAAGAACCTTTATACAGCCTGAGCACTTCCATGTACACACTGAAAATTACATGACTGTGTGCAAGCTGGTATCAGTGGCCCTCTATCCATCTAGGTGAATATTTAAAAAGACACCATCATAAAACAGACAAATTCCCTCTTATAGCGATTTGAATACATAGTTTTGTGAAACTCAGGCTATGTTCAGACTGTAAGCTGAAGTGATCCAGATCCAATTTTTTTGCCCCTGTGTGACCTGTATCGGTTTTTATTATGTCAGTCTGAACAACACAGATCTGATTTTTTTCAAATGAGACCCAGACCACTTCAGCATGTGGCCTTAAATCTGATAAGTATCCGATCTTTTGGCATGCGACTTCAGTCTAAACTGCCCGGTTGTATTCCATCTGACCTGTACGTCTTCAATATGCAACATATTTCACTATTCTGCTTCGAGGTGGCAGGAGCAAAAAAGAAAACAATAATGGCGCGAAGAACAGTCAGAGGTGAAAAACCAAGGTGTCTGACTTAATTAACTAATTAGGGAGACAGCTCTGTTCAGGCCAAACTCGATGGGCGTTATTGGAACTGTGCGGTTTTTAAAAAATCTTTTCAAAGAAATGGCAGAGTGCAGATTTAAATGAACCTGACTCCAATGTCCAAAAATAAAAAAGTCTCAGAGTTAAATATAAGCAGGCACTGTTCCTTCTAATGCGCATGTATGACAAGACAAGACGTTCAGACAGGAAGTCACATTCAGGTTGCATTGCGTTGGCAATATGAACGACTTTGCAAAAATTATATGATATTTGAAGTTTAACTTGTGGCTGTTCTGCATGAGAGAAAAGCCAAGCGTGGCAGCAGATAAATTCTTTACACAGATCCAGATCCAACCCACTGAGTCAGAACATCTACGTATGATCCTCATGAAGTCTTTTATGTCTATTTGAATTATTTAATCATTCTCTGGATCTGATTTAGGAAAATACATTATTACTACCTGCTGTACAGCGTTTCATCATTTTATGGACAAAAACACGAGCTCACAAATGTTAAGATGTAAACAAAGAGTTCCTGTATTTCATCACTTCTGATTTCAAACTGTGACTGAAGCTCATAAAAACATTTAGACTTGTCGTGTAAGTGTCAACAACACAAACCTGTACCGTGTCTCACTAAACAAAGTCAGAGAGTTTCAGTGTGTGGATTGGATTCACATGAATGATGTTTATCCTCAGCTATTATGTTGGAGTGCTGAACAGACAGACCATGCAGATGGAGCTGCACAACGCTCAGATATTCAACATGCAGCCTGTTATACCAGGTAACAGCAGAGAGACACATTCAGCTGATCAATAACAGCTGCTTCATAATTCAACGTTATTGTGATTGTGTCACCAGGAGAAACAACAGAGACACAAACGCCTGAGGACACCAGGTCCTACAGGGACAAGGTACAAAGATCTGACCTGCTTCACTTTTCCAGTTAAACAGTTTATAAAAAGTCTGCAGACGTGCGCGAATCTGATTTGTTTCTTTTAGGTCGACTCATTGATTGAAGCTTTTGGCACCAACAAACAGAAGCGAGCTCTGTCCTCCCGTCGGCTCAACCAGGTGGGCAGCGAGACTCTGCATAAAGCCGTAGCTAAAGCTGCCAGTTCTGTGATCGACATGAAGGGTCTGGAAGGTAGGCTGAACGGTCGCTTTGACTCATGTGACACTTCCAGCTGGAGTTCTGCTCTCTCTCTCTCCGTGTCAGTCTTCTCCTTATTCAGAGTAGTTTTCATCTTTCTCCTCAGCTCTTCAACAGGAAGTGACGGAGACCGAGGCCCAGGGAGCTCTGTCCTCCCACCTGCCCCCCTGCAATGCAAACGCAGACAAGCGAGAGGACGTCTACCCGTTTGATGAGCGTATCCTTTATCTGCTGTGTGTTTGTGTAACTGAAGGAATATAGGTGTCTGATCTGAGCCACAACAGAGGTGGTCTACATCCCTAACGGTCTGAACCCAGTCCTGAGTCCAGAAGAGTTTGCAGCTTTGGAACAGCCTGGTTCAAAGATGGCAGCACTCACTGCAGAGGAGCTGAAGAAGATGAGCGATGAAGGAGGGTGGGGCAGCAAAGGAATCATATTCGCTTCAGGTTTGTTTTTAGCTGCTTGTTTTCGTACACTGATGGATGTTCTCCTTCTCCTGAAGGTTCCTCTGCGTTGTCAAACATCTGGAGAACCTGCCGACTGCGGGCGAAGCCAGAGAGAAAACCGCACGCTGCGCCTTTTACCTGTCTCTGCTTCTCAGACTGGCACGGCACAAGAAAGTCACCCGAAAGTGTGAGTGTGTGAACGGAGCAGATGTGGACCAAGAACAGAAGAAAACACCTGCAGTGTTGAAGCAGCTCAGTGATGTTAACAACGCTGTGAAACAGGGTTATTGGTTAGAGATGTACAAAAGTCCACAGAAACGTTCAAGCTTTGCCAGTTTGCTGAGTCATCATCCAGAAGTTTGAGTCATGATTGATCTGAAATGTAAAATATGTTATCAAGAGTGTAAAAATGAGCTAAAATAACATGCTGCTTTGTGTGTAGTTGGACAAGAGGAGGGCTGCCCTCGCATCATCCAGAGCAAGCTGTTCAGAACTTTCACCGTTGAGACGTTTACAAACGGCAGGTGAGACGATCAAAGCGACAGGAGGAGTCGCCCTTTTAAAAAGCAGCTTTATTTGATTGTTTTCCCTCTTTTAGTGTCCAGAACATGGTGTCGACATCAATGCGAGCCAAACTGGCAGCGTACAGCTTGGCGCTGCTGCTCCACATGGGTCACCTGACTGCTGACCTCTCGTTGCTGCACCGTGACCTCGGGATCTCTGAGGCTAAGTGAGCGTCAGTGCTTCACGTTTCTCTGTCAGATTTGTGTTTCAGCCAACGGAAATGTTGCACGTGTTTCCCTACAGGATGATCGAGGTCGCCAAGTCGATGGGACTGTCTTTGATTAAACCGGCTCGGGGGAAGGGTGACGAGTCCGGGCTGAGCCAGGACCACCGGCAGGCCTCTGTTGTTCTACCTCTGGTCAAATACGATCAGTTCTCTGAGAGGAGGAAGCGCAAAAAAATGCACTGAATACAGGAAAGATGGAATGAGGCTGAAGCGCCATGAATAAGAGCAGTTTATTAATGTATTTTGTAGACAAATAAAGTGTTTGAGTGAATTTTACACAAATTCTTAAAGCTTTTTTTCTTAAAAATACAAAAAAACAAGCTGTAAACAATCTCTAAGTGACAGATTATCCTGCTTGTATGTTTGCAGACAACATACAATAAAAAACTTCTGTTGGTGTTTCACCAGGTGAGTCGCATGAAACACACCTGGAAACAACTCTGTGCAAAGAGGCAGAAGCTTCATTTAACTCGTTTTTGCATAAAGACTTCAAACCATGAACTCTCTGATCAGAGCTGGAGTCATTCATTTCTAAAGTCCCCCCCCCCCCAAAAAAAAAATTTAAATAAAAAGGCACAGCTTTACTTTCCGACGTCTCCGGTGAGGAGTTGTAAATGTGCGTTTCCTGAACCAGAGAGTCCCGGGAGAAAAGTGACCAAACCCAGACGATCTCCAGTCGAGTTCTCGTGGAATGGCCACAACGTGTAAAATGATCAAAGACTTGAATTACATAATGAGGGCAAAGTGATTCACAAACTTAAAAAGTGCCCAGATTTACAAAACGTTCAAGACGTGGGAGTCTGCGTCACAGGATGGAGCAGAACATGCTGCCGCTGTGACAGCCGCTGCTCATGGTCGCTCCCACCCTGTTGGTCATGGAAATCCCGAGTCGGGAGGGATGCTGGGATGAGGGGAGGCCGGTGGGGGAGCAGGGCAGCGGGCGAGGAGGGGGGTTTTCCAAAACCCCTGGTGGAGCAGGAGCACAGCTACAGCAAAAACACATGATTTACTCTTTCAGATTGAATCATTCATGACCCTCCAATGAAAAGAGTTTAAAAGAAGCTTGTGACTTTAACTTGTAGCTTCATTAAAATCAAACTGAATCTTGTATTAGATGTATTTCTTCTTAAAAACAGCTGATAAGCTTCAGAACAGCTTATTTACTGAGAATCAACAGATCTATGAGAGACTGAATCAATCAGACTGAACATCCTGACCACAGAGTAGATTTATTTACAAAGAAACAAACACCATTAGCCTAAATTATTGTAGCTAGCTTCAGAATCTTGGAAGTGATGCTTGTTTCCATCCTGCAGCAGACGTACAGGAGGATGTAAGTGTTTCAGACTAAAGACAGATGTAGACTGTAAACAGCAGGTTAGTAGAAACCTGCAGTCACTTAGTTACCTGTTAATGTGCCTTTGAATGCTGTTGTTGAGCAACACACAGCTTTCATTGCCAGGGTCTACATGCATTGGGGTTTTTTTGTTTTCTGGGTGGCCCTGATACAAGATGTTGTCATGGACGACTCCTTTTATTGGCCCCAGCAGAGCGATGCCGCAGCCGTGTGCTGGTTGGACTCTGTTACGGACCACCTACAGACCAAACGTTGATATGAAATCTGCACCATGGGGATGTTTGTACTGACGCATGATTCTGTCTCACCTTGATGTCGGTGCTTGCAGAGACCTGGATCCCACATCCACCATTACCCACCACATCGTTCTCCACTATCTGCCCGACGCCGCTGAACCGGACGCCGTGGCCGCTGTTTTCATAGATGCCGTTACCACGGAGCTCCACCCTGCAGTCCTTCTCCACCGTAACGCCGCCGCGACCGTTTTCCAGGATGCAGTTTGCAACGAGTCGGGTCAGCTGACTGCTCTGCAGCACGGCGATGCCGGGGCCACAGTTGCTGTTTACAAGGTTGGCAAAAACATTCAGGGCCTCGCTGCTCTTCACGTACAGGCCGACTGCTGCAGGATGACAAAAAGAGGGAGAGAATGCTGACGGTCCGAGGCCACTCGACACTCACACGCCGCTGATACGTTACGTACCTCCGTTATAACTCAGGCAGTTGCTCTCCACTAGAGCCACGCTGATGGAGCGACGAGCAGAGTGGCGCTCGTCCTCGCTGTCGCTCTCCCAAGCGAACAGTTCGCCCTCTTCGTTAAAGTTCTCCTGCCCATCTCTTGCGTCTCCCTCTGCTCCTCTTCTTTCCCTGTTGGCTGCATCACCACCGATCACTTCCTGTCCAGGCCAGTTCCCCTCCCTGGCCTCCATGCTCTCCGGGTCCTTCCTGCAGAACACCGCCAGGCCGTACATGCAGTTATGGATGATGTAGTTTCCCAGGAGCTGCGGGAGGCTGGATGACATGACCCACACGCCGCAGCCTTTGTTACCTTAAAGAATGAGAGTAAAGAGGAAGTGAAGCATCAACGCACCGTGCGTCTCTCCTCATCTGATGCTCCTGTTATCAGGCTGAAATCACATACAATACACTCTGTTTCCCTCAATGAGGCCACGCCCCCTCTCTCCCACCACCACACCGTCTGAGTAACCGTAGCAGATGTAGTTGTTCTTCAGGATGGGGTCGCCTCCTCTGCGGATGTCCACACCCCCCCACTGGTTCTCCCTGATCACGTTCTCTGGGAAAGAAAAGTCACACACAAGGTGAATTCAGTCCCGCCGATTGACAACATGGACGGAGAGACGACGCCAAGTCGCACCTGTTATCACCCCCCTGCCGTTCTCATTTATCGCGATTCCTGCCGCCTGACCCTGGAAGATGTGATTCCCACTGAGGACACAGAGTGGAGACAGTTTCAACTTTGCTCTCTGAGTCTTTCACATGATGCAGTAGGACTATCATTTATAAATCAGACATTTATTATAGTCCTAACTGGGATAAACGATGGTTTCCTCGATATAAACATCTAAAAGCTTTTAACATGTTTTACTTTGAAAGATTTTAGGTGAAAATGAGACAACGACTGATGGCAGAACTGCAGATACGACCCTTTAGAACACTCGACGAGAGCCGAGCCAGTGGAAATGTCCTTAGTAACGAGTCTTTCATCAGTCAAAACGTCTTCAGTGAGGAGACGCTAGGTAGTTCTCAGCTTGACAACACAGCTGTGGGTTTTGGGTGTGAGATCCAGTTTGTAGTCTGAAGTGAGAATTTACAGAAACACACTGAATGATGAGACACAATCTGGAGTCGGAGTTCAGCTTACCTCACCACAGGATTACCACCGAAGAGAATATACACGCCGGCTTCCTTGTTGTTACAGATCAAGTTGCTCCGAATCGAACCTTTCCCGTTGCCAAGGACAACAACCCCTGAACGCAAGCCGCTGTGTATCTTGTTGCACTGTGGAAAACAGAAAAGCACCAAACTGGAACTATTTCACTAAAGTTTTCCTCTTATTTTCTCCCCAAACGTTTTATTCTAAGTGAAATTCAAGTTTCTAATTAATAAGAAACAACAAACTATAATAATAACAACAAACGTCCTGGTCCCAGATCTACCAGAATAATGGGGTTAGCGCCTTTTCGGATGTCCAGACCGGCTTCTCCGTTCGAGTGGATGTTGTTTTCTGCGATGAGGCCGTGAGCGGACAGGCGCAGAAACACGCCGGACGCGCGACACTCACACACCTCGTTTCTCTGCAGCACGATCTGAAGCGGAGGAGAAAGAAACTGCTGATAAATTACAAACGATCTCTGCAACTTCTTGAACTCGATATTTAAAATCCCACTGAAACACGCACAGCCTGGTTAGACACCAAACGTTCTGATGAGGTTCTTTACCGTGGAGTTCTGGATACAGCGAACAGCGTAGTTCAACCCACGGAATACGTTTTCCTCCAGACGAGCTTGTCCATAGTTTGACAAGTGGACACCGCCGTTCCCGTTCCTGAAGAGGCACCGCCTGACGATGCAGCCGAGGACGGACGAGGCCAGCATCTGAGCTTCTGGATCTCTGTCTAGTTCCTGCTGAAGGGTCAGGGGTTCAGGGGTCACCGACGGAGGGTCAGGGAAGGAGGCAAGTGGCATCGAGCCGTCTGCTCGAGGCTTGAGTAAATGAGACATGCTGTGATTTTCACATGGGATTTTGTAATCCATTGTAAGGAGTTTTTTATTGTCTTTACTTCCATCTTGTTTCACTTCCTCTCCCTCGCTGTGCTCACCATCACTCCAGCCATCTTCTATAACGGTGCCCTGACAAACTGCATCTCCACCTGTCCTTCTCTTCCAGTCCTCTATGCTCATGTACTCCTTTTTAAAGCCACTCGGAGGGTCTGGCTGCCTCGTGGAGCCGCGCCCAAGGCCGTTGGGAGAGCTGTATAGGAACGTCCTGGCCAGGGCAGCCAAATGATTACAAGCCCAGTTCCTTTCTGACACCTGGGGACCTTCCACAGTCACAGAAGCTGTGTCACTTCCTGAGAAATCACAGCTGTCCAACAAGCTGAGGACAACACCTAGCAAATGGATGGAGCTGCCCTGTGAAAAGGAACAAAAACGAGCCTGGCAGGTCCCAGGACCCTGAATTTGAAGCTGGGCTCCCTCAAAGTTGCAGTTGTCTAGCTGGACGTGACCCCAAGACGTCTAGAGGAGAGAGAAAGGAGACTGGTGTTTGACAGTTTCAACAGCAAAGACATGATCTGGTTGTGAAAGCAACATGATAAGCTGTTACATCACCTTGTAGACAACAGTAGAGAACCAGGGTGGCATCAACACCAGGTTACACAGTCTGGCTGTAGGACACTGCTGCTCCATGCAAACCAGGATGGTCACCTCGCCCAGTCGGCCCAGACCAACCAGCTCCACAGGCACTTTCAGCGACACCTCAGCCTGCTCCTCATACACCCCTGGATGAAGAACCACTCGGTCATATGGTCCCACCGCTCCAAGAGCCCCACGCAGGGTCTCAAACTCACACCCGGGCCCCACGTGCCAAACCCTGCGGTCTTTCCGCCGACGGAAAAACAGAAGGCAGGCTGAGGACTGGAGCTCCTGCCCATTTCGAGTCCATGTGCGGGTGGCAAGGGCATGCTGCTTCAGGGCCTCTCTCCAGGATGGCGGCTCCAGGTGAGGCTGACTGGGCCAGTTGGGATGGCGACACTCGGAACAGCCCAGGCAGAGCTGCCTCCAGCGGGTCTTATCCAGGGAGAAAATGAGCTCCCGCCACGCACGACACACCTGGCAGCAGCGGCCCAGGTCGGGGACAGGGAGGTAGGACAAGATGAGCCTCCACAGCTCCACGGGGAGGCTGCCCACCTCCATGGCAGCAGAAACACCAACTGGGAAGCTCCAACACAGTGGAAGTTACCTGGGGACAGGTGGAACAATAACAAACATACATGAGCATACAGCTGTGTTGACTGATGCTCAGACACTAATGAATTCAGTTAGAGAACGTATTCAAACTACTGAAAGTGTGACGAGTCTGTTTGAAGCAGCTGAATGAATGAGTTGAAACAGAGCCTGAGTTTGGCAGGTTTACCTTCCACTTCCTGTCTGCTACAGACCTCTCAGCTGACGTCATGCAGACATTATCTTTGTTGTGTCGCCATATTGGTTAGAAAACACTCGGTTCCTTCCTTCAAACAGGATGTTTTTTAATTGCATGAACACTCAACATACAGTGTGATAAATACATGCTTCTGTTCTGCTTTACACATTTGTTCAATAAAGTTTACATTAATAAAATCTCATATGTGAGCAAACTACCGGCTTGTCTTCAGCTGATCCAGATAGAAAACACTCCCTTTTGTAGCTTTTCATGTTTCATTCTGATGTGTTATTAAACAAGTATAAATATTAGGACATGTCAGCGCTGGTATGTTCTCCAACACGGGTTCCTGGCAGGATGTAAACAAACCACAGGGCAGCATAAACAGTCCATCTCTGTAGTTCTCCTTCTGTACAGCCTCTGATAAAACAGGTGATGTAGTGGTTGTGTTTAGCGTTTTATTAAAAACTAGAACGTTTCTGTCTGCTAATCCACCAGTTTACCCGTGTTTACCGTTACCTTTGATTTCCCTACAATATGGTTCATAAATACATGGGTCACGTGACTAAAAAAGGTCTATTCTATTCTTAGGGTGGGGCGGGGCCATGTTATCTGCTGCTCAGGCTGTGGGAGGAGTCACACCTGAACCCTATCTCACCTCATCACTGACTGCTTAACTTCTTGGATTCTGTCACTCCTCAACCCCCGACCGTTATAACACCAAGTATTCTTTATAAACTACTGAGATTCTCCTTGTGATTTTAATAACTCAGTCTAAAGTCTCTGTACACTCCAAGATTCTGCTCTCGTCAGCCTCCACCTGGACTCACCTGGATCTTCCTCTGTCCCTGTCTGCTCCTCGACTGGCTTCTCTGTTTCCTAACTCCTCAGACCTGTGAGCCAATGCTGACCAGGAGGACTCAACTTTCTCTGGAGGAGAGTCTGAGAAGGTTAGTGATCAGCTGTTGCCTTTACTGTGGAACACCAGGTCACTTCAAAATGTTCAGTCAGTCGCTCATTTTCTTTACCAGCTTGTTCCTGTTCAGGATCACAGGGAGCTGGTGTCTCCAGTCAGTGGACAAGAGGCGGGGTCACACCTGGACAGGTCACCAGCCTATCACAGGGCCACAGAGACTGATAACCATTCACACACACACACACACACACACACACACACACACACACACACACACAGGGTCGATTTACAGTTATCAGTTAACCTCATGCATATTTCTGGTCAGTGGAAGGAAGCTGGAGTCAAAGGTCCACGTGTCACGTTGCAGGTTTAGTAATCTTTCTGTAACGCTCCAGGAGCCACTGTTAGTTTAACTTCAGGCTGTAACCTAGAGTCTAACAGTTAGACTGAGTGAACCAATCAGGAGCTGGAAGCTGTCGTGGCATCAAGAAATCCTCCATCAGGAGTGGATCAAATACGGCCGCAGCACCCACACCTCATCAACCACCGGATTCCCTCTGTTTGAATACTTACCTCCACTTGTTCCTCCCAGGAGAATGACGTGACCTTACCCTCCATGAAACATCATCTCTGGTGTTGTCGGTAAATCTGGAGTTAGGCCAAGGCGGCACTCCTTCAGATGAAGGATGCTAAGCTGACCGCCGCAGGACTCCGACCCTCACCTACACCCCAGGCTGTATTCCAAAGATATTCTTCTTAAATGTACAGCTAAGAAACTGGTTCCCAGCGTTGACAGATCTTTTATCAGTGTGACTAAACTTACCTCATACTTTCAGGATTCATCCTACATTTCATGTTTTTCAGTTCAAACTTGTCTTGAGTTACTTGTGCCCTCCAGCAAGACCCCCCATGTCCTGTCTGGCTTATTGATGTACCCCCAGCCATCACAGTGAACGAGGCCCTAGATGTCTGCAACCTGGGCCAGGGTCTCCAGGTCTTGGTGGACTGCTGGGAAGGGTATGATCCAGAGGAAAGGTCCCTGGTCCCCTGTTCTTCTATCCTGTACTGCACCCTGATCTCTGATTTGTATAAGTGTCACACCTCTAACAGGTGCCCTGTGCTTCAGTGGGGGAGATTTGTGACAGAGCCAGAAATCCTACAGCAAAAAGAAGCACGACAGAAATGCCTTAGCTTTGATATATAACTAACTGATTATTATTAATGTTAAAGATGTGGGAGTATCAGACACATTATACAATCAGAAACTCCTCACAAACTTCTGAAAACCTAATGTGGGATTTTACAGAAATAAAGGTCAAAGTGATCAAACAGTTGAATCACGTGGTAAAAGGATAATGTCTTGTGACTTGTTTAAACTCTGAGTTAAGTTTTTATGTTGGAATTAAGGAGGTGAATCACTTTGAAGGAACTGGTAGATCTAAACGTAATTTAACAAAATAAAAGCTGAATATCTAAAAAATAAAAATAAAAAATAAACATTTTAACACTGAATTCAGAGCACACCTCACCTGAACAATGTGATAGAGAAACTCTTTAAATCGGCTGAAAATATTATGATTTAAATACCAAAAAACATCCGGATGATATAATGAAAAAAATGTCATCATAATAAAAACAACAGTGAAGAGAAACAGGATCTTTATCAACATTCACACATAAATTATCCTCCTGAACCTAAAGTTATTTTTAACTGAACAGTAACACTTTTACATGTGACGTGAGAATTTTCTTTAAAGTTTAAATGTTAACATCAGCTAGCTATAAGCTAGTTCCTGCAAGGTGTTAGCTAAAACACGACGAGGTGAGCTTCACCTTTTAGTTCTTCACCGCAGATCGATGGATCGACGCGCTTCGACTCCACCTTCGCTCCATTTATCGTTACATGTCTGCAGGAAAGTCTCGCAGCTTTCACAGTTCAGTCCACGGAGCTACAGCGAGATGCAGACACGGAGCTACAGCTTCCGCTTCCAAAAAGTGGGCGTCTCCCACGCTGACGCACACGCACACGCGCACCTTGAGGGTGGGGCGCGCGGATGAAGGTCTGTGGAAGATGTTCATCCAGCTGGTCTGAAGAACATCCGTGAAAAAGTTTGAAACCTGCGCAGTTTTTATTCCAAGCAGCCGGATCGTTTAAGGTCTTGTTGATTCTTTGTTCTTCAAGATTTTAGAAAGTCTTTCAAAGGTTTTCTTTAGACTTTTGCACCTTTTTTCTACTCAGTTTGTGTCCAGAGTTCTTGGATCTGAACATGACAGCATGTGGTGCAGTATAAGAACAATAACAACAACAAAAAAAATATTTGAAAAGAAGAAAAAGTAGTGGCACCGTAGCTAGTTTCATATGCATACTATGCTTCTAACTTACACTCACCGGCCACTTTATTAGGTACACCTGTCCAACTGCTCGTTAACACTTAATTTCTAATCAGCCAATCACATGGCGGCAACTCAGTGCATTTAGGCATGTACACATGGTCAAGACAATCTCCTGCAGTTCAAACCGAGCATCAGTATGGGGAAGAAAGGTGATTTGAGTGACTTTGAACGTGGCATGGTTGTTGGTGCCAGAATGGCTGGTCTGAGTATTTCAGAAACTGCTGATCTACTGGGATTTTCACGCGCAACCATCTCTAGGGTTTACAGAGAATGGTCCGAAAAAGAAAAAATATCCAGTGAGCAGCAGTTCTGTGGGCGGAAATGCCTTGTTGATGCCAGAGGTCAGAGGAGAATGGCCAGACTGGTTGGAGCTGATAGAAAGGCAACAGTGACTCAAATAACCACTCGTTACAACCAAGGTAGGCAGAAGAGCATCTCTGAACGCACAGTACGTCGAACTTTGAGGCAGATGGGCTACAGCAGCAGAAGACCACGCCGGGTGCCACTCCTTTCAGCTAAGAAGAGGAAACTGAGGCTACAATTTGCACAAGCTCATCGAAATTGGACAATAGAAGATTGGAAAAACGTTGCCTGGTCTGATGAGTCTCGACTTCTGCTGCGACATTCAGATGGTAGGGTCAGAATTTGGCGTCAACAACATGAAAGCATGGATCCATCCTGCCTTGTATCAACGGTTCAGGCTGGTGGTGGTGGTGTAATGGTGTGGGGAATATTTTTTTGGCACTCTTTGGGCCCCTTGGTACCAATTGAGCATCTTTACAACGCCACAGCCTACCTGAGTATTGTTGCTGACCATGTCCATCCCTTTATGACCACAATGTACCCAACTTCTGATGGCTACTTTCAGCAGGATAATGCGCCATGTCATAAAGCTGGAATCATCTCGGACTGGTTTCTTGAACATGACAATGAGTTCACTGTACTCAAATGGCCTCCACAGTCACCAGATCTCAATCCAATAGAGCATCTTTGGGATGTGGTGGAACGGGAGATTCGCATCATGGATGTGCAGCCGACAAATCTGCGCCAACTGTGTGATGCCATCATGTCAATATGGACCAAACTCTCTGAGGAATGCTTCCAGCACCTTGTTGAATCTATGCCACGAAGAATTGAGGCAGTTCTGAAGGCAAAAGGGGGTCCAACCCGTTACTAGCATGGTGTACCTAATAAAGTGGCTGGTGAGTGTATATCTTACATTAGATGAATAATTTTGTACATATTTGTTTACAAATACAAACGACTGCCAAATTTAACAATATTTAAAACGATCGGAGACCTCTGTGTTTAAAACACGAATAAAAGACGGGGTAGTTGTGGAATTCAGCACGTTAATTGTGTAGGTACACGCACGTACACATCAGCAACATTAATTGTAAAATAAGAAAACAAAGTATACTCATTCACTTTAATTTTTTCATCGTTTAGTGTGTTGGGATTTATTTATTTATTTATTTTTCTCTTTTTGATCATTTTCAGTAAATTTGAACTGTACTTTGTCTTCACAATAATAATAATAATAATAAACTTTATTTATATAGCACCTTTCACAGATAAAAATCACAAAGTGCTTCACAATTAATTCAATAAAACAGCATAAACAGTAAAAAGATAAAAAGAATAATAATCACACCAAAAGTCCAGTCAACCAAAAGCTCGCCCAAATAAACGTGTCTTCAGCTGCCTTTTAAAAGAATCAACAGTGTCAGCCTCACGAAGGGGCAAAGGTAGGGCATTCCACAGTTTTGGAGCCACGGCCTGAAAGGATCGATCTCCTCTGGTTTTACAGCGAGTTTTTGGAACCATGAGGAGGTTCTGGTCTGAAGATCGGAGCGAGCGACCAGATATGTACAAGTGAAGGAGATCACAAATATATTTTGGAGCCTGCCCATGCACGGCTCTGAAGGTCAAAACGAGAATTTTAAAATCAATTCGAAATTTAATGGGGAGCCAGTGCAGAGAAGACAACACTGGCGTGATATGTGACCACCTGCTGGACCCGGTTAAAAGTCTTGCAGCAGCATTTTGGACTCGCTGAAGACGATCAAGAGCATTTTTGTTAAAACATGTAAAAAGAGAATTACAATAATCTAAACGAGAAGAAATAAAAGCATGAATCACCAACTCCAAGTCAGTGTTTGATAAAACTGTCTTCAATTTTGCAATATTTCTTAGATGATAAAAACAATTTTTGACCAAAAGTCTTGAATGTTTGTCCAGAGACAGAGACTGGTCAAACCAAACACCAAGATTTCTGATGCTCGACTGGACAGAAGAGCCCAAAGAACCAAGGTGACTCACAATAGATCTTCATGGATGAAGCATGTATAATTATTTACTTGTATGGTTTTTTGTAGATACCGACACAGATTCAATCAGTGAAGCTGTTCTTTTCAAGAGGCTCGAACAAAGTTAATTGTCAACTTACCTTGATTCTTTCCTTCAAACTCCTAACAATGTCTCTGTCAAAGAGTTTTATTTTACCAAGGACTATGAGGAATATGTCCTGTGAGGGACTTGTGACCTGTCCAGGGTGTCATGGTCGCTGTGAAGAGCAATGCTGGGCTCATAATAAGACTGTTGGGTGACATACAGACCAAATTTTCATTGCAGAGAAAGATTTTTATATTAAAATGGTACAAACATTGTTTGTTTGATGATTGATGGAAAATATAAACACAAACTGTGCACAAAATATTAAAACCCAGTTACAAAAACAGTTTTTATTCTTTATGAATTAGAAGAAGATGCATCTTAACTAGACCAGTCTGGGTTACACCAAGAAAAGACATAATATTTGTCAGGTTGGCTGATTGTCATCTTGACTAATAAATACTTCTCATTAATTTGCTGCATTTTACAAAAAAAAAAAAAAACCTCGACAGTAAACATCATATGTCTGATTGTGCACATCAGCTTCAAGAGTGATTTGGTTTGTAGGAATCTGTTACGTGTTTTCAGGTGCTTGTTCTCATGTTGAAGATAACGTCACTAACGTCAAATTTTCTTTATAAATGACACTTACAGTTCAAGATCCGATCATCAGAAGATAATTCTAACATCACGTCAGTAAGTACAAACAGAAAAACACCAGGAACACGCGTTACCAAGACTTTATAGACATGGGCTGATGGTTTCTTTACACCCAGTAAGTACAGTACTTACTACTTAGTAAGTACTTGAGACAGATGATTGGTTCTAACATGAGATGATAGATGTGAGGGACATGTGAACAAACAGCTGCTGCTTCTGGTCAGTTTCATGTCTTTTGAAAGTTGCAGGAACAGATGATTTTTCTGTTTCCTCTGGAGATACAACATTTTAACTGTTGGTTCTGATTGTTTGACTGAACTGAACTGTAACATTTTATTTAAAAAAAAAGTTTGTTTCACTGAATTAACAGTCAGCTGTGAGTAAAAGCATCGAATCCTGCAGTTCTGCAGTTATTTATGATAGTTTAAATCTGCCTCCAGTAGGTGGCGATGTCTCACTGACAATTTCAGTTGAGAAGGGAACTACAACCTCCTTCATGACACGGAATTTAAAGTTGTTTGTTGTTGTCTGTTTTCAGCATTCAAGTCTAGAACATTACATTTGTATTCTTTGTCTGTAGGTAACTGGTCACTTTGGGGAAAAATACATTAAAATATTGATCTCAGATCAAATTTACCAGCCTGAAATTTGAATGGAACTGTCCGATCTACAGTATGTTCCTGTTTTAGAGACACGTTGGATTCACCAATAAAACATTTTCCTGCTCATCACAAAGTTGATACATAAATTTCTAGCCATGTGCAGAAATGATAAATCAATCAATCTGAGATCAAAGAGTCCTGAAATCTCCAGAAGAAAGCCATAAAGCAAAGGTAGAAATAATACAAAGATTTCATTTTAATCCAAACAATAGTTTTTTGTGCACAATAGAATCCACGATTTACAAAAAAATCTAAACACATTAAAATATTAACATTACAAATTAAGATCACAGTCAGTCTTTCAATGTAAGAAGTGCAAATGTTTAGATCATATAAACTTTGAAACTTTATGAAAAATATACATTGGATTTTGTTAAAAATCAAAGCTGTGTTAATGATTAAATCCCTTACATGTTCTTGTTGCTTGATGTTGAACATAAAAAGATTTTACTACAATTAAAGATATTTATCAAAGTAAAAAAAACTGACTGGAAAGCCGTGATGCTTTCACACCCACCTCGCTGATACTTGGGTCTATATAATATACTGTGATGTGAAAACAATAAAATATAATGAAATATATCAAATAAAACCCTTTCTTTTCTATAAAGCTATAATTCATGCTTTTATGTTGAAAGTCTTTGTGTTGCTGGTTTTGTTCTTCGTGACGTTTCCCTACAGAGAAGGAAAGAAAAATATTTAACACTTGAATTACTCAAAGTAAATATGAAATAAATCTCAAACTGTTGCACTTTGATTTGGATTCTTATCTGTGTGTCTGACCTGTAATAACCTGCAGTGATGAAAATGTTCTCCTCTTTCTCTGTGACTCAGTGGGATCAATTACAATATAATGCTTGAATAATTTAAGTCATCTATTTGACGCTAATGTAACAAAATACAGTTGTGTTGAAAGACAGTGGCTCACAATGTGCAGCAACACATCGACTGTCTGCTTTGTGCATTTGACACGTTCTTGTACAAATATCACTTTGCATTCATGCTTCACTGTTTGCAAGAAAACAAAAAAAAAAACTGTCTCACCCAGATAGTTTCCTCAGCACTTTTTTGACCCATGGAGCGTCAGGATCAAGGCAGACCTTTTTCCCGTCCTTTTTAAGAGTTGCACTGGATAAAAAAAACATAAGATCCCAGACATCAAACACAGCCTGGACCTACTGCATGTCCATAAAAACTCAGGGATTTGCTTGAGGCTTGCCTTATGAGCATTACAAAGTTAAAAGCTTTACTCAAAGACTTACATGAGCTCAGTGTCCCTGCAGTGGGAATTGGCAGGATTTATTTCCAACACTGAAATGTGACGTCCGATGGGCTTTTTCTCCTTGGTGATGCATCGACAGCGCAGATTTATTCCTTGATCCCCAATGCTGCTGGCTGAGGATTTTCATTCAGAGACGTGCAACAATCAATGAAGAAATCAATATCTATACATAAACAGAGAAAAGCATTCATTTCCCAATGAATGTACACAGGAGTCACATTTCCAAGATGCAACTTGGCAGAAACACTCACCTTCATGGATGGTGAGGAAGACCAGCACTGCCACAGCGGTGATCAGAGACATATCTGTCCTCACACTGAACTCACAGATAATCTTTAAAGTCTTTCAGTCTCTGGAATGTAAAGATTTCTGCAGAGCTCAGCTGCTCCCTTTGTAGTTGTAAACTGTGTTGCAAGCCTGCTTAGCAAACTTTGCTTTTTATGTTCTTCCTCTCCTGTTTAAAAAAAGAAGGGGGCTGATTTTCTCACAAGGCTCACAAACAGAAGAAGGAGTGCTCTCGTGACTTCTTGGAAAATAAACGACACTTGATTCCACTGAAACACTTTTCTCTTCATTTAACCCTTGTGCTGTTTGTAAGTAGTAACTTTGAATAATCTAGTTTTTTAAATCTCCTTTCACCAAAAACAGATTTCTTTTCATGGAGCAAACACTTTTCTAATTAAATACAATCTGGTATGAGTGCACGTGATGCAATACATTTCCAGGAACTTTCACATCTGCAACAGGTCAGCTGTTATTGTTTCTTATTATTTTTTCTCATTCTCATCATAGTCTGTTGACATTTGGTTATTTTATGAATGATTGCAAAATATATTTAATTTTTTTCTAGAATTCAAATGAAAAACTATTTTTGTTAAACAGGACAAGGTTAAATTACAGCTGTAGTGAACGGTCTGCTGCTCTGATTGATTTGCATAAAGCTTGTCCTGACACGACACTCAGTGTTGGAGGCTTTCCACGTGTTGAATATGGAGCTGCCTGACAAATCCACCTATTAGTTAGAAGTTATGCTAGTTGTAAACACAAAAAACTCCCTGAGACTTTCCGGAATTGCTGCTGGCTTGTTGCCTTTTCTTTTTTTTTTTCCCATGGCTCATATTTCCTCTTGAGTAAATCATTCATCCACTCAACAGTCTCTCTCTTGCTCAATCTAATTGTATCCTACTGTAAACACATTTAATGGAGATACCAATAATGAAGCATGCGTAGGAATCACACTAACACATGTGCACACACAAGACCACAAAACATGGTGACATGTTCATGAATCACCGCTGAGTTTCCCAGCTTTTCTTTTCAGATTTTTATCTCAGGTTGTGCTTATTATCAGTGTGCAGGACCGAGAGACAGAATGCTGATAACAAGTGTCAGTTTGCATCATTTTCTGTCTGTTCATAGTATTTTGCTTCATCGTTAATTTGATTTGCTTCAACTCCAACATGTAAAATACAGTGATAACATCTTCAGTTTTGGATTTTGGGTTGAAGCTCCAGGTTTATATGCTGTTGTGACCAAAGTATTAATAGTTATTATTAGAGTCACATGATCAGTGACACTTTGTCGCTCCTGAGATTCGTTAAATCATTGTTACCAAATTATTTATGTCTGATGTTTCATTCAGTCATGTGTTTAGATTGTTTTGAAACTGCCAAGACTCAATGCAGCATTATAGCTGAGACCACCTCCTCTGTTTAATGAAGGTTCTTTCACTTTTACATATATGACTCCCTTCATTCTGTATAAAATGTGGACGTTACTGTCTTCAAAAGACTGTCCTCTATCTTTAAGACATGCTGAGAAGTTCTCCTGTGTTGAGTCATGCATCTGGGGAGAGGTCATTTATGTTCTTCTCTGTAAAAATCTGAACACTCCTCACTGGACTGTGTACACCACTTTATTACCTCCGTCAGGTGGTTGTGTTTTTATCAGGGTCTGTCTGTCTGGTAACAATATAACTGAAAAACTTCTGGATGGATTTTGATGACATTTTCAGGATAGATCAGAACCAATCGATTAGATTTTGGTGGTGATTTGGATCACTGTCTGGGGTTTTGCTTAAACATATTCCTGGATAACTACTAATCAGTGTGGGGAGTCTGTTATTTTTGGTGAAGATCACAACATGATGGGAACTAAGCTGATTGGAGGAGGTCTGCGCTCTAGTTTTAGTGTTTTATTTTTAGAGTGAAGCAGTTTGTGTCTGAGGATCCCGTTTGGTTTGAAACACACAGGGCTTTTGTTTTTGGAGGAAATTCCCCAGAGTTTCTCAGATAATCCTGCTGCTATTTGTTTTTCCTCTCTGTTCAAAAGCCTGACAGGTGAGAGCAGAGTAATGCAATCCCTTTTCTTGGGTGAAGTTATTGAGAGTGAAATACTGTAATTTTAGTTGTTTCTAAATTAAAAAGTAAACACTCATTTGATAGTGATGGCTTAGATATGTATATTATCAAATAAACTATATGTGGTATAATTAAACTGCTAAAATACCCTCACCTAAATGATTATTAGGAACAACATACTAATACAGTGTTTGACCCCCTTTCGCCTTCAGAACTGAATTCTACATGGCATTAATTCAACAAGGTGCTGAAAGCATTCTTTCGAAATGTTGGCCCATATTGATAGGATAGCATCTTGCAGTTGATGGGGATTTGTGGGATGCACATCCAG
Source organism: Pachypanchax playfairii (assembly GCA_006937955.1). NCBI lineage: Eukaryota > Metazoa > Chordata > Actinopteri > Cyprinodontiformes > Aplocheilidae > Pachypanchax > Pachypanchax playfairii. The sequence continues at coordinate 1,964,792 of SSNP01000061.1, forward strand.
TCCTGGACCTGGCCCCTCTCTACATCCACGGCGACTGTGTGGAGAGGGTCCACTCCATCAGGTTCCTGGGCGTGCAGGTCTCTGATGATCTCTCCTGGTCTGCAAACACCACAGTGGTGGTGAAGAAGGCTCAGCAGCGCCTCCACTTCCTGAGAGTGCTCAGGAGAAACAACCTGGAGGAGAGGCTGCTGGTCACCTTCTACAGAGCCGCCATAGAGAGCATCCTGACGTACTGCATCACAGCGTGGTACGCGGGGTGCTCAGTGGCAGACAGGAGGGCTCTGCAGAGAGTGATCAACACAGCCCAGAGGATCACTGGCTGCTCTCTGCCCAGCCTGGAGGACATCGCTAACTCTCGCTACCTCAGCAGAGCTGGCAACATCATTAAGGACTCCTCCCACCCCAGTAACTCTGTCTTCAACCTGTTACCGTCAGGAAAACCAGGACCAAGAGACTCAGAGATAGCTTCTTTCCAAAAGCTATCTCTGTAGTGAACAATAACAACAAAACCAGATAAAATCAGCCCACAAAATTTCACACATTACTGATCATATTGATCAACGTGCAATAAGTGTATATATTGTCATTTATTAGTACCCTTTGTTGTTTTTACTTATACTTGATTGTTTTTGATTGTTTTACATTTTTGCACCAAGTTAGAAGCGCTCAAATTTCGTTGTACACTGTACAAGGACAATAAAGGCTATTCTATTCTATTCTATTCTATTCTATTCTATTCTATTCTATTCTATTCTATTCTATTCTATTCTATTCTATTCTATTCTATTCTTCAACTGTCCAATTTTGGTGAGCTTGTGCAAATTGTAGCCTCTTTTTCCTATTTGTAGTGGAGATGAGTGGTACCCGGTGGGGTCTCCTGCTGTTGTAGCCCATCCACCTCAAGGTTGTCCGTGTTGTGGCTTCACAAATGCTTTGCTGCATTCCTCAGTTGTAATTAGTGGTTATTTCAGTCAAAGTTGTTCTTCTATCAGCTTGAATCAGTCGGCCCATTCTCCTCTGACCTCTAGCATCAACAAGGCATTTTCGCCCACAGGACTGCTGCATACTGGATGTTTTTCCCTTTTCACACCATTCTTTGTAAACCCTAGAAATGGTTGTGGTTGAAAATCCCAGTAACTGAGCAGATTGTGAAATACTCAGACCGACCCGCCTGGCACCAACAACCATGTTACACTCAAAATTGCTTAAATCACCTTTCTTTCCCATTCTAACATTCAGTTTGGAGTTCAGGGGATTGTCTTGACCAGGACCACACCCCTAAATGCATTCAAGCAACTGCCATGTGATTGGTTGATTAGATAATTGCATTAAGGAGAAATTGAACAGGTGTTCCTAATAATCCTTTAGGTGAGTGTATATAATCAATTTGTCTTTTAATACATGTTTCTTTCCATATAAAATGAAGGTGGTTAAGATTATTCGTCTTTTTAAATCTAGGGATAGGCATAGTCTCACAAATTATAGGCCTATATCCTTGCTTTCTCAAATTTCAAATATTCTTGAGAAGCTTTTTGTTAAAAAAAAGAGATTATTTTCTTGAAAAACATTTCTTGCTACATGATAATCAGTATGGGGTTTGTAGCGCCCGCGCAACAGCTATGGCTTTGATCAAAATCACAGAGGACATTAACAGTGAATTGAGGAGCAAAAATCCTACAGTTGGCTTTCTACACCATTGACCATGGTATATTGATATCTAAATTACAGACATGCTGAATTAGAGATGTAGTATTAAAGTGGATTATTAGTAACTTAGACAACAACGTGTAGAGTATATAGGCTACGATTCTAAGTTGGAAACAATACAGTGTGGAGTCCCTCAAGTCTCTGTGTTAGGGCCTAAACCTCTGTGATCAATCAACTATTTTACATTTTGTTCCTTTTGCAGACAATACAATTTTTTGTGTCAGGGAAGAATTTAAAAACAAATAATGAAAAGTATTGAACAAGAAATGGTCGTACTTCAGAAATGGTTTAATAAAAACAAGTTGTCATTAAATTTAAAGCTGGAGTGCGTAACTTTTACATGTCCGTGGATGTCCGTTTCAGCCAAGCCACTATCAGAGGACATGACACAATGCAGATTAAGCCGATCGGCTCCTCAAACATCTCACGGTATTTTTCAATATATATCATTTTTACTTTGCGTGTCGGGTGCGACATTCCCGCGCTGTCGCACATGAAATTACGTCTTTTATGTCACAACAAGAAAAATAATAAGAAATAGAACGCAGCGTCTCGTAGCAGCCGGCAGAACGTGAAGGTCGACATGGCGGAGAATCCAAATAAACAGCCGAGAGACACTTATCGGGAAGTGGATCCTACCACGAAAAAAAAAAAGAATTCCTGGACGTTCGGCAGAGGGACTATTGGCTAAGAAGGAAAGTGACCGAAGGAGAAGGCAAACGCGAATTTGTATCGGCGTCGCTTTTCCTCGGTGGAGAGAAGAGATCTGGCTGATGTTCACGGGTGCACACAGTGATCCGCAGGTCCGCACACACTGTCAAAATATAAAATGAGCACCAGATGAAACCCAGAGCGCCGAAATTCCAGCTGATCAGCTGATTCTGTCTCTATCTGTGTCAGTTTGTGTCTGTCAGTTTGCCAGTGTAACGGTTTTTCAGTCAGTCAGATCAGTGTAGCTGACTGCAGGATTCTGCATCGTGTCAAAACTGAAAAAATTCACTGAATAAGACAAATAGATCATTGTGGCCCCAACAGCTGACTAATAAATTTCAACACCAAACTGTTAAATGTAGATTAAAGTGAACAATCAAACCTGTAAACAATCCAACCTGAACTCTGAAGGTTTTTTTACCAGTATTTTTATATTTTACTGGTTTCTCTTGATTTTTTCAACAATGAAATGATATTTATTGAAACAAATATAGAGCCAGGTAAAGTAAACAGACTGAATTTGAAGCTTGATTAATACAGATACCGGTTGGAATAACAACGGCAGAGATAAAGCGGTGGCAGCTGGGCTTACGTCATATGGAAGCGCCAGCTTTATTGTTGTAATGACGCAAAAATTCCGCTAGAGGGCGACAGAAGTGACAGAAGTTACGCACTCCAGCTTTAAGAAAAACAAAATGTATGTTGTTTCAAATCAAAGACACCTTGAAAATGTTGATTTGACTTTAAATGGAGTAAGTATTGAGCGAGTGACAGGATTTAGGTTTTTGTGTGTTATCACTGATGAAAATTTTAATAGGAAGTCACACATAGCTAATGTCAGAAATAAAATTTGTTGAAATATTGCTGTTTTGTGCAAAGTAATGTTTATGTTAAATTACAAGGCAATGAGAATCTTATATTGTTCTTTAATTTTGCCACATTTGATGTAGTGTTTGGGGATATGGTGGAATTCTTATATTACTAATTTAATGCCCTTATTTATTTTGCAAAAAAGAGCTACAAGAAGAATTTATTGAGTTGCTCCAAGAGAACATACCACAAGACTATTTCTGAGGTCAGGACAACTCGAACTGAAGGACTTGGTTTATTTACAAGTTTATTAATTGTTTACAAAGCAAAACATTATTTGTTACCATATGGACTACAAACACTTTTTATTGTAAATAATGAGACATACAAACAAATAATATCTGTGGAGTGTTCTCTAGATTTCTTGGCTGACTTGATTAAATACCAGTTACGGTATCAGCAGGTCTTTTGGTGTGTGTGTGTGTGTGTGTGATCTGTCTCTTCTTTCCCAGTCAGTTATAAAGTTTCCACATATGTTGTTACTTTGTAGGAGCTTATGAGTTTTTATCACCTCCTCCATGTAGAGACTGAGCTGCTTCTGCTAGATTTGAACCATGTGGTTAGGAGATTTGAGGTCCAGCAGGGTACAGATCTGGCCTGGAGTGAAATTGGTCCTTTGTTTCAGAGCTAACTGACTTTGCAAACAACAAAAATGTTAATTATGGTCAATATTACAGGTATTGAGCTACAATTTCATGTAGTGAGGAAAACTTTCACTGGATCATTAAAAAAGCAGGTTGACTACAATGATAAGAATTTATTAGAATCTGAACAATTGGTAACAGTGACACAACCAAATTCCTGAATCAGTATATACCAACAGGACTTATGCAACATTCTGGCATCATTCTCAGTCACCACTTGATATGATGAGACCTGCCCAGAGACACTGTGGCAGCATGATTTCTCACATATGTATTCAGACAGTCACTCAGAACGTATACAGGCTCTGAGAGCCAGCAGAATGTCATTACTCAACACAGGATAATCTCAGTTTAAAGGTGCAATATGTAAGAATTTTACAGTGAAATTCTCACACAACAGTCTAATGTCCCACTGATGTTGAAAATAAAGTCACATTGTAACAAATCTCGATCTCAGCTGCTAGGTGGTCTCTAGTTTTGGTCATTTTAAAAACGCTGTTCAGGAACGGAATCATTGTTTAGCGTCCAGACATCCTGGTTCCATAGAGAATCACATGTGAGTCTGCAAGGTTGGCAGATCGTCACACAAGTAGCAGCACTGTGGATGGAATGGAAGCCAATAAAAGAAGCAGCCCTGCGGCATCCTTCCCTAAATCTGAACAAAGACAAGAGAAATGAAACGAGTCGCTGGTCCATCACTGGCAACCCGGCAGAAGTATCAGGAAGAGGAGGGTTTTTGTTTTTTTGTTGTTTTTTTTTTACATCAACTGCAGCATTTCGATTTGACGACAAGGTCTAATTCTTGCACCTTTAACACTCTAGCACAAGAGGCCGAGGACATTCATGTGCATTCTTCTAAGTAATGATGAGCTTTTATTTATTTCTATTTTTAAATATTCAACTTTAGTCCGTTTCTGTTCACACAACTGTGGGCCTCATTAATCTGCCACTGAAAAATTGAGTCCAGATTCAGTAGAAAACTGGTAAAATGTGAATTTAATCCTGGTAGTTTGGAACCAGATGGACAGGAAGTAGAAGTATTTTATCCATGAATGATCTTGATACTGAGATATTTCCAAATGTTTTGTAGCTTGAGTTCATACTGGATTCTGCTGTTCAAAGCTTGAAATGACACTCTGAAGGCTTAAACCATAGTTACAAACCCAAACTGTTATTAAATGTATTTTAACACACAATATCTGAATCAGAAAAATTAAAAGGAAAAAAAATATATCTTCATGTTTTTTTTATCCATGTCACTTTCATTATATTTTTGAAGAGTTATTGGTCACTTTCTAAGCTGACGTAATTGTCACATTTGAGGATTTTAGGGGAATTTCAGAATGTCATAATCTCTGGATAATGCGGTCAAAAAAAAGAAAAACGTACTTCCTACATGTGAATGTGTGAGTCCAGTTCCTCTGTAATGTGTGTGTGTGTGTGGGTGTGTGTGTGTGTGTGTGTGTGTGTGTGTGTGTGTGTGTGTGTGTGTGTGTGTCAGAAAAGAAAATCTGGCATCCTATTGCAATAATCAAAGATTCCCAGATTACTTTTAAAACTGTCCACAATAACATGAAGTGCTATAAATAAACCTGACTTTTTCCTAATTCATCGTTTTTAAAAGATGATTTCATTTGCAATATTCACCATAAGTATTATTTTATAGGGAAGCAGAGAAAAGGGTCATTTGACGCTTGTCTTGTGTTCGTATACGGTCACATGCATTCGGCTTATCTCACTGATATACGCTGGTTTCAAAAAATGCGGATAAAATGCAGAATTTAGAAACTTTCCGGTGAGGCTCGTGACTGTGTTTATGGTTTTCAGTTCCATATATTTTAAAACCAAACTGACTAAAATGGCACCTGAATAATAATGTTTGTCTTTTTCTTTCTGTTTTAAACTAATTTTGATTGTATTTGATAATAAAATACCAGATAAGTTGCACACACACACCACTAACAGCTTAATAAATAGACATGATTGAGGTAATAAGTGAGAAATGAATGTGAAACAATCACAAAATTATATCCGTTTCACTTTATTTGCTGAATTCTTCCCTCTGGATTGAGAAAACTGCAGCTGTGACGTCCTACGTATGTGTTCAAGCTTGTTGAGGTTGCATCAGATTTCAGTCGCATGAAGTTTTCTGGCACATGACAGTGTTTGTTTAAGAACGTCAAAATCACAAATGGGCAAATAAAACCTTTTAATGACTGCGTTAATCCAAACAATGCTCTAAATGATGCGTGACTGTCAGTGAGGTCTAACACAGGAAGTGATTGGGTATTTTTCACACACGGCACACATGCGTGCAAACATGCACACAGACTGACAGAGAGGAAAAGGTGCTGAAGGGGAGATCAGATTTATTTCAACACAGACCACATTGTTGTTGCTTTACATGTTGTCTGAGACATATTTATTAGCTGATCAGTCTGTGATACAGGAATCTGGTCGTGACTATGTTTAAAAAGGACCACACGTCACACAATAATTAGTTACATTGCACAGTGTTTTTCCTCATGACACCTCTGTATGACTGTCACCTGTTGACCCCAGAATGCCTCATGATAAATCAGAGACAGTGAAGCAGTTCAGTGAAGGTGCCTGTGCAGCGTGTAAATTCCCACCCAGCTGTAAAGACTCCCATATTGCACAAGAAGGAAATGACTCACTTCCAGGTTTGAGTATAAATACTGAGACTTCTCTGGATTCAAACAGCAGACGGAGAAAGCAGCTGAACCTGAAGGAGAGAAGAAGGAACTGAAAGAAAAATAACATTCATAAATCATTTGCTTCAGGGTTTATTAGACGACTCTCTTATCTTTCATTGTTAGTTGACGCAACTTCTAAAAGGCGAAATGAAGAGCAGCAGAGTTCTGGTTATTTTCATCGTGGTGTTCTTGACTTTCTTTGCCAACAGTGAAGGTAAGTCCCGTGGATTTAACTTCACATACAGTCATTCAGTTTTATGTATCTTTTCTTCAATGCACTGAGAGTTATCTGCACTCTGTGACCACGTGCATGTTTATTCTCCACACAGGTATGAGTCTGAGAAGCTTGGGAGTGGAGCTGCACTGTCGCTGCATTAAGAAGGAGAGCAGACCCATTGGCCGCTACATCCAGAAGATGGAGCTGATTCCTGCAAACTCCCACTGCAAAGAGACAGAGATCATGTAAGACACAATGATGATCTTACTGTGAATTTAGCAGCTGCATCATGAGGTATTTGTTGAAACTTACCACTCTGTTTTCTGATGCAGTGCCACGTTGAAGAAATCGGGTCAAGAGCTTTGTCTGGACCCCGAGGCTCCCTGGGTGAAAAGAATGGTTGAGAGGATGATGTCCAGGTAAGAGTCACCTCAGAGACACACTCAAATGAATAATTTACCAACACAAACATGTTTAAATGCAGTTTATTGATGCAAAATAATGACGTTTCTTTTTGTTTGCAGCAAGAGACGTTGACATGACGTCCTCTGATCTGATGACGAACATGATTCTACCTTCATTCTTCTGTCGGAGACGACAACAGAATCCACTTGCTCGTGTTGTTTGTATCAAACATGCTATTTATTAATCTATTTTATTTGTTAATATGTCACACATTGTATCAACATGTAATAGTTTTTACAGTTTGTACATTTGCACTTTATTTATTTATCTTGGTATTTATAAAATGTCCAAAATGTTAAACTAGAAAGGTTCCTGCTTGTTTTTTGGGCTGATTTTGGTGCATAATAGTGTTTTGTATGACATCACTAAAAGTAAAAGTACTTGCATCAAACTGTCACTTGTGACTAGATGACATCACTGAACTTTGCTAATAAATCAGCATTAAAGGTGTAAATACAACCTTTCACATTGTTTCTATTTTATTGAGTTACTTAGATGTAGTTTTCCCAAAACTTGAACTTTTAAAAACGTTTAAAATAAGCTGGAATAAAACCCACAGAGAAAGAGTCACACAGATGGAACTACAGTCATTTTGTCTTTGGCTGTGTAGTTTATGATCTAGATAATATAAAATTTGGAGGTGAACTTAAAGTCTATAATAAAACACAAACTAGAAAAGCACCTCCACCAAACACATCAGTTCCAGATATATTGGGATTTACATAAAAAATTAACCATTTTTATTTATTTTTTTTACCAAGCATTTTTTATTGTAGTGTTACATGCAGAGCAGATATGTTAAAAACAGCTCTATCTCACAATAATGAAGAGTTATGAAAATATTCCTGGATCCAGGCGGTGATCCGGATCCCCAAATCAACTCACTTCTTCTGTGGATCAGTTCTGACCTTTCCTGAGTTATCTTACTAACAGTCAGACAGACAAACCCTGGTGAAAACAACCTCCTGGCGGAGGTGATAAATAACTTGAGATAGTTTTAGGAACATCAACGTTTGCCACTAGGCGTTTGAACTACAATGTTTCACACTGAAAATAAAACTTACGTTGCTATAAATTTCATTCCTTCCTTTCAGATCTTATCAGTAATAACAACATTAAAATTTTAAATGTTAGCTGATCTTGACGTTTTGCTTTTGCATTATATAAGAGACTGTTTGTATCTTTATGGGTCGGAGATCGTTGTGTGTCTTCCATGACATCAAGCAGCTTTAAGGAGTTCAGCCCTCTGAATCCTTGTAAAAAGTAGAACTTTCTTTATGGTACATTGGAAATATTAGATAACAAACAGGGTCAGTCAATCATTATCTATACCTGCTTTTCCTGTTCAGGGTCACATGGGAGGTGGTGTCTATTGGGTGAGAGGCGGGGTCACACCTGGACAGGTCGCCAGTCCATCACAGGCATAAACAGACAGTCATTTACATACACTCACTCCAAGAGACAATTTAGAGTTACCAATTAACCTCTTGCGTGTTTTTGGTCTGGAGAGGAAGTCCAGACATCCCAGGAGAGGAAGAGGAGGGTGGGAGAGAGAGCTTCCTCTTAGTGAGAACCATGCAGACAATTATCAGAGGAAGAAATTAAGATTCTCTACACAGGAGGAGGATAAAACATTAACTTTAGAAATCACAAGCAAAGTATCACTATAGTGGCTGCTGGTTCAGTACAGGGCCGGAGCGGGACTTGTTTTCAGCCCTGGAGTTGCATCAGACCGGCCCACTTTATCTCACAATGTATTATTATTCTTAATCAAATCATACTGTATAATTCTAACCTTACATGTTAAATCTACAACAGCACACTGTTCTGTAAAGTCTTGTAATCCAGAATCATTTTTTTTTAAATTGTCAAATTTGGTGCAAATAAGGGTTAATTACTTCACAAGGCAGATTTATTTCAGCCTTCATTCACATCTACATTATTCTTTACAACATATACATTAATCTGTTGTCTGTGTAATCAGTCCCTGAGTCGACTGTGCTCTCCCTTTTTAAACTTCCTCCAGTTTCTCTAAACTCATCTGCTGCACCTGTGTCACAATAAGAAATAATATTCTATAAAGATTTAGTGCATTTGATATGAAAAACACAAGCAGTTAAGATATTTTCAATGGCAAAACATGCAGTTTATTTTATATTACTTTCATTCTTTTCTCTGTCAGCTGTGGCTTTGGGTATTCATTGTTATACAAAGTTATTTTATTGGAACTAATACCTGCTTATTCACACACCTGTTCATTCCATACTGACAAGAGAAATCCTCTCATCACTACACACTGCTTCTAAAAATAAATCACTTTTAAAAATAATCATAATTCTCAGCACAAATCTCCTATTTTCACAAAGAATCCGAATAATTCATGCCAGTTTAATGTTTTGTAGTGTTGAATCAGCTCGAAGGGCAGTTTTCTACACCAGCTCTTCATTATATTAATACTCACTCAGTAAATAATCCTGCTCACTCTGGATTGTGGACTCATTTTGCTTGATGCTGGATTTTCCTTCTAACTTTGAAGAACTACAAGACAAAGTTTCCCAGGTTGTTGCGTCGTATCATATTATTATTAAATTGACGTTATGCTAGTTGCATAACATCATCTAATCATCTTATTTGGTCGTCCCAAACAACGAGCTTGTTGAGTGACAAAGTTGTTCATTTTTGTGCATTTAGCAGCTGCTGTTTGAGCTTCTTATTTGCTATTTTACCTTTCAGTCCCTGCTGACTGACACTCTGATGTGTTCCATCAAGCTGCACCGCAGGGTGAAAAAACCAGCTATCAGCCACAGCAGACTTGGTATGACAAGCTGCTGTGGTATAAATGTCAGATCCTTTATATTAACTGTTGTATGTCAACTATAGTTTGCGACTACACAGAACTACTGTAATAAAAACAATTTCCCCTACTAGTTCGAACTTTTACCAAACTAGTTCAGAAATACTCTGACTACACTGTAATCCCAGATTTTGTTTCTACTTAAACTTCTGAGTGATCATTACTAATACTGTTATGTTTTGTAAAAACAAGCTATCATTACTAAACATTATTAGTTGATTGGACTATTTAGCCTAGAAGATTAATTGCACTAATCAGGATTAGTAGAGATAACTGTGTACGTTTAGTTTTATAACAAAGGGGAGGGGCCTAATTCAGAAACGTCCCTCGTCACGTCACAAAGCAAGTTCAGCGGAGCCAACACTGACCACTCGGCGGTAGAGCGGGTCGTCTGGTAACTGGAAGGTTGCTGGTTCGAATCCCCGCTCTGCCCAGAGATCAGAGGCTGTCCTTGGGCAAGACACTTAACCCACCTTGCCGCCTGTTTGGTGGTGGCCGGAGGGTCTGGTGGTGCCAGTGTCTGGCAGCCTCGCCTCTGTCAGTGTGTGTCCCAGGACAGCTGTGGCTACAAACGTGTGTAGTTCATCATCACCAAACGTGTGAGTGTGTGTGTGAATGGGTGAATGACAAAAAACTGTAGTGTGAAGCGCTTTGGGGGTCGTAGGGCCTGAGTAAAGCGCTATATAAGTACACGCCATTTACCATAAATGCTAAAAAATTTCAGGTTCCATATTATTACAACTCAACACATTCAGTTTCAGCTTCTGTAAAAACTAAAGTGGTATAAGGCAACGGGTTTCCACGCGATTTGCGAGTAAAGTCAACTAATTCGGGTTAAGAGTGTAGTAACTCATTTTTGTCTCGTTGCAACTTTGGTAGATTAATGAAACTCAACTTGCCACAGAACCGCCTCATGCTGTCCAAATATCAGACCGGCCCACCAGGATTTGTCCCGGACCTCCTGATTACCCACTCCGGGCCTGGTTCAGTATCTTGCCCAAGGATTCTTCACCCATAGCCTGCTGGCACCGGGAATCAAACCCCAGTCTTCTGAACAAGAGGCGATCTCCCTCCCCATTAGGCTACAGCTGCCCACCCAAAATCAGGAATCATCAACACAATTTGCTCAAGGGTCACAATTTTTCCAAACAGAGAGAGTGGCTGCCAGCCTTTGATTAGCTACATATCTGATAATAAAGGCTGGTCTGTTTTCTATTCTCTTTTTGTCATAAACAGATTGCATTCATCCAATTTTTTTTACATTTTCCAAGTGTTGTCATGGTCCATGTGTCAAGGTGGCTCAAAGGACACATGGAGTCCAGATGAATGAAACATTTGAAAAAGAATGTTTATTTACCAAGAAGCTAAACCTGACAACTAAATCCTTAAACTCCTAAACCCAACTAATAGTGTATAAAGAAGCAAGGACTGACATGGTGCAGGTTGGAAAACACGTCGCCCCGAGGTGGAATTCATCCAGGCCTTTTAAACTCTCATCAGCCAATCAGCTCTGGAAGAAGAAGACGTGTTAATGACACACACTCATTTATAAGCTGACACGCCGTCAGGTAACAGGTGTTAAAACAAAAATCCTCTTTTATTGAAGATCCTGTTATAACTTGAGCTGTGAATCACATCAATGCTATAACTATGGAAAGAAATGTGTAAAATAAATAGAAACTTCTAATGAAAAGTGAAATAAACACAATCCATCAGGTACAAGCGTCGAGCAGAAACTTAAACAACTAACTACAAAACAAAGTTAAAACACAAGCTGATGTCTCTGATATCATCAATGCTAATAATGTTAGCGCCAAAAATCCTCAAAGTCATTAACTTAACACATTAAACCTTGTGATTTATTTGCTTAATGAGACTCAATAGTTTGTTCCTTAAAGAAAAAACACATGAAAACATGTGAAATTAGCACCTGACATCTGTGAAACTAATGTGAGACATATTTTCCACATTTACAATGTGAATTTAAAAGTAATTAAACACATGAACATGAACTTGATATGCAGAAAATCACTTTTTCATGTGAAAATGTGATAAAATAAACATGTAAAATGTATTTTTGAGTGTGTTTTGATGTGAACTGGATTTGTGGTTTCTGTAAAGAGGCTTTAAATAACGTTTTTATGCGGTCACATGTTTTTTTAAACATGTGCTGTGACCCTTTGTTCAGTCTTTCAGAGCTCTAGCTGCTTCCTGCACCTGTATAATTGACTGATGAATCGATACTTCCTGGTCCAGATGAAATGAGCTTCTGGGCCAGATCTGATCTGAGGGACTACACAGTGGTGTTGACAATCACTGCTCCAGACAATAACATTTCCAGAAAACTGAAGTCACTGGAAGGTTTCTATGCCTAAGTAATCACCCCTCCCTGTATTTATACTCCCTGCTGCTCAGACTCATCTGTGCTGTTTGCCTATAGCCTCATTGGTTCATGTTTCCTGTGTGTCCCACTTTCATATTCTTTGTGTAGTTTAGCTGCCCTGCCACTTCTTTATTCACTTATTAAAGTTCTGTTTTTAATCAATTTCTTGCCTCTTTGGTTTGCACTTTGGGTCCTATAAACCCCACTATATGTAGCCTGTATATAAAAATACACACAAGTTGTTGATGTTGTGGTTGTTTGTCGGCTGTTGTCGATATAATGGAAGTTTCTTCAAGAACAGTAACAGCTGTTTTTAAGAGATACTCACTGTTTTGTTTAATGTCTCATTTCACTTGTTTGTCATTTATTATTTTTGTGCATGTGAGGCTGAAATGAATGAAGGAGAAAATGCACCCGAGATTGTCAGCAGATACACGACAGCACGTGTTCGGATGCACAAACACATGAACGTGCATGTAACGCTCACAGGAGGAGTAACAGTAGATCAAATGTTCAAATGGAAAACACTGATGCGTCTGAACATCATATAAACATGACCACTTGCTGGAGTTTGTGCTGGCTCGAACCTTTGGAGTATAAAGATATACAGCACCACAAGAGGCGGTTTGCTGTTTGATTCATCACTAAGAAAATTAGTGTGAACACCACTGTCACACTTGGGTATGAGAGCGATATTTCTCCCAGCAAATATAAAGCAATAATGAAATGAAGCTTATAGGGCTCATTTCTGCCCGTGGGGTAACAGCCCAGACTGCACAGTTTAATGTCAGAAACACAAATGATCAAGGCTCGATCATACAAACAATTTCATACAACTTTAATCTATAATTCTGTTTTATGAAGGAGTTTAATGCAGCCTGTGAATAGCCCACACTGAAGACAGCTTTCTAATGACTGAGAGCTCCTCAGCCAGTTTAATAAATAATAAGAATCACTTATAGTCTGAGGTATACAGGTTTGGTGGTTCCTAAATATTTGTGAATATTATATTTTATATGTAGCCTGCTTTTAAAAATTCAGTGATGTTGTTTATAAACAGATCCAGCCAGCTTCACAAGAGCAGATAAATATGATCACCTTAGTTTAAATTAATATTGTGAGCTTTTTCATTCGGCTCGATGGAGGCAAAGAGGCGGGACTGAGCGCACAGCTGGGGGTAGGTGCGGTAATGCTGCGTGTGATGCGTGCATGTTGATGCTGCAGGACGTAGAGGGAACACCGGAATGCGTCCAGTAGCTGTGACAAGTCACTGGATGTGAAGGAACGAAAAGGAACCGCCACCAGTCGCTAACAAGGGAACCTCTCGCGCGCCTGTCTGAGCGCACTGACGCTGTTCTCTGCCGCAGAAATCATTCCAGCAGAGATCCTGCTGATGCGCTTCCGCTGTGCATGAATCCGTCCGTTGCGCTGCAGGTTGAGGACAGAAACGTCTGAGTGAGGGTGATCCGGCTCGTGAGTGCACCTTATCCGCGTCTCCCCCTGGCACCTGCTTCAGGATGGCCTTAACGATCTGCACGCGATTTACCGACGAATATCAGCTGTTTGAGGAGCTGGGGAAGTAAGTAAGCATGTTGTTACTGTGTGTGTGTGTGTTTTAATCATCAAGCATCTTTCGTTGGTGAGATGCCAGTTATGTAATAGGCCGCTTTGGTTTAAGGACGCGGATTTTGGAGTGTTTGTGGTTTTGTGCGTGTGCGCGCGCACGCTGCTGATAACCCATCCAATGGCCTGCATGATGCAGGATCTAAAGAGTATTTTGCAGGCCTGTGGTGTAGCTTTAATCCCACACCCGGAGCCCTGCTGCTTACGTTTTGCGCGTACGGAAGGAGATTTGGAGCGTGTCGTCATTTGCCTCCATCCCGTGCAGCAGCCGCTGATGCTGCATTTCCAAGTGTGCGCTGCCACCGCAGGTGTGTGTGTCTGTGTGCATGCAAGGGTGAGATTTAGTAACCCAATCCTTTCTCCTCCACCCCCCACACCCCCACACCTCCCGCATGACAGAAATACACACTCTGTAATGCGACAGCGCACCGTGCAGCCATGCACCGACCTGCGGTCAGTTATCAGAACCCGGCAGGGAATTCCTCACCTTTCTCCTGAGTCGGATTGAGAGCAAGATCTGTTGGTACCAACATGTGTGCGCGCGTATGCATGAGTTGTTCATGGTTTGAATGTCTGTCGACCTTTGTTTGGTTTGGATTGCAGCAGTTTTCTCCCAGTGGCTGGTGGGTGTACAGTCCCAGATGTGTGCAGCTGGAGTTGACTTCTAGCAAAAGCAGAAAGAGACAGAATCATGAACAACCAGTTGCGCCCCCCCCCCACCCCTTCTCAATGAGAGAAGGATGAATATGGCCTGCTCCACTGAGGAGGACCAGATTCTTTTACTGCAGCACCATGTAACACACAACAACAGCAGTTTAAAACATTTATATTACACAGCTGTGTTTTTGTTCAGATTTAGATACCCATGAATCAAGTTACTTGCTTTTTGAATATTTTATAACTTCTTAGCAAAAATAATATGAAGGCTACTACAAATATTCCCCAAAACAAACAAACAAACAAAAAAAAAAACGATTAAAATCTTTTAAAAATTCATTTGGTTTATAAATTAATCTAAAATCCTGCTGTGGTTCTTTACACAGTGTCACAATTTAAAGACACTATAAACACAACATAAATCTGTCTTTAGATTTAATAGTTACAAACAGTAAATGCAGGTAAATTCAAGATAAATCAATATTTCTGTTTGATCATTTGCATCGAAAAAAGAAAAATCATCTCTGCTTCTCTGATTTCATTCTGACCAGTCATGATTCTGGTTTGTCTTGTTAAATTATTGGATTCAGTTTCGGATTCACACACAGAAAAAACAAAAGACCATTTCCAGAAACAGTTGACTCATTTTCTAAACTAACTGTTAGTTTTCTTCTAATTAAAGAGAGTTTATTAATTCCTCTCAGACTCTGCAGATGTGTCTGGTTCCCCACTGTCAACTAAAGTTCTTATGTAACTGTGTTTTTTTCATATCAAATCCTCTATAAATTAGAGGTAAGCTTCAGTGACAGAGCATGTTAGATAACGTTTCAGCATGTGCCGATAGCCATAAACATGGACAGAAAGAATCATCTAATTTTGTCAGACTGGTTCGGTCTGGTAACAGATTATAAAATGAGTCCAGCTCTCAGGTGTTTATGATGAATATTTTCAGTTTGGACAAGACGTGTTGAATTTCAAAGCTGCTGCAGAGATGAACAGGTCGGCTGCAGGTGGGTGGAAGCTGCGTTAGATGCAACATGCTGCTCCTTTTATCTGCTGACCTAGTTTTTGATCTTCATACACGTCCTTGACACACCAGAACATCTTTTCTGTGATGTTCTGGTGTGAGGGATAGAGGAAAGTTCCTGCACAGGGGTTAATGAATGCAAATACAACAGTCTGACAAATACAGAGCAAAGCCTATTTAAAGCACCAGCTCAAACTGGCTGTTAGTTTGAAACACCTGGCTGACACTTTCAGGTCTTTTTTTTAAATTCTAGATGTTGCTGCTTTTCAGGTTTTAAATGTGTCTTTGTTTATTTAAGGGGAGCGTTCTCTGTGGTCAGGAGGTGTGTGAAGATCTCCTCTGGACAGGAGTATGCTGCCAAAATCATCAACACCAAGAAGCTTTCTGCTAGAGGTAGGAACACACTCACACACACACACACACACACACACACACACACACACACTCTAACACGGTTGTGTATGTAATTTACATATAAACTGAAAGACAATTACAAATGATATATAGGAGAAAAATCCTCCAAAGACAAGTGTAAATTAGTTGCTTTAAGGTATTAAAATCCACATACACCTGCAGGTGAGGGCACGCACATACGCACACACACACACACACACACACACACACACACCCACAAGTGTGTTTTGTTATCCTTATGGGGACCGTAGAGTCAGAGTTCTTCTGCATATAACAAACAATTTGTATTTCTGCATAAGCTCGAGTGTGTGTGTGTGTGTGTGTGTGTGTGTGTGTGTGTGTGTGTGTGTGTGTGTGTTTGTATTTCTGACCTCCTGAGGACCAGTTTCCTGACTTTTACTATCTTTCTGGGGTCCGAGGGTTCTTGTGGGGACCGAAGCCTGGTCCCCATGAGGAGGACTCCCCTTTTTAGGGTTAGGGGTTAGGTTTATAGGTATGGTGTGAATAGAGTTTTAGTTAGTCTTAGGGTTAGTTATAGATCAGTAATGGTTAAGGTTAGGAAAAGGGTTTGGGTTAGGTATAAATCTAGTTACTAAAATCAATGGAAGTCAATGGACGGTCCCCATAAGGATAACAAAACACACTTGTGTGTGTGTGTGTGTGTGTGTGTGCGTGTGTGTGTGTGTGTGTGTGTGTGTGTGTTTGTATTTCTGACCTCCTGAGGACCAGTTTCCTGACTTTTACTATCTTTCTGGGGTCCGAGGGTTCTTGTGGGGACCGAAGCCTGGTCCCCATGAGGAGGACTCCCCTTTTTAGGGTTAGGGGTTAGGTTTATAGGTATGGTGTGAATAGAGTTTTAGTTAGTCTTAGGGTTAGTTATAGATCAGTAATGGTTAAGGTTAGGAAAAGGGTTTGGGTTAGGTATAAATCTAGTTACTAAAATCAATGGAAGTCAATGGACGGTCCCCATAAGGATAACAAAACACACTTGTGTGTGTGTGTGTGTGTTTGTATTTCTGACCTCCTGAGGACCAGTTTCCTGACTTTTACTATCTTTCTGGGGTCCGAGGGTTCTTGTGGGGACCGAAGCCTGGTCCCCATGAGGAGGACTCCCCTTTTTAGGGTTAGGGGTTAGGTTTATAGGTATGGTGTGAATAGAGTTTTAGTTAGTCTTAGGGTTAGTTATAGATCAGTAATGGTTAAGGTTAGGAAAAGGGTTTGGGTTAGGTATAAATCTAGTTACTAAAATCAATGGAAGTCAATGGACGGTCCCCATAAGGATAACAAAACACACTTGTGTGTGTGTGTGTGTGTGTGTGTGTGTGTGTGTGTGTGTGTTTGTATTTCTGACCTCCTGAGGACCAGTTTCCTGACTTTTACTATCTTTCTGGGGTCCGAGGGTTCTTGTGGGGACCGAAGCCTGGTCCCCATGAGGAGGACTCCCCTTTTTAGGGTTAGGGGTTAGGTTTATAGGTATGGTGTGAATAGAGTTTTAGTTAGTCTTAGGGTTAGTTATAGATCAGTAATGGTTAAGGTTAGGAAAAGGGTTTGGGTTAGGTATAAATCTAGTTACTAAAATCAATGGAAGTCAATGGACGGTCCCCATAAGGATAACAAAACACACTTGTGTGTGTGTGTGTGTGTGTGTGTGTGCGTCGGTGTGCACATGCATGTGTTCTGTATTGATTCAGGACTCTGGTTGGTCTTCTCATCCCAGGGGCTGATCTCTAGAGAAGCCAACCCAGTTCTTTCACATCCGTCACCGTAATTGTAGCCGCTGGCCTGGTTGCCTCAAGCTTGCAACACACACACACACACACACACACACACATTCATACTGTAAAACATAAAGACACACTCACAAACGTGCACGAGCAAGCACAGACCTGACCCAGCTTATTTCTGATTGCTAACCAGTGGAGTGCTGAGCCTCTAAGGCCGCTTCTTGTCTTCAGCCGGTGTCCCTCAGCCTGTTTGTGTAGTAAAACCAGCATCTGGTGTCAGACCAGAAACATTGTATGAAACTGTGGGGCTTCTTCTTTATTCAGATCTTCAATGAAAGCAGCTCAGTCAGTTGAGTGGACACTGATTATGAAGATAAGTGTTGCATCTCCGTCCACGCTCCACTCCTAACCCCCCACACAAAGATCACTAATACACAAGAAACTAAAAAGGGCAAAATGTTAAAGGTGTTTGATGACTGCACTGCTTCACTTACTGACCAAGCATAATGTTATTGTGTGAATTTCCTTTTTATAACCAGAATATTTACATTTTAAAGCTTTTCCAAGATGATCTTGACCTGTACCAAACACTAACTGCCTAAATAATAACAAATATTGATAATGTGATTATATCATATCAAACATCCTATACAGCCCTGGTTAATGTTGTTTTACAGTTAATCAGTCAGAGAACACAAGTGAATATGTTCAGATATTTGATCCACTTTTAGTCTATCAGATATTCATATTTTTAAGATTAAAGTTAAATCTTAATTGAATCAGAAGAATTAAGTTTAAAGTAAAAAACAGCGTTGTCAGCTAGTTTGTTTTTAAAAATCTCTGATTGATTAATCATGACTGTTTGTGTTTTTGTTTCTGGAAACATTTTACAGACTTTTTATAAAGAGGGGAAATGTCTGTCCGAAACAGCTGAGTGACAGTCAGAGGAACCCGCGCTCCGTCTCCGGAATCCCATTTAAAGGATGTAAAGTGCAGGAATGATAAATAACATTTAGTGGTTTTGACAGTGTGACGTTTCACCACCATGATTCACCTTGAACCTGGAGCCTGGAGCAGTCAGGTCCTTTAGTATTGTGCAGCACATACGCTGAGATCTTTGCTCGAACTTGATGCTTGAAGCTCTTTTTGCAGTAGCGCTTCTTGATGCTGTATATTGTAACATACTGCTGATTGTTGTGGGAGGTCTGAGGATTACATGGAAAATGTGCTGTGAGCTACAACTGCTTGTGTTTTTGTTGTTATTGTTATTTGTGCTGTAGCTTTGCTCTTTTATGGAAAAAACTAAAGTTGCACCTGCATTGATGCTTTGTGTTAACTGGGACGATCCAAGTGGCTGTGGTGTATTCAGTTAGATTTTTTTATTGGTTATAATCAAAAGCTCAGATTAATTTCAGAGCTGCTCATCCTTCCTGTCAAATAAGTGTGTAAAATATATTTCGAGGCATCACTTTAACCCTTAAAGGTCCACATCAAGAAAAAAAAAACATTTAAAGAGGCCCTTCCATTAAAAACGGTTTTTCTGAGGTTTCTGTTGAATATTTTAGCTCCACAGGTGTTCTTACCTTCATAGTGGGTGTAAAAACAGGTCAACAACTTCTCTTTCAGTTTTTATCCCTCAAACTACGTAGGTGGCGATAACACCCGAGTTCTCCTGAGTCTGAACGGCCTGTATCTGTTTTGTCACAACTCCTTTGTTCGTTAGTATTCGGCAGCTCCCGCAGTTGAAACCACGCCTAGCATGCTGCTGGCTAAAAGCTGTAGCATAAGACGTAGCAAACAGGAAGAGAGTACATGTCTGTTGCCATGCGCAGCGGGGCAGGAAACAGTATACCTTGCTCTCATAGGCTAGTTTGTTAGCCAATAAGAATCCAGCAAATTCGAAAAAATAATATGAACGAGTTGCTGCCTAAAGCCTGATGGAAGGAGCCGGAACCAGCCAAATTTTGATGCAGACAGATTGAAAGGTCTGTTAATCAGTGTTTCCTGACGTTTTTTAGATATAAAATGTTTCATAATACTGGTTAATACTTAAGAAATAACCACAAAGTCCTGAAATGTGTATGAAATGGCCTCTTTAAAACATTTTGTATTTCCATTTTTAGTCATTTGGTGCTCTATAATTTAGAATGTGATGTGAAGGTAATCACAATAAAATGATTAGAAGCCAATGATTTTTTATTAAAACATCTTTTTGTATTTTAGTTGTATCTTTTTCCCAGTTAACTTTAAAAGGACGCTCTTTACAAATTGTCACACATAAGAACAATTTAGAGTTTCCAATTAACCTCGAGGTTATTTTTGGTCTGTGGGAGGAAGCCGGAGTCCCTGGAGAAAACCCACAGATGCAGAGGGAGAACATACAAACTGCATGCAGAAAGACCCCAGTTTGGTTTCAAACCCACTGCCCTCTTGCTGTAAGGTGCTGCAAACTGCACCACCGTGCAGCCCTGAAATGATCGAACTTTAATAAGATGAATCATTTCAAGCTGGTATCATTTAGTAATTTGGTCATGATTTTGATGTTTTACCAGGATAATTTACAGGGTGTCAGTTTTTGTATTTGGGATTTCAACACTTTAAGCACATTTTAATTTGCTTTCATTACTCAGCTATTGTGCTTACAGTGTCTTTAGTTATATTGTTAAGATAACAATCAATATATGTGCAATATGCATTTTCATTTCATTCTCACAAGCTCCTTTTTTAAATTCAGCCCATCTCTTTGTTTCATTTCACCATTTCAAAATTTCTTTTCATTAATTATTTTGTTTAGATAATTTACTTACCAGGATCTCAAACTTGTGTCATCAGTGTTGTACATTTATTTTCCTGTTAAACACCACCATGTATGGACTCTGTGTTCCTTTGCTGTGTCTCATTTCTCTCTTCTGTCTGATTATTTATTTATTTTTTTTTGCGTAAACAGCTTTTGCTCTTCTTTGCTTCCTGTCCTCCTTCTGCCCATGTGCAGAGTCAGTAACAGACAGATCGGTGTCTCGCCACTCGCATGGACAGATTTTCCAAAAATACAGCAAAGAATAATCTCACCCCTTGTGCATGTGGGTCTGCACGTACAAACGCACATACTGGCTATCTCTGTGTGCTTCAAGGTTTACATACAGGGCAGGCTGGCGTGTCAGATATGGTCTTAGCCTCTTTCTGCGATAAGCCCTAGAACTGCAACTCTGATTCCCTTCTCTCTGGCAGGATCATGACCTCCCCCTACCCCTCTCCCCCACCACACACAAGCACATGCATGTGCGTCGGTATATGTAATTGGAAAAGGTTTAAGATTGGATTGGTAGCTTGAATGCAGAAAGATGAAAGCCCTGCGTGTGTATTGGTTGTTTCTGTATGTGCAGACACACTGAGACCAGTCGCACTCCTGCAATCTGCAGTCCTGATTATACAGCAATTCATTTAGAGAAGCAGATGAGTCAGTGATTGAGAGGATGCAAAAAAAAAAAATTGTTGAGGGAAAAAATTTAAATCAGACGCAGAGAAAGAAGATGTCACATCAGTACTTGAGTTTTGGTGTTCGTGCATTCAGACTCTTCCTAGCAGCAGTTGAATATTTGCCCTCTTCGTGCATGTGTCAGTGTCCTGTCACCACAGCTCCGTCTGATATCTCCTGCCACTTTATATTTGCCGTCGGTGTGCTGTGTGTGTCAGATGCTTGTGCATGTGTGTAATCCCTCATCTGTTGGAGTGTGTTTGCATAAGTGTCGTGAACAGAAACATTAAATAGGTCTGTTTTTGTCTAATTCGCTCTGCGATGCATTGAGAGTGGAGCTAAGAAACACAGCAGGTGTCCAGCTAACGTGCACGTACACCGTGTATACATCATTCACACACATTTTTACTGGCTGTCCATCTTTTATTTAATTCCTGTGTTTCTGCATCACGTTGTTGTGAGGTAGAAGAGGAGAAGAGAGACAGGATTGTTGGTGAGGGAACGATATGAAGATAGAAAAACCAAAGCGAAGTAAAGAAGGGAGGGATCAGTGACAAGAAGGGGAATCACATGACTCACTGGGTACATGAAGGCTAAAAATAAATGCTGGTCGTGCTTACGTGCTGTCTGTCTCTATCTGATACACACATGTAAGCACACAGTATTGAATATATTCAGTCTTTTGAAAGGAGCCAGGTTTTTAGTTTCAGCTGATGCTCCTCCCACTCTTGGCAAATCAGACTGACACTGAACACAGGGAAGCGTGCCCCCACAGAAACTATAAATATGGATGTATGCATGGATTTATTTATATAGATATGCTGTGGAGATTGTTCACACATTTCATGCAATGTGTGAACAATAAAAAAAAAAAGATTAGTTGAGATTTTGTAAATAAAATCCAGGAATTTTTGTTTCGGCTTTCCAAAATATCAAACATCTAGTCATGATTGTTAGATATACATGTTTAAATTTTGGGATTAGGGCACATTATTTTTTTTTGCATTTCTAAAAACAATACTCAGTATTCAAGTAATATTATAGTATATTATATATATATCAGTTTACAGTGAGCGCAGATAGAAATATGTGACATTTGAAATAAACCTACTTGCATAGAAAACGAGTGGATGTTTTACAGATCGAGTCAGTGTAGACACAGTAGACACTGCTGCACATGTTGATGTTTATATAGAGAGACTTGTCAGCAGAGACTTCAAGCAAGTCCTGCAGGACTTTTATATGTTTGGATTTTACATCATCACCCGCTGCCGTGATTGTTAAGTTATCTGGAACTGTTAGCATTCAACATCAACGATGTTGTTCTCAGGTTTATTGAGTCTTGAGACAATTTTTTTTATAATAAAATAATTTCACCTTTTAAATGTTCCTTGAATCATAATACTTTGAAGAAATCTCCCTCTGAGGAACACGTGGTTCAGGAAAATCAAAATCACGTGAAGGCAGCAAATTCAGAACGTCATCAAAATAAAATATTTATTCTCACTCTTAATGAATTAATACCTAGATGTACGTTTTTAGCTCCAACTTTAATCAGGACATCAGAAATGATGTTCTGCCACATTAGGACTTGGCTTTTGTCTCCACAAGGCTTAAACAAGATCAACTAATAGAAAAAAAAACAGAAAAAAGTTCCAGATCAGTAACTAAATCTGAGCCCAACATGTGAACACAGAAAAATCTGCTTCATTAAAAAGAATGTTCTTATAAATGTGAGGCAGCTGTTTCTTTATAAATGTTTAGATTTTGAATGTGTGTTTACAATGAGAATAACCTACAGCATGACTAATAACCCTAATGGGCCACGCAGAAGACCATTCTTAACTACACACTCCCCGCTTCTCTTTGCATATTATATGTCAGCTTGTATTTTTTCTCCTAGTCTGGCTACATGTCCTTCTCATATCCTCCTGGTGTGTATATTTACTGTTAGTATATTCATATTTCTGCTCCACCAGTGCATCTAGTTAAAGGACAAGTATTCAAACGCAGTGACCGAAGAAGATCAGTTTGTACAAGAAAGGCATTTTTAAATATTTTTTCATTATAAACATTGTGACAAACACTGTGTTTTTGAGCACTTTAAAGTTTATTCATTATTGTGAAACAAACCTTTAACACTTGCAGAAATTCAGACACAGATCATCATGCTGCCAAACCATTTTGCTTAAAGGCATTAGTGCTAACGGACTGCCCTGCTAAGCAGACACGACTATTTTTATTTTAAAGAAGATTTCCAGCTTGAATCTTTTACACAATTATTGTTTTTTTTTGTTATCTGGATTATGCCAAAGCTTCTAATCTACAATATACAAACGTTAGCTCAGGATTCTGGTCATAGTCATAATTAAGATTGTCTGGCATGTTCTGCATCGTTTAAGCATTTAAATCTGTGTGGTTATATAACGGTCTTTGTGTTTCTCTCTCTTTTTAAGAACCTTCTCATCAGACCATCATCCTCAAATTAAAACAGGTTAACATGTTAGTCTGTGTGTGTCGACAGGACAGTGGGTAAGATAAGGGAAGACAGTAGCCATGTTGCACTCCCACGCATGCTTTATCTTTGAAACCAGCCACCTTTTGTTTCTTCTCGGGGGCTCGGGGGGGGGGGGGGGCAGGGGGACTTATCGGTTTCATAACTCTTCCTCTATTGGGAACCAACTGAGGGTGACGGAGTCTCAGTTTCTTGAATGGTTTTATTAGCCCTCTGTGCTCCGCCAAGTGTAGAATGCAACCTTATCGAAGACTGCTCAGCCGCTTGCCACAGAGGATGTTACTTTCTCCCCACTACATCCTTTTAATTAAATCCTAAATTAATCAGAGGAGAGTAACTGCTGCAACTTGTTGCGGAATGTGCAGTTTGCATGTTTATGTGTACAAGGATTAAGACTTGAGAAATGTTTGTTTTTAATTGGCTGAAAATATTGTTTAAAAGACTTTTTAAATGCTTCTTATATCAGAATAAGACAATATCTAAGGTGGGTAAAAGCTGACAGGGAGAAGAAAACACTTCCTGTTTGACTGAATCCTCTGTGATGTAAAAATCTCTCAGACAGAATGGTGCTGATATTCACTCCAATAAAAATAGTAATTGATACTCGATTGATCCCCTTGGCGAAATGCTTCCTCTGCATTGGACTGATCCCTGATGAGCAGTGGGCTGCAGCCGTCTGTTTCCTGCCAGGGCTTGAGAACGAACCCCTCACTGATCAGACCATGACCTCCTCCCACAAGTAAATCAACCAATATAAATGGATTTCCTCGCAGGCCTCTCAAAACCCTACAGGGGACCATTTGACTGTCCTTAAAACCATTTGTTAGTTTGCTTTTTTTGCACTGCTGGTTATATTTTATTGCCACAGTTGGTACAAACTACATGCATCAGGTCCTTTTTTAGTTCCTGCTTGAAAGCAGCTGCTTTCTTAGCTGTTGTCAGAATCACTTTCTAAAAGGACAGCAACTGACTTAAGCCCGAGTACAATAGATACAGAAATACATGCATGTTTGCAACTAACTGAAGCTTATTCTCTCGTCTCTTAACTGTATAAAATATTACTAGTAATGCTACTGGTTTTTAAATGCATACAGGTTGCTGATTGGAGAAGCAAGTTAAACATTAATAAAACAGTGTTTGTGCTGATAAAGTAGAAGCTGTTTACCTGCAGCAGCTCTTGTGGAATGCATGCAGCTGTTTGAATCGTTGCCTCCTTGCTCTTCTTCTTATTTTAAACTTCTGAAGTAAAATTAAAGACCCACATCTTCAGCTGTAGAGTCCTCCACTGTTGACCAGGGTGATGTGGTCTTGCTGAATGGTGGCGGTGTTGGACAGTCACAGTGTTTCACTACCTGAAAGCCTGTTTGTTTCCTTAAACAGGCTGAACAGCTGATGAAAGACTGATGAAAAGATGTAAAGAAAGCTACGCAGATTGATGTTAAACACTCAGCTGGACACTGTAATGCAGGTGGAATATTCACTTTATGGGGACCATTTTCATTTTGTTTTTGTGTTTTTTTAAAAGTCTACAACAAATGATTTATTTTCATGATTGTATGTGTTTAATCTATAACATACTAAAGCCAAGCAGGTGGATATTAGACAGTTGCTTTCAGGTGAGAAACTTCTCAGGAGAGGTCTGTTTCAAGGAGCTGTAAGGGTACCAACAAATTTAGGCCCATCTGTAAACTATAACAAAAAACCTAAAACATTTTATTTTATTTTATTTTATTTTATTTTATTTTATTTTATTTATTTATTTATTTATTTATTTATTTATTTATTGATTGATTGATTGATTGATTGATTGATTGATTGATTGATTGATTGATTGATTGATTGATTGATTGATTGATTGATTGATTGATTGATTGATTGATTGATTGATTTGTCTTTCTGTCTTTCTGTTTGTTTATTTAACTTGCCCAAAAAATGATAAAATGTTGAAATTAAAAGGGATTTATGTAATTCTGGTTATTTTACCTTGTGCATCACATGATTTCTAGGACATACAGAGAAATTTAACTTCCATAAATCAGCTTAACAAAGAAACCCCCCCAACAAATATCATTATAATGGTTGTACAGCATTGGCTGTATTTCTGACCTTGTCTTACTTTCTCTTTTTATATCAGTCGCCATGTTCTTTCTGTTCCTAAATTTTCTTCTGATTTTGACATTTATAGGATGTGAAATTAAACAATCTAACACTATCCAGTGCTGCAGTGCAGCTGGTATTGTGCTGGGGGTTTTGTATTTTCTTAGAATTCCTGTCATGACAGAATGACCTTCACTGGTCCGTGTGTCCAAAACATTCAGTGCAACCTTTTTGGGAGTAAGTTAACAAACAGACATGTGGATGGGTGATTCTCTTTTTCCAGAATAAAGTCAAGTTTTTGACTTTTTAAGAAATATGAAGGAAGCTTCTGTGTTTCGGAAATTGTTTCATAATAGTGATGACAGTAGTTATATAGTGTGTAAAGTGGCATGTTAAATAATGTAAAGACCTAAAAAACTATGAAAACTGGGCTCATCTGCATTAGTTAGAATGTTTTATGCACTTTTTGAACTTTTGTTTTTAAAGATAAGTTAATAAAAACATGAATCTGTTTGTTCTTCAGTGTCACAGGGAGCTGGTGCTCTTCTCCAGCAGTCAGTTAAGCAATAATAATAATAAGAATATACAGTATATATACAGTATATACAGTATATATATATATAAAAAAAAAAGTGTCAACTTGATTTGATTTTTCTACCTTTTTAAAATATAGTAGCACAAAAGGAGAGATTGATTTTTTTTTCAATATTCAGTTTTGACACACTAAACTTGTTCCTCACTGGATATTAACATTCAAATGTTTTAATCAGAAACATTTATACACATTCTAACCTGGTAACACTACTAAAACACTTTTTTATTATTTCATCAGATTCATGTTGTTTCATTTATTTTTTCTGTAAAGTTTTATTTCCAGTTACTCGTGTCATGAAAACAGTGTTGATAAAAGGTTCTGATGAATGTACAAACCTGATGAATGTTTTAACAACCTTTAAAAGCGTTATTACAAATTTGGGTTGAATGGTGCTGTTGGGTTTTTGAATTAGAGTTCACATGTTTACCATGTACATGTTCGGGTTTTCTCTAAGTGCTCCAGATTTCTCACAGTCTAAAAACATGCATGCTGGATTCATTGGTGTTTCTAAGTTGGCCCAACGTGCGTGTGTGTGTGTGTGTGTGTGTGTGTGTGTGTGTGTGTGTGTGTGTGTGTGTGTGTGTGTGTGTGTGTGTGTGTGTGTGTGGGTTTGTATTTCTGACCTCCTGGGGACCCGTTTCCTGACTTTTACTATCTTTCTGGGGTCCGAGGGTTCTTGTGGGGACCAAAGCCTGGTCCCCATGAGGAGGACTCCCCTTTTTAGGGTTAGGGGTTAGGTTTATAGGTCTGGTGTGAATAGAGTTTTAGCTAGTCTTAGGGTTAGTTATAGATCAGTAATGGTTAAGGTTAGGAAAAGGGTTTGGGTTAGGTATAAATCTAGTTACTAAAATCAATGGAAGTCAATGGACGGTCCCCATAAGGATACCAAAACACACTTTTGTGTGTGTGTGTGTGTGTGTGTGTGTGTGATGGACTGGTGACTTGTCCAGGATGTACCAGGCCTTTGACCCGATGACACCAGCTCTCTTTCACATCAGGGTTCAGAAAATAGGTGGATAAATGTCTGAAATTATGTTTGAATATAGATGAACATCCAGTTAAACAGCTATTAAGCTGTGCTTTGATTTTTATTAAAAGGAACTACTGTTGGTGTAACTTTATGCAGGAGATTGTTTTGACAGGACAAATGTATGAGCAGGTTTTTGCAGGTTGTTGCAGAAGAAGCAGAATTTTCTTCCACTTGAACAACATTCTTCAGTTAAAAACAACTTATTTAAATTCAGAGAAATAAATATAATCTTCATAGTGGTCATAAAGTAGGTCATTTGAAGGGGTTAAAATTAAGGTTCTTATTAGCTTTTGGCTTCTTTGTTTCAACTTTTCTAGCAAAATCCAACAGTACAGTTTCTTTCACTCATAGCAGAAAGAGTCACTTATATAAAACTGATTATCTTTTTCACATAAAGGAGAACTACTACAAAATGAAAGACCGCAGTCCGAGTGACTCCTGTATTTCCTGTTTTATAGTTTTTTTCACGCTATCGGTGCATTGGAGTAGTTCCACATTTTGCTGTTAATTCCACTGGCTGCACATTCCTTAGAAATGCAGCCGTCAGTTTTACGACGCGTAAGCAAAGTGCCTCTCCTAAATGTCTGTGGCAGCAGGGATCAAGCCTGCACAGGCACAGACACACTTAAGGATTGTGAAAGCTTTTTGTCACCCAGTCAGCTCATTTTGGTCAAAATAAAACTTTCTGAGGTTCAAGCAAATTTCAGAGTTGCTTGCAGCAGCAGTGTTTAACATGAAACACACTCACTGATCCGTAAAACTGTTTTAACTCTTTAACTCTCTTAAAATCATGTTAAAACTGTAGTTCAGTCTGTAAATTGTCCATCACAAATAATTATGTGTAAAAACTGCAAATACCACATTAAATATTCCTGAGAGAAGCATTACTTTTTGTTGTTATCCATGTTGATCTCATGTGTTTAGTTTGAGCTGCTTTACACTTCTCTGAATCAGACATTGAAATTAAAAGCTGGATGCTGCTACAGAACTAGTTACTCTGTCTTCTGTGGAGTTTAATAGTTGAGTGTGAACTCTCGGATGTCTGCCATTTGCATGCAAGGCTGGTTCCACTGCAGAGGACAGGGGAGGCCTGATGCTCTGATTGGTGCAGGAGTTGCTAGACAACAGATGTCCAGCCAGCGAGGAGATGTACTACCTGTGGAGGAAGGCGGTAGAGGAGTGACGGAAAAGTGGAGGTGGAAAATGCTGGAGAGAAGGAAGAAGGTGGCAGTTGCAGAGCGCAGGTTGTTGTTTAGTACAGCAAAAAATAGAACACAACCGCCTACGTGCGTGTGTGTGTTTGTGTGTGTGTGTTTGTGTGTGTGGAGGCGGCTTTATTCTAAGGCAAAATGAGAAAACATCAGATTTTTTGTTCATAGAAATCCTTGCTGAGTCATGTGTTTTCCTCTTGCAGTAACTGTTGAGTATTATAGCCCTGGTCTTGGATCTGTGTATAAATCGTATAAATGAACAGATGTCTCATGTTTCCAAATGCCTGACTGAGATTTTTGTATTTGGTTTAAGTGATAGAAAAAAAAGCCAGATGATTCAAAAAACTTTTGTTTAAGTTTAATTCAGCAAATAATTAAAATTTGTACATTAAAAAATTGTTTAGTCTGGGCTGACAAATGATATAATATTCAGCAACATGATGAAACAAAATGATTAGTGACCTTGCTCAGAGGGTTCTGTTAATAACACACTAAAGGCAGAAGCGTCCTTGTTTCGGGTTTTGCCCCGCACCTCAGTGCAGCTGTTATTGTCTCTCCAGCTGGCAGTCGAGTTCAGCAACACTCAAACTGGCTTGATTTTATTTGCATTATAACAAACTTGCAATCGCACTAAGCTGTCAGACAATTTGTGTTTAGGAGTGAACTTTTTAATCAGAATCAGGTTTATTTGGCCAAGTGTGTTGCACACTGAGGGAATTTGGCTCTGGTTTACTTTTGTTCTTGTACCTATTGCACATTACTCCAGAACAACAACATCATTATTCTAAAATAGGTGGAGATTATAGACATCATAAGATAAACGACATTATTAGACATAGAACACAGACACAGACATAAGTGGCTGATTAGTGTTTGTAGGCTGTTTATACACATAAAATATAATTATTTCCTAGAGAGAAAAAGTAATTTCTTAATTAAGGTGTTAAACATGTTTGTACAACATGGTGACGCCTGGGGGAAAACTGTTTTAGTGTTTTGTGGTTTTGGTGTACAGTGATCTGTAGCACCATCTGGAGGGGGGTGAGATCCTGGGTGTGAAGGTCCCTGCTGTCCTGAGGTCTTAATATCAAGTTTGTAATGTGTTTTGTTCATGTCCTGCTTTAAAGAGGCCATTTCATACAAATTTCAGAACTTTGTGGTTATTTCTTAAGTATTAACCAGTAATATGAAACATTTTATATCTAAAAAACGTCAGGAAACACTGATTAACAGACCTTTCAATCTGTCTGGGTCAAAATTCAGGTGGTTCTGACTCGTTCCGTCAGACTGCTTAGGCTGCAGCTCGTTCATTTTTTATATTCCAATTTGCTGGACTCTGATTGGCTAACAAACTAGCCTATGACAGCAAGGTATACTGTTTCCTGCCCCGCTGCGCATGGCAACATCAGACATCGTGTCTTCCTGTTTGTTACGTCTTATGCTACAGCTTTTAGCCAGCAGCATGTTAGGCGTGGTTTCAACTGCGGAAGCTGATGAATACTAATGAACAAAGGAGTTGTGATGAAACAGATACAGGCCGTTCGGACTCGGGAGAACTCGGGTTTTATCGCCACCTGAGTAGTTTGAGAGATTAAAACTGAAAGAGAACTTGTTGACCTGTTTTCACACCCGCTATGAAGGTAAGAACACCTGTGGAGCTAAAATATTCAACAGAAACCTCAGAAAAACTGTTTTTAATGGAAGGGCTTCTTTAGCTGTTGATGTGAACCATCCCCCTCCTCTGTCTTCCGTGGCGAGTTTTGAGTATCCACTCCATTATGATTCACTCTCAGATAACTCTTAGAAAAACCACAGTTACATTTCTTCATACTTTGTCCATAAACGGTTGGCTATTATTTATCCTTTTGGGACAATGCTGTTGCCAGTCCATGTGGTGAACTGTCCCCAGTTTATGCCGACATAAAAGTTGTTTAATAGTTTAATAATAGAAGTTTAATTATCATCCTTCAACATTTGCAGCAAGATGCTGAAGCTCTTTTTTAAGTCTGTTGTGGAGAGTATGATCACATCTGCAGTCACGTGTTGGAGCAGCATCAGAGCAGGTGAAGGCTGGTTCTTGGTCTCGGGAGTACAGATACTGTTACTCATATTGCATCTTGTGTTCAACTCTTGGTACCACAAACTCCACCTTTAGAACCTCTCTGTTTTTTTTATTTCAAAACAATAGATGTATTATTATTATTATTGGATTTTTACCAAAAGTTTGCAAAGTTGGATTCCAACTTTGGCGTCGATATTCAAACAGATATGTTGACTTGTAGAGACAACTGCCCGTTGGTTTCCCACACCTTCTAAAGAATATAGAAAAACAAGAGTATTTGCAGTTACTATTATTGCTCGTCTCTCAGTGTTTCTTGTTCTTTGCGTCTTTGAGATGTGGTTTAAATGGGTCACCTCAAAATCATGCAGTGATACTCACAATGATGTCTGCTGTTCTGACTCAGATGTTCTGAGTCAGAGTCTCTGGGCTCTGTGTTTTTTTTAACAGACACATTTATGTGTCACTTCAAGTCCATGAAGTCGGACACAATCAGTCTGATCTCACCGAGGACGCCATACTTCCTGTTTGGGATTCTGTTGCAGCAAAGCAGATTTACTGTACGGTAATGTTCTTACTCCTGTTCAGTTCACATACTTTAGTGGGTTTTTCGGCTTGCAGGCAGGTGTCATAACAGTGTTTCTGAAAAGAGAATTCTTGTTTGAGATTAACTCAATCTTCTTTTTAATTATCAGTCCAATATCTGATCACGGTCATTTGAGACATTGTGATTGGTCACCTGAAGCATCAATCGTTCATGATAAGCAGCTCCCTCCTCCACTGTAATATTTTTATCTGTAGGTGGGTGGTTCAGAACCACATGAGGGGATGTGCCATGAAATAAAAGTATGGTGCAGTGGTCAGTCATGCCTCTCTTGTACAGAAAAACAGAAGGAATAAAGGTAGATGAGAAAATACACAAACATATTTGAGTATGTCGAGCAGCACTTCTGTTATTGATGGACACGCTGGGGAAACATGAATTTACTTACCTACTTCTTGCAAAAATAATATCACACAGGCTGTTTGAAAATAAAGTAAAAATATTTGTATTAAATTAAATTTTATTAGCAGCTCATTTTCTTTGCTTTAGTGACGCTGATGTAAAATAATTTGAGAGTGCTGCTGAAGTATATCTCCACATAGATTCACCATCTGCATGGAGGAAAATCAAAGTTGTGTGCACAGAGAGGCTGATGCAGGGACCTGGGTGTGCTGACCCTCAGCATCATAAACTGGTTCTTGGATTAAGGAACTGCATTTCGCTGCTGGGAAAGGAGACAGATTTTGTGTGTGAGGTTGAGTGGTAACAACTAGATATAGTAGGGCTCACCTCTATGCACAGCTTAAGCTCTGGAATCAAACTCCTGGAAGGGGGCTGGACTCCTACTTTGGAGTTTCCCAATGGCTGAGGCTTGGGCAGGTGTGGAAATACTCACAAGTTCCTGACTGAATGTCTTTGGATGCATTCACACCCTGTTCAGTCTGCTTGAATTGAACTTTAGTTCGTTTGAACAGAAAGTCCGGTTAGTTTGGGGAGGTATGAACGGACAACCGAACTCTGATTCGGACCAAAAAATCGAACTCTAGTCCACCTAAAAACGTGGGTCTCGGTTCGATTGAAACAAACTCTGGTGCGGTTTGATTGCATGTGTGAACGCAACCGGATCAAGACCGCACCAAAAGCAGGAAGTGGACCATATTGTGCAGCCGTCTCAGCCGCCTCGTGTAGTTCTCTGTCTTGTTATCTGCTCATCCTGATCTCATTGCTGCAGAATATTAATCTGGTACATTCTCCAAACACAAAAGATCCCCAAACCACCAGAATCTGCTGCGACTCCACTTTGTTTATGTTTCACTCTCCTGCGGCAGCGCCAGGAAGGGCAGTAACAACAATAAAAAAGTAGTGCAGAAACTCTACAGCGCCACCACAGGCGGGGATGTAACACGCTGTCTGTTTCATAAAGTGCAGTGTGAATCCAAACTGTATGATTCTGGACTATTCATACTCATACCTGTCATTGTGTCACTTGTCAGTGACATCGGGGATCTCCTCTGTCTGTCCTGCCTTTGTTCTTGTTTGCTGCACTGCCTGAAATAAATATATTTTTAAAAATGCCATTAACTGGTCAGTCTGTTTGCATTTGGTGCGATCTCACAACAATACACCTTGTTCTTGCAGTTCATCGCTAAGCTTGTTGAGAGCTGCTCTGAATTCTTTGGCTACCATTTGTATTATCTTCTTTTTGTTATCAGGGTTCTTCTTGCAGCCACATGCAGGGAGGTTGGCTTCAGTCTCGTCAACCTTAACTATTGGAGCCCTCATTGGGTCAAGCTCATTGGGCAAATACTGTAGTAGCAAATAATTGGTATACAAGGTTAATTCCAGCCTTCTCCATTATCATTGCCAATGTCAGAGAAATTGTTCCTCGATACCAAAACGTAGTTAAACCCTCAGACAAGAGAAGAACCACAGACCAAAAATATAAAGTTTAAAGGTTTTCCTTGCAGCAAGGAGTGAGCTGATGATACAGATAACCATTCCAACCAGTCACTGATTCATACAGAGTTATTTCATCATTATAAAGAGAAAGCAGGTCGTAAAGTCCGCCTCTTGACAGATAAAGTAACTAAGCAACGTTATCATAGAGTTCCCACCAAAGTGTCCTTGCAGAGACTCAGTCCTGTGAATAAAAGTTTCTTTACTCCTGTAGTGGGGATGAGACTTTGTGCATAACTGTCTTGTACTAAAGGACTAATGCTGAAATATTTACATGTAAGAGTAGCTAAATCATATTAATTATATAATATTTTTTGGGTGGGGCAGCATAAATCCAATTTAATGACTGTCAATAAAACATTTGTAAAAACGAGTTAATGTATCGTTATCGTAAAAATGAGAAACTTTCTCGTTATAACGAGATGATGCTTCTAAATTTATTTCTCAGCTCTGGCAGCACTACGTTTCCGTGGTTTTCAATGGAGCGGTACAAGACGGATTTTCGTGGGTTTGGAAAACTCGAAAGAACTCGAGAATCTGTCTTGCAGCGCAAGGCTAGACATTAAAAGCCTGTTTTGACATTAATATGATTTAATTTAAGTGAAAACAATTACCCTTATTTAATTTTAATTTTATCTTTTTGTGTTTGGCAAAATATATTTTAAGATTGAGCCTTTTTGTAAGACAAATAAGAACTGTTGATAAATGGATCACAACACCATCGAACAAAGGTTCAAATGATTCCACGGTGTCCTTCCTCTGTGTTGTTTGCTGTGTCCTGCCTGTTTGTGGCACATAACCAGAAACATATCAGGTCACATTATTTCTGTCCAGCACTTCAGTTCTGATAAGGAAAAGAGCACGCTGATTCAAAGCCAGCGCACACCAACAGTCTCAACATAAACACACTGACAGTGACATTAACACAAAAACACAATGTGCCCTCCACTGAGGCAAAAAACAACCTGCTGCCAACTTCATGTCACATCAATTAAAAAGCCAGTCGCATGAAGAGTAATAAAAAATGACATCCCTGTGTTTTTATTCCAGATCATCAGAAGCTGGAGAGAGAGGCCAGGATCTGTCGTTTACTAAAGCACCCCAACATCGGTGAGCTGAGTGTCCTCATTCTCTAAATAGGCACACCCCCACCACACACACCCTTTTCAGGTCTCCTGTGATTTCTGCAATAGCTATTTATCTTTAAGACATAGTTATTGGACATCTTGGTAAAAAGAGAACAAGTTTGTGTATTTGAAAATCTAATGACGATGTACCTGCATTCTCTTCCAGCTGAGTCATCAGAATGACACAGGAGCCCTTTGTAAATCGCTGACCTCTCACACTCCTTCCTCTTCATTGTACTTATGATTAAAACAGCCTTTCCTCTTTTGTTTTCCTGCTGCTCCACAGGAGCTTGTTTTCTATCATTGAATGTCTTTGAATAATTTGCTTTAAAATCTTGAACACTAAGTCAGAAAACAATTTGTATATGCATTAAAAAAATATAAACAGTAGTTTTTTTTAGCATTAGTGGGTCTTGAAAAAAAGTGATTAACTTTGCAGTGTCAACGCATGGCAGCAACCACTTTAACTGATTGCCTGAAGCTCATGAGTTTGTGATTTAGTTTCAAGTCAGATTATTATAGTTCAAAGTGAAATTTATCACAGGAACAGAAACAATTAAACTTAAGTTAGGTTAAAACCTTCAGGACAAGTTATCACAGTTGAGGTGTCACCAGCCAGAAGTGTCTGGTCCGGATCTTTGAGGTCCACTATCCTGTTTTATGTTGTTTCACTGTTTCAACACACCTGATTCACACTTTTTCCAGCAGGTCCTCAAGTTGTGAAACTCCTGTTAATCACCCATTTATTTAAATCAGTGTTGGAGCAGAGGAACATCTAAAACATGCAGGATACCAGGCCTAAAGGACCAGGATTGGACACCACTAACTTCATCAATTATTCTAATTAAAAGAACAAGATATTACTTTTTGAAAGTCTTTTCCAAATCTTAATACACATTTCTTCTTCCTGCCTTTGATTTTTAAAATCACAACTGACTCTTCTTGTTTAACCTCATTTACAGTAAGACTCCATGACAGCATATCAGAAGAAGGATTCCACTATCTCGTGTTTGATTTGTAAGTAAAAACTCCTCTCTGCCACACACACAGGACAACAGAGGGACTTGCCTGATGGCACTGTGCTAAATGTAAAGTTTGGTGGAAGGGTAATTATGGTATGGGGTTGTTTTTAGTGTTTAGGCTCTGCTCCGTAGTTCCAGTGAAAGGAACTCTTAGTGCAGCTTTTTAAAAACACACCTACCGTTTCAACATGACTGAGCACGAGCGAACAAAGCAGGTCCATAAAGACCTGAGTGAACCAGTTTGGTGTGATGGAACCTGACCTCACAATGCACAGAAAGGCCAAAGGTCAGATGTTTAACAAATACCTTTAAACATTCTCCTAAACTTGTGTTCTTCCCAGAAGAACTGAAGCTGTTATAGATGCATGTGTGTGTGTGTGTGTGTGTGTGTGTGTGTGTGTGTGTGTGTGTGGGGGGGGGTTATACTTTTGACAATACAGTGTATAGATACTGCAGCAACAACAGCAATGACTACTATAAGCATCAATAAAACTGAAAGACAAGTCCAAAAGAACTTCAATACTTAATATATTTGTGGTTTACAGGCCCTCTAAATCTATATATTAAAAATTACTATAAATAAAATTCTATATTGAACTCACAGGCTATTTACTGTGTTATCACACAAATCCCTCCAGCTTCTGCTTCATTCTGGCTTTTCATTTTTTGCATCTTAAATTGCAGATATCAGTCTTTAATCATTAAAAAAAACTTTAAATGACTGATCCAGTCTTCCTGCATGGTTAAACTGTGGTCACTGAAAATGTGAATGTTTTTCTAACGTTATTTAAACTCCCCAGAATTTTTTGTAAAAATAAATCTGCATTCTGATATTCCAAAACATACTTGCTGCTGAGACCCACTGTCATGTTGGAGGTTTTTTTAAAGGCTGGACCCAAGTGCAGGTAGACACAGGTGGCTCAGAAATCAAACAAATTAAAATGATTTAATAAAAAGGGAAACAAAAAAGGCAGATGTGGCATTAAAACAAGTGCAGAACAGGAGCATGAGACACATTAGCTACGTTTACATGCGCCAAATTTCCCCAATCTGATTAAAATCTTGGTCGATCGGAATTCCCAAATCCCTCTTTACATGGACACTAACTGAAATGATCTGATCATGCCATGAGTACACATGCACCAAGCACTCAATCAGATTAAACGCGGAAGTTGTACGCGTGCGCAGTGGGCTTTTTTCACCCCTTCATTCCGAATGGGTGTGTACATGCACATCTATCCGAATGAAGATCGGACAAAAACACCCCTCTCGATCGGAAGTAAATTTCATTCTGATCAGGCTGCATCGGATCAAAACATTCTGATTGACATGTTTACATGACGTATTTTTTATCCGATTGGGCGTTTATTCCGATTAAATGTGCCCATGTAAACGTAGCTAATGAGAACATGGGAGGAAGATGCATGTGCAGACAACTGGTGGAGAAAGAAGGAAGCATGTATACTGAGGATGAGGGATTACAAAGTGGGGACAGCTGGGGAGAGGAGCCGGGAGAATTAATCAGAATGAATGTTGAACATGTGTGAAGAACCAGAAACAGTGCAGAGGAGCCGTTTAATGATAAACAAGAGATACAGAAGAGCAAAACTACAAACTAAACTCACCAGAACGAAGCACAAACAGAAAAACATACATGAAACCAAGCAAACTACAAAAGACCCAAACTAAAGGCTAAGTAAAGCAAATAACAAGAAAAAAACAGGAAACAAGAAAAGCTTTCAAAATAAGACAACAGGAAGAGCCTTACAAAATAAAATCACAGGATATCCTGAATCACACCTGAAAACAAAAACAAACTCAAAACCCCAGAAACCCACAAACAAGAAACACAAATCATTTCCAGCCCTGACTGCAGCTCTGACCATCACTTAAGTACATTTCTGCTACTCTAACTGACATAAAATCAACCCAGATATCGTCTGATCTTAACTATTAGTTTAAAGCAGAAGTAATCACGGGGATCAAAAGGCGAAATTTCCCAACTGAAACCAGCACTTCGGTTTAAACATGTGAAAGAAATCTAATGCTCCATGCTGAGGCTTCACTTAGCAGCTGACTGGGTTCCACACAGTTACTATCAGCTGCACATCCGACACTAACTCAAACATAATCCCAGTATTTTATGGTGTTTTTAAAAAGATCATTTTCATTTACATGGAGGGCAGAATGCCTCATTTGACTCTTGTGCTGCTGACACATCTCTAGCTTTAGCTTCAAGCACTATGTGTCTAAATTAGTGAATTTAAAGGGCAATGAAATGTTCTCTTGTGTAGTTTTAATTAAAGAAAGACAAAAACGTTTATAATGTTGTCTCTGTGTCTCTGCAGGGTGACGGGAGGAGAGCTGTTTGAGGACATCGTAGCCAGGGAGTACTACAGTGAGGCGGATGCCAGGTAACCCAACCCTCCAAACACACACACACACACACACACTCAATTCAGAGCGCTGCAGCCATGCATCTCTGTCGGTGACTGGTGAGAACTATATGTGGGGATATTTGTCTGTTTCACACATGGTCGTCTCAGAGGTGCGATACAGCTGCTTTGTCTCTGAGGCATCTCATGGAGTTATTTATACAGATGATTAATGGCAACAAGCCTGTGGTATAAATCACACAGCGTAGCTTACAGTTCCAGCTTTATGCTGAAACATGGCCTCCCCAGAGTAAAAAACACGGTATGTTTTGTGTTTTCTTGGCGTGTGACAGCGTTGGCGTTATCATGTGGTTTATTATTGTCATGTGATCTGTCATTATTCAAATCAACAGCATTAGACACACAAGATCTCATGTGTAATTAAATCTATATACTTCTCTTGTCTTTGGTTATTTACCTGATTCTCTTCTCTCCCTTTAATGATCCTCTTCATGTTCTACCATCAGTCACTGCATACAGCAGATCCTGGAGAGTGTCCATCACTGCCACGTCAACGGGATTGTGCACAGAGATTTGAAGGTTTGTATAAGCACAGAAATCAGCTGATAATCAGACTATATGAATCAGATGATACATTTTTCTTTCTGATGAAGGGTTGTGTGGAGTTGTTATCAGTAGTCAGTATCTTACCTGCAGCAGAGAGCAGTCATATTATCAGCTTAGAATGTCTGAGGTTAGTTAAAGGTAGCCAGATCAGCTTGTATTAGCGTTAATTAGTCATTTCCAGCATTAACTTAAACCTAAACACTTTTCATAGTAGTTTAAACACATGTTACATTATAAATTGTTACACCTCATTACTTTGGGAGGAACGTGTTTCAGTTTTGGATCACCTGCTACAATAGACTGAAAACTGTATTCCAGCATGATCTTTTGTATAAATAACCAAAAACGTGTAAGAAAAAAAAACACCTGCTGCGTGTCAGATGTTAGATGCTCTGGAATTCCCTCCTCTGATTAACAGTTTGACTCCTCCACAGGAACGTCTCACTGATTCTCCAAACTGAGATTACCATCTATTGCAGATAAAAACTACTGACAGCTAATCCACAACCCCAATTCAGAATATCTGATTTTCTTCCTTGAAATCTTTCACTTTCCAGACAGTTTTGTTTCCCTTGTGTTTGTTCTTATGTATTTTACAATAGATCCTCATCATGTATTCTGATGCCAAAACCTTCCTGCTAATGTCAAGAACAAATACCCTGTTCTAATGCTGCTCTACTGTTGCATGTTCACGTTTCATTGAATTTGATTGTGTAACTCAGTTCTGATATGAACAGAAGTAATTTAAGGATCCAAACCAGCAATTATCACAATCAAATTTAGGAAAAGAACTTGCGAGGTTAATATCACTTGACTTTACTAGAAGAAAAGCTCTTTGTTGAAATGAAGAGGACTTTCTGAACACTTCTTTTCACTGTAATGTAAATGACTTTGTCTTGTTGTCAGTGAGTGTCTGAGCCCATTGAGCTGTAAACTGCCAGCTTACAGGCTGTCTGTGTTCAGAGTCTCTAAATGTTAGGAAATGTATTATTCATTAGAGCACACTGTCTCTCTGGCCTAAGGTTAGCTAAGACCTTTCTGCAGCTGTGCATGTGTGTGTGTGTGTGTGTGTGTGTTGGTGAAAATGTGGAAATCTGCAGTCTGTGGACTCACAACTACATTTGATTGTGCTAAACTGTGTTGTTGTCCAGTGTTTGTTTGTAGGTACATGTTTGTTGGCGGAGTCACTCAGGCCACTCCTTCCCCCTGTATCCCCCCCCCACTGTGCACTTTGCTCCCACTCATGGATTTGAACAGTAGGTTTGTGTCACTGTAGACGAGAACACAGTGTCCTCTACTGAGTCACTACCTCTTAATCCATGAGGCTGAAAGAGCAAGTCCACAGTTCCAGTGAATAAACAGATGTCCGTGGTCACCGTGAGAGTTGGTCCCGTGCACATGTTTGTGTGTCTGTCATCCGTGTGGCAGGATGGGAGTTGCCTCAGACACGGATTTAGGAGCAGTTTAGTGTCACTAAAACCTAAAGGTTTTTGATTAGGCTTTGGTTTGGCTAATCTGATTTTAGATCTGTGTCTGTGGGCAGCATGATCCCTGAGCGTGTGACCTCTCACCTCTAACCTGTTTGACTCCGCCCCCCCCAGCCTGAGAACCTTCTATTGGCCAGTAAGCTGAAGGGGGCGGCGGTCAAGTTGGCTGACTTTGGGCTGGCCATCGAGGTACAGGGGGACCAGCAGGCCTGGTTTGGTGAGTATTCTTCCATCTGTTTCTCCTTAGAGGCTCCAGTCTCACTAATTTAACTTATTTTTTTCAAAGTCATCAACAGCATCTTACAAGAGCACGTAAAGAGGGGCAATACAATCAAAATAAGAAATGTTAAAGTCAAAGGGAATATTTCATTTGATAAAAATCATTTTTACTAAAAGTGTTTGTTGCTTAATGTCACATTTACAGTCCTTATGCAAATTATTGTTAAACTCCAGGTGTTCAGAAATGTTTCTTAGGAATGTTATCAGTTTATCTGGGCTGCTGTGGTTGAGCTGGTAGTGAAGGATGACTCAATCCAGTGATGTGTTCAAGTGTCATTAAGCTCAATGTTGGTGTTTGTGTGTATGAAAAAAAATAAACTGTTTCGATATGTGTATGAATG
Organism: Pachypanchax playfairii; assembly: GCA_006937955.1. Lineage (NCBI taxonomy): Eukaryota > Metazoa > Chordata > Actinopteri > Cyprinodontiformes > Aplocheilidae > Pachypanchax > Pachypanchax playfairii. Next base: position 2,005,545 of record SSNP01000061.1, read on the forward strand.
GGTTAGAAACAAATAACATTTTCACTACAAAATACACAAGTTGGTCAAAAATTAAATTCTAAAGCAATTTCAGTTACATAACTTTATACATATAAACAGTATACTAACACAAAACACTCATAGAGTTCAGACCTCCATCGAGCATCTCAGTTAACTCCATAATGTGATTCGCACCAAAAATAACAGTCTCACCTTTGTTGAATCAACATTATCAGATTTGTTGACCATCAAAACACCTTTAACATCTGGATTAACATTGATTCATTATTAGTTCAGTAGTTATTCATGAAAATCACCTTTTCCTCTGGATTTTGAAGGAACATCAAATCCATTAACACTCGTCTGATTCTACAGTGTCATGTGGTGAGGTTTATATCATCATTTGTTCTTTTGCAGTAACAAGGAATCCAAATGTCCCATTTTTTTTTCTGGATCATAGTTCAGTGGACGATGGTTATATGCACGACCTCGGTGCCCAGCAGATTAAGTTACAGTTAGTAACAGAACAGAACGGTTTTCTATATCGGATATTAAGAATTTATGATCGGGCAATAAAAACTATATTGTATAGTTTTGATTAATTACTTACAGCCATATTTGGTGCGTTATATTCCTTAATCGCATTAATCTAATTTTTAATCTATATTTACAGTTTCTGCTTTTGAGTTGCTTTTAAATAAAATCCTTTTTTAGTATTTCGGCTTCTTGTGCTGGAGTTGTACAAAGGGATTAATCCAGTGCTAAAATTGTAAATCAAAAGTTACATGAACGCAAATAGCGCTATGAGACCAGAATTCACTGACTGATACCGGAACGCACACATAGACATGTATGAACGCACACACATATACAACCATCGGACCAGACCAAGCGCTGTGCGAAGGCGCACAGCAGGTGTAAATTGTCAAGCAGGGCTAGAGAAAGTGATGATAAACCCAGAAGAAGTAAGTTATACTGCCTTGTTGGTATTTTGATGCCGCTGTTATTTAATCCAACTGGAGCCATTAACGGATCCTAGCAAACAGTTACCGGAACACACCCTTTCAAAATAAGACCTTAAGATCTTGTTCCGGCTCAAATTAAACCCTGGATTAATCACTCTTATGTGGACATCTATTGGCTGCTGATTGAGTTCCAGTGACGGCAAGGTGAGCAAAAGCGGTTAGTTGCAGAGCGGAGAAGTGACAATGGAGGAGCATATGAGAGTTGTCGGTCCCATGAATGGAAAATGTGCTTTTCAAAAACGTCCCGACTGAACCATAGATAACAATAGTGTTTTTCTTAGCTATTATTAAATGAGATTAATAATAAGATTAATTAGATTAATTAATTACTGCTCAAAATTAATTAATCTCATCCAATTTTTAATCTCATGACAGCACTATGTATGATACCTCCAAATGTTTTGTGCATATAAGCGTATGGATTCTCAGGACACAGGAACAGCCCAGCAGTTTTGTGCATATAAGCGTTGTCCACTGTAACTAGAATTTTATATTGGTTCAGATCAATCCTGGATCTAGATCATTCCTGGATCTAGATAAATCATTGGTATCATGTAGAACCTGTTGGAAACTCACCCTGTATATTTTATCGAGCATTTATTGAACCATTTATTGTGGAGTTACATGCAGAAACAACTATCTCACAATGATGAAGAATCCATAAAAGCATTCCTGGATCCAGATGGTGATCCGGATCACCACCAAAATCTTTTTACTTCTTTTTGGGCCTTTTCTGACTTTTCCTGAACATTTCATCTAAATCCATCCAGAATGTTTTGTGTTTTCTTGCTAACAGACAGACAAACCCTCGCGTAAACAAAACCTCTTGGTGAAAGTAAAAAACTCATCAAACAAACTTTGTCTTGCCTTTAATTCCTAAAATTCTTTTTAAAGACATCCTAATTAAAATCTACATTTTTGTATGAAGAGTAACCGTTAAAATGGATCTTTGTGGACTATAAATATAAAGAAGGAATTAGTTTCAGTTCAAAATGACACTATTTTCTTATTTTGTTGGTTTTCTCTCATCTTTCTTTAACAATATTTAGAGATTTATCCACAATGTTACACATTTTTTACAATATATGATCACCATTTTATTTACCCTTGTGTTTGTAATTAACAACCTGACCTAGCTGGTCGTGGTGAGGACATGGTCTGCAGGTCTGCAGGTCTGCAGGTCTGGTTTAAGCAGAGAGAAGTTCTGCATCAAAAAGACAAGCCTTCAAAATAAATGGACGATCAATAAAGTGAATGTAGCAAGCTCTTAATTCTAATAATCCCATCATCTTCATTTATTAGAATAAACTTTTACTTCCAGACTAATTTAGGCCCATTTTTAGCCTAGATGTATTTAGATCAATGTTGCTGAAACGTCTTTTCACCACAGAAATGACTAATTGGCCTCCTCATTCACAAGGAATTGAAAAGTGTTTCCAGATTTTGTCTGGAAATCTATCTGAAACAATTTCAACAGAAAAAAGTAAAGGAACAATGAAAGTAAAAAAGGTTTATTCCAAGGAATCAGGAACCACTTCTCATAAACAATCATCTGCACAGCCAGGTCAACATCTTCCAGCCAAAACAAACCGCAGCCAGAACCGAAGGTTTACGTTACAAATTTGTGTATTTCTGAAGAAAATACACAGAAACCTCATTTAATAGTATTTTTACCACAACATAGAGCCCAAATACTGAATTATTCCACATCTTCCCTTTCCTCCATATCACCCCTTCAGGATTTGCTGGCACCCCTGGATACTTGTCCCCAGAAGTTCTGAGGAAAGACCCATATGGGAAACCAGTGGACATGTGGGCCTGTGGTAAATACCTCTAAAATTACTGTGTGAGCTAATGTGATGATGGTTACAGCCTCGTGCTCTCAACCAGGAGTTTTTGTTGTAGATTAAACACGGTATAAAATAAAACTGTGTAAAAATAATACAGGTTACACATGTCATATAACACATGTTCCTTTTAGGTGTGATTTTATACATCCTGCTGGTGGGTTACCCTCCGTTCTGGGATGAAGATCAGCATCGTCTCTACCAACAAATCAAGGCTGGAGCCTATGATGTGAGTCTGCTTGTAATCTGTCAGGGAAATTGTTCCTCGACACCAAAATGCAGGTAAAACCCTCAGACAAGAGAAGAATCACAGACAAGGGATATAAGGTTTAGGAATTTACTCGACAAGGTGTGAATGTAAGAACAGCATTTTACAGCAGCCTCACAGTCACTGAATGAGATATTAAAAGACACATATAGATCTTGGAGTAGAAGTTTGTACAGATCAAAGAATACCTTTCTATTTCTATCATGGTAAAGAATAACTTGTTCATAGCTCTCTTGCACTAAAAGATTAAACACTCAGATATTTACATGTTAGAGTAAATAATAAAATACACATTTTTTGTTACATAATCAAAGCTCAAATTCTTCATTTTTAAACATTCCTACTTATTCTCTTTTTTTTTTATTTTAGTGTCTGGACTGTTTGTTAAAGTTATTGTTGTTGTTTAGCTAAATTTATTGATCATATGACAGGAAGTAGAGGCACAGCCCTTTAACTGTTTAAACGGATCATTACAGATATTTTCTTTCAAAGTTTGTTTTGTATTTATAACGTGTTATTTACCTGTTTACAGCCTGTTAACACTGTTATAAAAGTCGGAATTTCTTTCATTCCTTCAGTGAAACTGAAACTCAATTTTGTGTTTCTTAATAAACAGACTGTTTTTAAATTTTCCCTGTTTTGCTGTTAATTTTATATTCAAAGCATTTGACAGTGTTTCCCATTTTTTTAACTGATTTTGGACAGTTTCCTTCACCCGAGTGGGACACAGTAACTCCTGAGGCCAAAGATCTGATTAACAAGATGTTAACAATCAACCCCAGTAAACGCATCACAGCAGCAGAGGCTCTCAAACACCCCTGGATCTGCGTATGTCTCACACACACACACAAACACACACAGAGATACAGTGACTTACATAAATACATGAACTCTTTTCTTCTTCTTCCTGCAGCAACGGTCTACTGTAGCTTCCATGATGCACAGGCAGGAGACTGTGGAGTGTCTGAAGAAATTTAATGCCAGGAGGAAACTCAAGGTGATCCTTCAGACAATAGATCATGTTTCTATTTATGCCAGACAATCCATCCCGCCACCTCTCTGCCCTGTCTCTTCTCCTCACTCCAGACTTTCCAGTGAAACTTAAAAATAATGACTTGTTCTCTAAACCCTCCATGTCGTCCTGTTTCTGAGCTTTTCTTTTCTTGCTGCACCTTTTTAACCGATCTTTCTTTCTATCTTCTNCCTTTTTTTTTTTTTGTCCATCGTCATTTCCTCCTCTTTTCCTTCTCCTTTGTCACTACAGGGAGCAATACTGACCACTTTACTGGTCACAAGAAACTTCTCAGGTATGTTTCCCTCAACTTGTTATTCAACAACTAGTTTCCAAAACATCTTAGGAATTAGAAATATTCACCAGAAAAAAATCTGATTGAGCTCATGATTATTTTAGTTTAAACGTTTAATAATAAAGATATTCTAAGAAAGCACCTCCCTTTTATTTTGAAGCACACAAATTGGTAAAATAAGATTAAAAAAAAATCAGAAAACCAAATGAAACCTGAGGATTCTGGCACAGAAAGGCCGCCGACGAACAGATTCAAGTCCCTTTATTTCTCCAGCTGTTGTTCTATCACTCTATTTCTATTTTATCATACTTTTCTTGCACGTGTTTCCTTTGATCTGTCTCTAATTTTCTGGGTCTTACTGGCCCACTTTCACTCTTCACTCCACAGTGAAATGCATCAACCTACATTTGTCTCTTTTTATTCATCATTTTCCTCTTTTTTTTTTTTCAAATTTCTTTCCTTTTTTGTGTTTGGATTGTGGTATCCATTTGAGGTAAGATTTTTTGCAATGACAAGGAAATGTGTGGGTCTCCCCCAATAAGTAGTGACGTTTAGACTCTTCTCCTGCATGCATGAAGACGAAGCATTAAAACAACAGTTTTAGATCTAAGAGAACTCTAGACAAGCATAAGGCATGCGTTTTGAAATGAAAACTGCCTTTTTGATTCTTCATACTGATATATCATGAAGGAAGAATATTGGGATTGTGATTGGTGCATGTGTATGTGTTTGTCTTTTCCAATGAGATTATCCTGACCTGGTGTTTTTACACCCAATCACCACTGTTCACCCCTGTAATTATAAGAAGTGGGAGGATAAATGAGCATCTCCTCTTGTTTAACATTCTGGACTTTGGATTTGAGTTGAAGAGAAGCACATGCTGAATGCTTGCTGCATGTTAGTGAAGCCTCAGGCACACGACTTCATACGTGACCTCTCATTAGGAACTGTTGTTTTTCTCTTTGCTTCTGCAGCAGCCAAAAGTTTGCTCAACAAGAAGCCAGATGGCGTGAAGGTGAGTAGCTAAACAAAAGTCAACTTAGTTTCTTGCATTAGATTCCTGGAATGTTGTGCGCTGGCGGGGCCTTGTGACTATAATTTGTGCACTTGATGACATCATTCAGGGTCAGTCACTGTAGAAGGATGTTGATCATTTTGAAATCTTTACCTTTGTGTCATCTTCAGGTATATTTGTAGTTTTTCCACTTGTTTTGTTTCTTCTGGACGTGTTTTTGAGTTTTAAATGTTAGTTTTGTACAACAACAACTTGAAGCCAAGTTTTGAGACAACTACCTTTAAAAGTGGTGCATTGTTTAGTAGATAGATAAAATCAAGAGGGAGCTTTTAACTAACATCCTGTTCAGATCAGCAACTTCACGTTTATTGTTAAGAACAGTGTCACTGAAGATCTTCAACACGTCTGCTACTACCATCAAAACACCTGAGACTATTCTGTGTGAAACCTTCACTGACTCCAGAAACTTCATTTATTCATATAAAAACACATTTTTTAAAATCAGGAGAATAAAAGTGTGTGAATATTGATTCAAATTGTGATTATGATCAGAGATCTCACTACTAATTATTAGGATAAAATTAAGATCATGATAAATGAAAAGAACAATAAAAATGGGTAGGGGGTGAAAATGTAGTCATATATGGGATAAAACAAAAGCTTGATGCAAATCAAGACTTTCTACAAAGATCTTGATTCTTTTCCAATAACCAATAAGAATAAATAATTTAGAACAGTTTGTTACAGTTTGTAGTCAAACAGGGAATTCTTCGTAACAAAGGTTCTTAAAGAGGCCCTTCCATTAAAAACAGTTTTTCTGAGGTTTCTGTTGAATATTTTAGCTCCACAGGTGTTCTTATCTTCATAGTGGGTGTGAAAACAGGTCAAAAAAACCTCTTTTTCTGTTTTTATCTCTCAAACTACGCAGGTGGTGATAACACCCGAGCTCGAACGACCTGTATCTGCTTCGTCACAACTCCTTTGTTCATTAGTTTTCATCAGCTCCCGCAGTTGAAACCATGCCATGCTGCTAGCTAAAAGCTGTTAGCATAAGATGTAGCAAACAGGAAGAGAGAACGTCTGCTGCTGCCATGCGCAGTGGGGCAGGAAACAATATACATTGCTCTCATAGGCTAGTTTGTTAGCCAATCAGAGTCCAGCAAATTTAAATAATGAATATGCACGAGCTGGGTGAGAGGCGGGGCTTCACCTGGACCTGCCACCAGTCCATCACAGGGCTTAACATTCTGTTTATCTCATTGAACAGATTTTATTTTAGATTAGACGTCTTGGTTTGATTAGTTTGAATCCCTGTGGCGCTTTACAGATCTGTTGAGTTTTACTTTCTATAAAGGAATTTCAAACCACAACATTGATTTTCTCAATGTGACTAAATATAAGACAAAAATGAAAATTTGAGCATAACAAATACAAAATAATGTTAAATAAATAAAGAATCACTTTGTGGTTTTAAGATTTCACAACACACAATAAACACACTTAACACACAAAATACTTAAAACGACTTAAAATAAAACAAAATTAACGAGAGGAATTTATTTTTGTCTTCAGTTTTTTGAATATTTGTTGAAGTTTTTTGGTGGATGGTTTATCAATACAAGATGTATACATTCTATACATCCTATATTATACGTACATATTGTTCCTAGAAAGTCGTGTTGGAAAAACAAAGCTTCTTTTGGAAAAGCTTTAAACTTTAGGAGGATCTAACATTTATCTTGAGTCTTTTTCAATTATTCCATTCTAAAGATCTTCCAGAGAAGTTTATTTCTGAGAAATTTAGTAAATGTCTTGAATATTTATACTTTGATTTTCAGTGGAGGATATAGACTTCCAATTGTTTGGAAGTGGCGTTACCTCCTTGCTGACTGTTCTTCATGACTCCAAGAACTTTCATGCTTCACATCTGCAAATGGCCAAAACGATTGCTGATTAAAAGATGATAAAGTTCACATCACACCATTTTATTTCAACTATTTCAGTTCCTGGGAAAGAAGAAAACATGTAATTTATTTTGTCACACACTGGATTAACGTATTTAATAATTATTAACAATATGTGCTGTTGTTGATCTGAGACCTTAACAATAACATTTGAGATCCTGTGATGACCAGATGTGTGTTTAGATTTTACTGACTGTATAATTTAGAAACAATGCATGATGGTTACGTCATCATGTGAATCAGATTGTTCTTCTGAATAAATCCCACAATTGAAAACTCATCAAAATAAATCATACCGACATTTAGTTTCCTCTCCGTACTGTTTTGGATTTGCTACAAAAGATTACAAAATAATCTGTTCTATGATAAGTGAAACTTCCTTCAGCAAAACCCCCAAATATTCATGTTTTTCCTCAAAACATGTTTTACTTTGTAGTCTCACAGTTTTTTCTTTTGTATCTGTGGTTGGTTATAGATGAGCCAGTTTTACAAAGAGAAATCTAAAAATATTGTGAGTGAAGAAAAGTAGCATCTTTCTCAAATTAAATAATAAACAAAGGGGCAGATAAAACAAGAAATTTAATCAGTTTTTACTTTTTATTACCACTTAAAAGTTTCAGATCAGCAAACAATTTAAATAATCAGACAAAGATAACCTGAGTCAACACAAAACTCTTTTTCTGAATGAGGATTTTATTTATTAAGAAAAAAGCTGTCCAGACCAACACGTGAAGAAAGTATTTAACATAAAGTTGAACGTCATCTGCATACATGTGTTATAAAACATGGCAACATGTATTTAGGAATAGATCAAGAGAGAGTAACTGCCTGAATAGGTCTGAACCTAAAACAGAACCCTGAGGGATACCAACAGGTCTGACTCAATGTGATTAATACAAACACTAAAATGTCTGTTTGAAATCTCAAATATCTACCCCAGGATCACCAAATTTCCACCAAATCTTGGGACCAATTCATTGAAGGTGATCAAACTCAAGTATAAAAGCATTCGTTCTCATGCCTGTCAGAATTTTAAACTCAAACTAAGCAGCTAGCAGAAGGAGGTTTTACCCAGAAGAGGGAAAACTCGCTTTTCTGGTTCAAACTTGAGACAACGGTACACAACAGGATCATTTCATTCTAGGTTGGAGTTTTCTTCGATATAAACTCATTTTATGTTTGTCTGTTAAAATTCTTATGTTTTACAAAAATTATACATCAATTATTCTGACTTTATGAAATAAAGAATTTGGTCTGATCTTGCACAGTGAAGCCATGTTGTTCCTCGTCATAGAACATTTAAAGTAAATATATGTTTGTTTGTTTTTTTCCTTGTTAGTTTTCTCCAAAAATCTTTGAATATATTTTTCTTAGCCTGCATCTGGTACAGCTGTTGTTCTGCTGCCGCTGGCTGATGCTGAGCTTTCCTCCACACATCTGAGTTTCTGGACTTGTAAAGCCTCTCAGCTTGGTTGTTATCAGTGCAACGTTTAGTAAAATCAGATCTTTGAGACAGGTTTGGGTTGGGTTTATCACTTGGGAACAAATGGGTGGTAGTGTGTAGGTGTGTGAGCCTGAAAAGTGTGTGTCATGTCCCCTCTACACTGCCCCCTGCAGGTCAACAACAAAGCCAACACAGTGACCAGTCCTAAAGACACTGGCCCTGCCCCCGCACTGGTATACACACTCAGTCTCATCCACACCCACACCTTTCACTAAAGATCTAAACCTCACGTCCCACTTTGGAGGAAGTGTAGAATCTCCATCTCTGTAGGGTCAGACCATTCACTGTTTGATCACCACCTTGTTTGACAAGGTTTAAATTCTTTATAGGAGATGTAAGAATAATGGTAAAACCAAGAACAGCGACATGAGGTGAAACAGCTGTCTCGCTCAGTATCAGGCTTTCCCTGAATGAAACAGTTTGTTAAAGCATTCATGAGTGCACAGCATGTCCCACCTCCAGAATCTCTGTGACAGCTAGCTATGAAATGCACGTGTAATTCATATGTCTGAATGCATGTGGTCTGCAGCTTGGCCTGTTGGAGCCTGTTTGTAGTAACTGTTGCAAAAATAACCATTTATGCTCACTGGTCTTTAATTACTGTGGCCCTATAGGGCAAAACTCAACTCTCCTATTTTCGCCCTCCCATAGTCTCATTATTCATATCATAAACCAATTCTGTACATGTCATTACCTGCACATCACTCTGAAAAGTTTTGCATTAGAATATTTGACTAAAGTGTTTATCATGTAGGATTTGTCCTTGACATAACTCACCTGTGCATGACTGTGAGGAATGCAAGTGCATTTGTACCTTGGCCTTCTATTATTGGCTTCTTCTTGTTTGTATTTTCTTTCTTTATTTATTGTGTGATGTCACCTCATAGACAGTTTGCAGCAAGTCACATGGCCAGGGCTTTGCATGATGTTAAAGATTTTCTGTTCCCTCATTTGCCGACGGTTTGGTTATGCATGAACATGAGGCACAGGACATCTGTCTCTCTCTCTCTTTCTCTCTCTCTGCCTCTATTTTTCCTCCTCTCTGTCTTCATTATTATGCCAAAACACAAACACATAGACACACAGTCAAGATTGCTGATGTTATAATCTAGTGTAATCTGGGTGATAAAAGGAACTCAGGGCATCATCAGGATTGATTCCACAAAAATCCTCTGGATGGATGGATGGATGGATGGATGGATGGATGGATGGATGGATGGATGGATGGATGGATGGATGGATGGATGGATGGATGGATGGATGGATGGATGGATGGATGGATGGATGGAGAACATATCACTAATTCCATGAAGAATGTATGTGTTTTCATACCTTTACTTTTTTGATCCATGTGTTTTTGGATCTTCTCTTTAGGAACCACAGACCACTGTGATCCACAACCCAGTAGATGGAAACAAGGTAGAACATCAAAACAGATTAAATCAAAGAGATTTTGTCCCTCATTGCAGGCTCTGCATCTTTCTGAGTTACAACTAATACCATTTTTTTGGTCAGGAATCCATTGAAAGTGCAAACACCACCATTGAGGATGATGATGTAAAAGGTAGGACAAACTCTCACCACACGACAGACAGCTGTCAACATTTCAGATTCAGTGAACATCTTTATGTGTTTTTTTCTTTTTCATTGTTGCCATGTGGTTAACAGAAAGTGAACAAATCCAACTCCTTTCTGGTTGTTAATTCCTCTAGCAAAGTCAGATTGTTTTTGTTTGTTTTGTGGGTTTGAATGCGTCCTCTGTCTTGGTTTAGGTCTCAGGTCTGTCCCTGAATGGTGAACAAAGTTTGATTCTACTGACAGTTTTGTGTTTTTTCATTATTGATGAATTGTTCCCTCTCCGTTCTCACAGTAAATGTTACAACCCAACCCCCCCCCCCCGCGGACATTCAGTTACCAAATTACACTGTCATCACTCATGCAGTATCAGCCCTTTGTCATGACTTCTGAGAGCCGTTTCTTGCATGTCTGACGCAAAACAGACTCCCACTCCCTTAAATCAGTGTAAGTTCCTGTTGAAGAAAAGAAAACGTGTCCTGTTATGTTTCTGTAGGACTGTGATCTCTTGATGTTGAGTATTTCAAACGCTAACAAGCTAACATTTAACTCTTCACTGTATCCCTTCTCCAGTGAAACAACAACCTGTCTATGACCCCGAAACATTCTTCCATCCCCTTTGTTTATATTATGTAAAAATGATATCTGTATACATTCATATACTCAGTACCGTAGGATCTTGACTGTGGGAGAAATAAAAATGAAGGAACTGATCTACATACAGTTATTGTTTTCTTAACATGTCTCTTTTGTTGCACATTTTAAGTACTTTTTTCAATATTTCCCAGCCTGCACCAATAACAATAAAGGTAACTGTCAATATTACTTAGTTAAACTACTTTTATAGTTAATAGTTTGCATCTGAGCTCTGTTGAGTGGTAGAGAACTTCTCATCCTGCATTTTCCTGCCTGATGTAACTATTAGTCATGGAAGGCTTTCTTTTTTTTTCCCTTTACACAATAGATTAGAATAACAAAGTAAACTAAAAGGATTTCTGAGTGCCTTCCATTTCTAATACTTTTCAAATTCTGCAGAATGTGTAGAGTAGAACCCCGTGCAAGTTGTTTTTTTATCTACACCAATAAATTTCTCTCCTTTTTTTTATTAATAAGGATTTATGATCTTGTTTTGTAGCTCGCAAACAGGAAATTATTAAAGTGACCGAGCAGCTGATAGAGTCTATAAACAATGGAGATTTTGAGGCCTATGCGTAAGTTTTTATCTGTCCACATGCAGGAACAGTGCAATATACTGTTATGATTATCTCACTGCTGTTTCTGATGTTGGGTTTGGTTTTGGTCCAACAGGAAGATTTGCGATCCTGGTCTGACTTCCTTTGAGCCCGAGGCCCTGGGAAACCTGGTGGAGGGACATGATTTCCATCGCTTTTACTTTGAGAATGGTGAGTTCAAGAGCATGAAAAATGGAAGGAATAATATGTTTTAGCATTTAGTTTTTTTTAACAATAAATTTATTAAGATCTTTAAAGAACCTTTCCTGCACTTAAATCTATTTATCATCCAGAGCATCGTTCACGTCGCTCTGCTGACTTCTTCTTTCTTTAATATGAGGACGCAGCTCACAACGAGATGAGTGTATCAGGTTAGAGAGAGAGACAAATGATAATGTGGAAAATACATCTTTTATGATGAAAACAAAATATTCTCTCAGTTTTATAAACCTCCCTCTTAGTTTTCTTTCTACATTTAATTATCTGTGTACCGGTACAAGCTCTCACTTCTGAGCTGTGTGCGTTCCCTCAGTTCAAAATTTACCTGTGAATGACGTCACAGATTCAGACCTGACCAGATGATGCACCGATCTTGCTGACTCTTGCTGTGGCATTGTCATGTTTTTGTTGTGGTTTAACACTACTGTGGTGTTTCAACCAATAGTTTGACGTGAAGAAGTTACAACTGCAGATTTCTGCTTAAACTCTCAGGATTTGGACATAAATTTCACCTCAAAGTTAAACATTCTGAACTTTTTGATAATATTGTTTATGCACTTATATAAAAAGTTTCAGGTGGAGACTGAGGGAGATTTATTGAAGGGAATTAACACAATACATTAAGTTTTGCATAATTTTAATTCATTGTTTAACAATATTCAACATTGTTAAATCAATAGGTACAGTTGGAGTAAACAGACACACCTCCCTGAAGCTGAAAAACATCTAAAACCAGCTTGATGCTTCGGTTTATCTTGTCTACATTTAATGTAAAATAAACATATTTTTAAATACCTTTTAAGATATGTTCATTTTTAAATCTATATAAATGTAAATGTGATTAAAGACGAACAGCTACAGGATAAAATTACATTTTAGACTCTGCTCACTGGTGAGTTGTTATTTATAGGCTACTAATGTGGTCCTTGCAGGCATCACGTTGGTGACCTCTGATCTAAAACATTCAGGACTGTGGCCCTTGAGGACTAGAGATTCACACCCTGCTTTACAGCATGTGTATCTGTTTCAAGAGGATGAAGAAAATGTTGCAGATTAACTGGATGGTTCCTCTTTTGTCCAGTTTGACCTTGAACAACAAAACTGGACCAAAAACAAACTGGTTGATTTTTGCAAAATGTAGCAGATGAAAACAAATGAATCACGTTGGTCAGTTGAGAGGAGGAACCTCGAAGTCATTTATTTCTCTTGCAGAAGGAGGGTTAAGATTTACATACCAGCACAAAGGTTACTGAGGGAGTATAAAAAGCACACACAGCCATTTTTGTGTATGGCCTGATTTGTGAACACAACCTGAATATTTAGCCCTATCAGTTTACTGTTTGTGTTTGCTGCACTACAAGGGCATGAGCTGACTTTGGAGAGAAAACTCACTGATGAATAATGACTGCCATAAATGGCAGAATGTTCTCAGTCGGGGTAAAAATAGTTCTGATAAACCAGATATGTCCCAGAAACCTCAATCACTTGGCGAGCCGGAGCTTGTCCGCAATCCAACATCAACATATGGAGACCACAGCTCCTCATACAGTATCAGTTTGTATTAAACAAAGAACTCTCACGAAGCTGCACTCGTCATATTAGATTATCAGTAAGTGCTTAGTGCAAAGCAGAAAATATAATAAATCAAATCTCCAATTTTAACACCGTCTTTTTTCTGCCTAATCTCTCGTTTGCAGCTTTGTCTAAAGGGAATAAGCCGGTGCACACCATCCTGCTGAACCCACATGTGCATCTGATTGGAGAGAACGCCGCATGTATTGCCTACATTCGGCTGACCCAGTACATGGACGTAGGTGGCATGCCGCGCACCATGCAGTCTGAAGAGACCCGTGTGTGGCATCGCCGTGATGGAAAGTGGCAGAACATTCACTTCCATCGCTCAGGTGCACCCAGCATCCCCTCCCAGTAAGAGGCTGTTATAAAAACCGAGCCAAACGAAAGTCGCTGCAGAGTCTCAACAGCACAGTCACATGGTCTTACAGTAGCTTATAAAGCGACGGCACTAACGACCCCCTGTTCAGCCTCAAGCCATCAACAACAGTTTTAATTCAAGTCTGCAGGTTATTGTTTTCTATCTGCACTCAATCAGGCTACAGAAACCCCATCACAGGTGTTTGAGTCCAAACTGACTGAAATCAAGTTTTTCTAACAGGAAACTGCAGTTTAGGGATTTGTTCAGTGTTATATAACCAGACTTGATAGCTGTGAAAATAAACAACAAATGTGGTGCAGTGATTGTTTTCACGCTCAGTGTGTTTTTAACCCATTTTCATGCTCTTTCTGTTTCTTCCTGCAGTTAATGGAATCTCAGTTTGTGTGGAAAGAAAATAAATCCTGTCTGCAAATCTAGCGGAGCAGTCAACTAGCCAACCCCCCGACTGCTCTTTAGACCTTTGACCCCTTCTATAAGGACATGACGTCGCACAGGACACAAGCATTATTACATTGTAATGTTTTGACATTTTACGAATGAACAATGATGAAAACCACCACCGGGTGGCAGCACACTGTATTTGGACATTATGAAACAAGCATATTAAGAACATTCTTTGTTTTTTAAAATGTTTTGGTATGCCTTTTAAATATAAAATAGAGATGTTTCAAAATCTACTACTGTAATCTCCCAAAACCCCACCCAAAAAATATTCCTGTATTTTTATGTGTATTTATGTGTGTGCAACTCAAAATCCACTTGGAGGATCCGAATATTAAAGTTGGAGCTTGCTTTAGTTCTAGTGATGTATATACATTGTGATTGTTGATAAAAGAAAACAAACAAAACAAACTCTGAAACTGCTATTCTTCTCCTCCTAACTGAGGACTTAAAAGTTTATGTAAAAATCCAGTTTATGAGCTACATTTCTGTTTGCTATGAGCTAAGTCACACTGTTTCAGTGGTCCGAGTTAAACATATAGTACTAATTTAAATATAAAGAGAAACAGCTCAGCTTACACTTTGCATCAACACATTTGCTTTTATATCAGTGAAATAAGAAATAGGAGAATGTAGCATACCTGTAATATATGAAAACTAAAGACTATTGTGTAGTGCATGGTGGGGGGAGGGGGATGGGGGGTTAATATGAGTAAGATCAACTGAAAATTTACAATCTGCTGTTTGATTTGTCGGTCACTGGCTCGTTTGTTTGCATTTGTTCTTGTTGTGCATTGGTCCTGTCTCAACTGTTTCTGATGACCTCCAGTATCATGGATGTTTACCTAAAAACACAGTTCTGGTTAACATCCAACACAAAAAAATCAGAACTTCGGGTAAGTCAGGAGGAAAAACAAAAGCATGGAAGCACCTTTAAATTTTGTATAAACTGGGAGGAACACAAGCTCATTCTTCACACTGTTTGTACTTGTATTATGTGGCTGTGTGTGTTGAGTTTCTGTTGTCATTCTAATCTCGTCATATCAGTGTGTTGCTTTGCCAGTTCTAAAGTAAAAAGGAGCAGATGAAGCAAGAACTCTGGAGTCTCTAACTTCAGTCAAGCCAAGTAAAAATCTGATGGAATAAAAATGTTACAGCCTAGAAAAAAAAGTCCAGCCACAGTTGGGCGGTGATAAAAACCATGATGTCCGCCCCGTCCTTCAGTGCTTCTTGTGGTCAGTGGTGTACCACGATGGGACAGTGACAATATCTACATCATCCCTAGTGTTTGCTATTTCCAACTGTTTTTTTCTTATTATTTTGAGGGGGAAAACATGATAAATGTTTATTTTGACAAAAAGTATGATGTCAGTGCAATGCAACACTCCTTACATGGTGTGTACCTGTTGCCAGCATGGCAATGGATGGCTTAAGATGTTTAAGAAATAAATATATCAGCTGAAAAGTGTGACCATGAATGGGTTTGAGTGTGTCAACATGGTTATTGAACATTTCTCTAGAGATCAAATCCTAGGACATGTTTTGTTAACATTAGGGCTGGGTGGTATACCGGTTTGTACCAAAAACTGGTGTTTATTTAGGTTGTATGAATTTTTCACACACCACTATACTGGTGAATAGTGATGACAACACTCGTAAAGGTGGCAGTGGGAACGTATTTCTGCGGGGACCCATTTCAGTTCAAAACGCTAAGACCGCGCGTGAAAAATATACGTTTTGAATTAAGAATGGCTGCTGGCGGGGGCTGTAACAGCAACTCACAGGTTACTGACCAACAACAACTTATTCCAAAAACAGGAGCCATGTCTGTAGTATGGAATTTCTTTAGCTTCAAAAAGCCATTAGCAACATAACTTGAAGAGGCTGTGCAGCAACAAAAATGCAGTACTGTGCATATGACAGTAAATATGACTATTTAAAGCTAATCTAATGCAGTCATTCTTTATTTATTACAAGATAACGTGGGTAACATTGGTTGTATTAAAAAAATACCATCAAATACCATAAAACCAATATAATTTAGAAAAAAAACAATGATATAAAATTTTTGCCATACCACCCAGCTCTAGTTAATATAAGCTTTATTGAGTAATTTAAGAGAAAGTCTTGTAGTTGTACTTTGTATTAAAAGAGGATTCAGCCATTTTATGTGCATTAGTCAACCATCTTTGCTATGAAGAGAAATTACTCCAACATCACTGTAAAGAGTGCTGGTGGAGCACCCCCCCCCCCAGGCAGGCCATGGTCAGATTAAGTATCCCAAAACACAGCAAAGGTACAGGCAAGAGTTGGGCAAGAGGAAAAGTCAAGATAAAGCAGGCGGTCGGTTACAATGTGAGCAAGACAAGATTATGGAACATTTACTATAACAATGTACTGTGAAGTTAAAACAACTATGGGGCGCCGAATAATTACCACTAACAGTGAACAAACGATCTGGCACTGAGCTGCTGACAGATCCTAATAGGGAACAGGTGCAGACAATAACATAATCAAAGTCTCATTAAGGGTGAAATATTGAATATTTTCATAAAAAGCAATATTTTTAACCTCCACAGGGCCTTTAAAGGGGTGTAGAATGAAAATACAGTATTTCATTTACCAATTATATTTGAAGTTAAACATACATTTTGTTTACATCTACCAGCCAATAGCGGGCAGAGTAGTGGGCCCCATTGTGGGTTGCCTAATGCAGTCAATAGTCTGTAAAAGCGAGGCTGGTACTGTGGAGGATGGTGGGTGGAGTTGGACAGCCTTTAGAACCTCTGTAAAGTCCAGGTATCACCTCATGAAAAAGCTCAGCTGGACCAGGCAAACAAAAGTCTGCAAGGTGTCCAAGATTTACTAGAAGAGACACAGAAAGACAGAGCTTCCCTGGTCCAAGAAAATCTTGCTCTGAAACACAAACTTAAGGAGCAAAAAAAAAGAAACTTACGGACCAGGAACTCTGTCTAAAAGAACAAGCGAGCACGATTCAGAAGAATCAGCACACTCTCCAGCTCAGTCTGGTAGCTTTTCAAAGTTTGCAGTGTCGTTCCAACAAGCTGGAACAAGAAAACACAGAAGTGAGAGAACAGAGTGTGAAACTTGATTTGTGTCTCCAGAAATTTATCAGACAGGATGATGAAAAAAAAAAGGAAAACCAAAGTCTCAAAGCTGAACTGCACAAAGCACAAACCACCGTGCAGGAGCTGAGAGCTTTGGTAAGTGACACCGAACTGTTTCATCTGCACAGCACAACAACATCCTGAAAGCTGAAATTCTAGAGCTGGAAAGAAACATGTTCCACCAAGAACTAAGCCTGAAAAAACACACCAAGGCAGTTGAACTCCATCAACAGAGGCTGCAGACTGGACTAGAAATCTTCCAGAACCTGCAGATAAATTACCAGCAGATGGAGCAACAAAACCAGTCACTGAGAACCGAGAATGAGTTTATCTTGATGGTCTCAGACAAGGTGACTGTGAACGTCTGAAAAGTGAACTTGAACAGGCAAAAAAGGACTTGGTGGAGTTGAGACATCAGCTGCGGAGAATGACGGAAGAAAACACCTTGGGTGACTTGGAAATTCAAAAGTTGAAGGATCAGCTTCAAAAAGCTGAAGCTAAATCTTCTTCACAAAGATATACAGAAAAACCTGAACATGCACAGTGGAGACGATCAGGTGGAAGAAGAAGCTGATCTTTCTAACAGCCAACTGAGACAGGTGAAAAAACTTTTTTAAAACAAAAAAGTTTAAAAAACAAAAAAACAAACAAACAAAAAAAGAACAAAAAAACAAACAAACGAAAAAAACTTTCCCTACCCTACCCTCACCCCAATCCCACTCTCCTTTCCCCACCCCCTCTCCCTCTTCCAGTGAATCGACATCTTAACGTGGTGGAAGGGTTTCAGTACCCCCAGGATCCTGAGGACTGTGTTGCCTGGGGACTCTGCACCTGGTCAGGTCTCCCATGGTACATTGACCTCAGGTGAGGGGTCAGACTAACATCGATTCAAAAGGTATGTACATATATACTGTATATACATGTGTGCATGTGTAAAGGTGTGCAGGTGTGTGTGTGTGAAAACCATCCATCTTGAAAGATCGTGCATAAGGTTAATATTAAACTTAACGCATGGGGGCTTGAGGGTCAAACGCAGTATCTGTTCTAGTTCTTGAGGGGAACTATCCTGCATGCTTATTTGCTCCAGAACCTGGAATCATTCTGTGTTTAACAGACTTTTGCAGCACTTGAGGACATGCGGAACAGGTAATTCAAACTTTGAATCAAATTTGTTGAAAAGTCCAAAAGAGTTTTTTGACGCACTGAAACAGCTGAAACATGCAGGTTACTGATTGGACGTCACTGATCTTAGCTGTTGTTATGGACCCAGTCCGGTTTGATGACACAGGTTCGTTTTAATAATCCATTTAATGGCGAGACTTGAATGCACACAGTGGACACAGAGGAGGATTTTAAAGAATGAAAGCAAATCATGAAGAACCAAATTATCTACCTTACCTAGTAATTGGGTGCAAACCTGGAATAGACAGCATCGTTCTGCAAGAGACCAAATCTTACGCTGGATCCAGTAGCATTGCAAAGCAGAGGGGATGCTGGCTTCCCCTTCCTGGAGTGAAAACATTGCTTGACAAGAGTGAATTCCTGGCATGTTCAATACAGTCCAGGTTGTTCTCAACTTCCAGGTTTGTCTGCTCGGTTTGTACATCTGAGGTCCTTGGTGGAGAAGATATCAGTAGGTAATCTGAGTCTGAAGACTTTTTTTCAGGGGAATAAGGTGAGTCCTCCTTGAAAAATGGTCCAAGTAGTCATGCACAGTCAAACCTTGGTTGGTAGAATCAATTCTTCCTTACTACCTTCAGTTTGAAGGCAGACATGGGGATGTATCTGAGACAGGATATTGGGTTCTTTTTCATAGCGTTCGTTTTGTGTCTCACTATGGGAACACCTCAGGCATGACCTCATCAGAAGCTCCTATTGCACTCTTCCAGCCAGGATTGGCTGGAGACAAGTCTGTTAATGTAGAGGGGCTAGGCCCCTACCCCTAGCAGCATATATAAGGCCAGCCATGCACTGATAAGTTATTCAAAAACCTAGGCTAAATCCCGAGGTGGTCAGGATGATTTGGCAGCATTTTGGGCAGGTCTCGGTGGACCTATTCGCCTCACAGGAGTTGCACTCCTGGGTACGGATGCCTTTGCTCACAGTTGGCCACGGCTCCTCCTTTATGCTTTTCAGGAAGGAGGGCCACTCGGTGATCCTCATAGCTCCTCACTGACTGTCAAAGCACTGGCTGGCAGAGATAACGCAGCTTCTCTGCCACAAGCCGTGGTCTCTCCCACTGCGCAGAGGCCTGCTGTCTCAGGCACAGGGGGAGATCCTCAACTTTCACCCAGAGAGGCTGTCCATATCAATCAAATCAAATCAAAAATACTTTATTAATCCCCGAAGGGAAATTAAGTGTTGTTGTAGCTCAGTTCTTTTTCAGGAAGCCGTTATAGAAGGTTATAGGTGTGGACAGGAAGGATCTCCTATGTATGTATGTATGATATGGGCCTGGCCTGTGAGTGGCTTAATTTAAGGTTTGCAGGGCTCCCACAGAATGTCACTGAAATGATCCAGAGCGCTATAGCTCCAGTGACAAGGTTGCTGTTTAATCAGAAGTGGTCGATCTTTGAAAAGGCCTTTTTACAGGACATTGTGGATAAAGGAAAAGCCTTTTCCACTATTAAGGTTTATTTGGCTGCTATCTCAGCCTACCATGTCGGTTTTCAGGGGAAAACTATGGGACAACATTCCACTGGTGGGCAGGTTTATGAGAGGAGCCTTCGGCTCCCTCATGGGACCTCCCACTGGTTCTGGGGGCTCTGGTTGATCCCCCCTTTGAACCATTAGAAAACGTGGATCACAAATTTTTGAGTCTAAAGACTGTTTTCCTGCTGGCGATAGTCTCAGTCAAGCATGTTGGTGAGCTACACGCCCTCTCTGTGCACTCTTCATGTGTTCAGTTCTCTGCAGGAAAGGATAGAGTGACTCTGCATCCAAATCCTGCTTTTACACAGAAGGTGCTAGGAGCCTGCAGCCCAATTGATTTGGTGTCATTTGCTCCCCCATCTTTTGTGTCAGTAGGACAGTAGCCCCTGCATGCCTTGTGTCCAGTGCGGGTCTTGCACATTTATATAGACAGGACCCAAGATTTGAGGAAGAGTGATCAATTTTTTTTGATCAACTTTTCGTGTCCTGGGCTTCTGACTTGGGAATCCACTTTTGTAACAGATAAAGCCAAACCCAACTCTGTACATTAGTAGACTTTTATTTTCTATCAGCCATAAATACACTGCAGCATTTTTCTCTTTTCAAATTTGATACAGTAATACATGCCCTCTGAGATATTTCTAAATATGCACTGTATATTAACTATCATCACAGAAAAGGGATGCTGATATTTCAAATTAAAAGCATACCTGTCACAGTGAACTTTTACTAATTTGCATTTTACATTTTTCTAAATCGCAAAGTAAAATAGTGATAAGTGATGTAAATACATGTCATAGATACATACAGTAACAATACTTGGAGCTGTGGATAACTGTGTATTTGAGCTTATTCTGACACTCTGCTGTATTTATGCATGTTTGCAGTGTTGCATGGTTCCCTCATCCTTCCACAGTGGGACTATCCATGTGGCTCTTCTATTCTACCTCATGCTCAGAAAGCGTGGAGGTGTTCCCACCTGACATTCGGGAGTGCAAAAGCCATTTGTGTAAAATAAACCATTCTTATCTTTGCTCGCGCACACAAAACACACTTATCTCCCAAACACACACATCTGGCTCGACACTTTCTTTTACATTAATTAAAACAGGTAATGTCATGACGAATGTGTTACCCAGTGAATCCTTTTTTTAAAGAAAGATGTATTCTGTCTTACATTTTAAACAAAATATTAAAAATAAATAAATTAATAAAAGTTTACAATCTCTTAGTTACAAAACTCAACTGAAACCAGCAGCCTGGTTAGTCACATTCATACGTTCAACATCCACACAATATGAGTCAAGATCAACAATATAAAAGAGAAAGCCAAAGAAGAAACTGTTTAACATGTAAAAAAGAAAGACGCACACAGAGGGAAAGTCGAAATGGCGAAGCAGCTGCGATCAATCTGACAGATGTTGCTTAGCCATGCCTCTTCTACTTCACTAGTAATGAATTCCTAGGCTACAGGTGTCAGCATTTTTTTTTGATTATAGATAATTATCAAAGACAAGAGTACACATAGCCTACACGAAACACGACAGCAGCTAGTTGAATTTAGTGTCAACATAGTTTTGTTTTCTGTTTGTGACATCTGACCACCTGAATCCAAAAACATCAAAGCCGAAGGGCTGAACAGTGAGTGAAAGAGTTTTTTATAAAGAAAGATTTTTCAGAGCCAGTGCAATGTGAAATACTGTCTTATGTTCTAAACACCTACTCAGACAGTAGTAACAGTATTTTGTAGGTTAGTCAGTTAAACAATGTGAGTTTTTTTTCAAAAGTTTCTTTTTTTTTAACCCTTTGTTCAAGACAAAATGAAGATTTAGACATTCAGAGTAAAATGAATAGGTAAAACAACAGAAGGCTTTCTTTGGTCATAAAAAGGCAAAAATAAAGACATGAATTTATCAGAACAACTAAAATAAAACTCATGAACACAGTAGCAGCCAGAAAAGACTGAGGATATCTTCCATGAGTTAATGGGAAGACTGTGGTGTCGCTGAGGTGCCAAGGTGCACACTGGGATTGCATGTGGCGAATGCATAGGATTAGCAGGGACTTTAGTGTGGCCAGAGCTGGGGAGCAAATTGTTCTATCTTCATTTTGTCA
This sequence comes from Pachypanchax playfairii, assembly GCA_006937955.1. Classification (NCBI taxonomy): domain Eukaryota; kingdom Metazoa; phylum Chordata; class Actinopteri; order Cyprinodontiformes; family Aplocheilidae; genus Pachypanchax; species Pachypanchax playfairii. Next base: position 2,027,770 of record SSNP01000061.1, read on the forward strand.
TCATCATTGTCAGTAATTTCTTGTTCATATCAGAGGTGAGAGCAGGTGGAGTTGGGATCACGGATCATTGATCCTTGTTTGCGTTGGCCCTCTTCCTTTCACCACTCTTCGTCTGGGATGGTTTGATTTACACACGTGGGCCCTAAAGACCGACGAATCAGAGAGGAAAAAATCTTCAGTAAGAAAGAAAGTCTTGCTGACTACAATCAAGTGAACACTTTCTTTACATCCTGCTTTTCAAATGGTTTTAATAAATGCAGCAATTATGATTACTGTTTTAAAACTACACGTTATCGTGTTCTGTACATGAAAACAACTTCACAACCAGTTTTAACCCTCAAATTTATCCATATATAATATCTATTTTCAGTTTTCTCCTCCATTTCCTGTTTATATTTATAAGTCACTACCTGTTGTTTCAAGGTTTACATTCCTTATTTAGCCTCATTTCTGACACAAAAAGTCTGACACAATGGTTTCACCTGTTCTTAACAAACCTGTTTGAAGCCATCTTGAGCTGAAGGAAGATCAGACGCTACAGATGGATCACCTGGGAAAGTCACTGTCCTTTCACCGTCCATCACTGCTGACTTCTCTGTCTGTTTGAGGTCACATGAATCAGCTGCTGCTGGACTTGATGGGAAACCCTCCCGTTTAACAAACGTTACCTAGATTGATTATCAATTTATTTATTAGATTTTATACTCCGAAAGCTTTACTGCAGACCGTAACTATGACATAAAATAGCAATACACACACCTCTGTGTGGTCCCCATCACTCTTTATTACAGTCCGCTTCACCGCCTTGAAGGAACTGTCTCCATCTGCTGGAGACCCCCCACGAGCTCCTTCTGAGGACATCTCTTCACCATCCGTCGAAACACATTTGCGAATAACTTTTCGTGTAACCTGAGAGAGATAATAATAACTCTGAGCATCAATTAAACAACTTGATGGATATTTCAGCAGTGCAGCAGTTATTTGGTCATAAACACACAGTAGTTTTGCTGCTGATAACATGTGTTATAGCCAAGCCAAGTCAATTTTATTTACAGAGCACTTTAACATAAAGCCTGACAGCTGACCAAAGTGCTTTACAGCAAATTAAGAGATAAAGCAAAATATAAAATACAACAATAAATAAATACTTAAACAAAGAATAAAACTAAGAAGAAAAATACAATAAAAGACAGGTTGTAAAATCAGGAGTAGGGGCGTTGACACAACCAATAACAACATTAATAACCAAAAACTAACTTGAAATAATGTGTTTTTAGATGTGATTTAAACGAACTAACAGAGGTGGATTGTCTGACGGAGAGAGGGAGTTCGTTCCATAAAGAAGGGCCCGGAAATGAAAAAGTCAGTTCACCCTGGGATTTAGAGTTCATGGGGTTTGTAATAGCAGATTTTCAGCAGATATTAATGCACGGAAGGGGTTGTATTTAGTTCAGAGAGATAGGTAGGAGCTAACCATAGTTTTACTGAGTGAAGACTCAAAGTTAGTCATTTCTAATTATCTGTGAGGTTTTTAAAAGTAAAATCTTAGTCGGGCTGGAGCTAATCTAGTCTGGCCTGGGTAATAACCAGGATCATAATCTGCTGAATGACAAACATATATCTAACTTTACCCTTTTGATAACCGTGTGTCCGTTTTCATCCTGGTACCTCTCCTCACTTACTGACTGACTGGGGAAGTCAGGTATTTCATCAGCCTGTTAAATAAACAACAGAGAAAAGATATGACAGTTTGATGTTCATGTGTTTATTCTTCTGCTTAAAACAGACTCTAGAGAGAAAATATGACACAAAACTTGCACCGAAGGTCCGTTAAGAGAATGGGGAGTTTGGGAAACAGCAGACTAATTTTAAAGGTTGTGTTGTAAAAAGTATAAACAGCAAAGACGTGCTCACAGCAGCATTAAACACCTTCAGCCATCTCTGCAAATAAAAGGGCAGGTTAAGTTCTAAAACACACAATTCACTCATTTTATTTAGGCTAAATGTTACAAGATAACAAATAGCAACAACTTTTTTCAAGCTAAATCAGAACACTGTCAGCCATGCTAAATACCTGCACGATAACCCTCCTCCGTATTATTCTGGTGGTCAAAAACTCATCATCTGAACTTTCTGACATTGATCCGAGCTCTGCGGTGATCTCCTGACCAAGCAACACAGATCCAATCAAATTGAATGAATGACAATATAAAATGATGTCTGCAGCAAAGCAAGCTGTGAGCAGAGAGGCATGATGCACTTCCCAATGTGTTGGGTGGAATTTCAAATGTTACATTAGGAAGTACAACATAGAACTCTTGTGACTTGAAAAAGCATTGAGAAAAGAAACCATGCTTTCATTTAATGAAAACTATTAATGAGCTTTTTGCTAAATTAAAAAGGAAAAAAAAAGCACATCGCCAGTTTAATCAGTCAGTGACGCTGCTCGTTCCAAGCAGCAAAGTGACATGCTGAGTTAGGATTCGTTCAGTCTGAAATAAAAAGGGTTATAAAGAGATTTAGATCCAGTTCGTTTGGTCAAAGGGTTAGCAGTCATTCCTTCTTGAAGCAAACTCAACTCCGCAGAAAAACAAACAAACTTGCAGGACTTTACTGACTCGTGTCTTACCCTCCTCAATGATTTAATGGTATCATATGTTCCAGGAAGTTGTGAAGTGTGACACATGATGAATTCTTCTTCTGATGTTTCTGAGTAATGTTGGGATTCTTCACTCTCTTCATGCACAAGATGATGAGATTCAAGAACTAAAGGAGCATCTTCATAATCTTCACTTCCAGAAGACAACAGCGTTTTTTCATTTGCCTTGTCCTGCACTCTACAATGGCCCAGCTGATCCTGAGTCTGACCTTCACTTGGTCTAGCTGTTACCTCAGGTCCATCAGGTTCAGGCTCTGAGAAATCAGATGCTCTTTGTTTGCAATCAAAGTAAGACTCCAAGTCAGAATATTCAACGTTTGGGCTGTCTGCACCGCTCTGTCCTACAGCTTTGGATCCTTGAGGTGTGGGACTAGGAATATCTGAATCAGAGGAGGTCTCCAAACCCTCGACTGGCATTCCATACTCTTCATCAGATGTTGAGAAAGACATCTCAGTCTTCTGTTGGATTAACGGTGACTGACAAGTAAACCTTTCATAACCTACTGGAGTCAAGTGTTCCTGAGAATCCTGCTTACAGGTTGCTTCCCCTGAAGGCATCTCTAAGCTCTGAGAAGAGCAGTAAGGTATCAGTTCCTCAAAGCTGAGACGTCTTGCAGATAAAACTGACTCAGGAGTATGATCAAACACAGATTGAGAGGATGTAGTGTGAGTAAAGGTTTCATCACATTCATGTTGATCTTGGTTGCGCCATGTGGATGTTCCTTCTGGTTCTTTCTGACTTATATGAATGCCATTTGTAACTTCTTCTCCACGAGAAGCTGCCAGGTTTTTGTCATATGTTTCCACTACTAAATCAAATGTTTCATCAACCTTCACAGCCTTTTGGCAGGACTGTGAGATACCAGAGTTCTGTAGTGGTTCCATTTCTTCACCAAGTGGAGAAGGGCTAAGGATTATAGGTGATTCTGTAGAGCACCCGACCAAGACATGATCATTTGTTAGAACATCGAGGTTTGACTCTGATGTTCTTGTTATATCAGAGACACTTGCTTCATTATCATCTACAATATGTGCATCAGATGACAAACTGACCCCAGTACTGCTCTCACTGTTATCTGTAGGGGACTGAGCTTCAGATGAAAGTTCTTCTAACATGTAAGCATTCTCATGTTGGGATCCATCATCAGAGGACTCCGACAAAGGTGAATCAAGAGTCTCTGGTCTATATTTGAGTTTCATCTCTTTTAGATCAGTCAGAAGCTGGTCAAGCTCAGGAGACCCAGATCCTGGTGGTGTTGGAGTTGAGTTTGAAGACTTTCTGGTGAGGATATTTGAACTGTCTTGTATTTCTTGTGACACATTTTGTTTGGGTAGTCTTTCATCCTTTACCTGTGATCGGCTTTGATTGGTCAATGGGATGTCATACTGTGAACAAATTAAATCGGAGGTAGGTGGAGGGGTTAAATCTAGTTTTGTTGAGGAAAATTTGTTTGAATCATGTGCCAAAACTGACATCTCAGTTGGAATGCCCTGCTTTTGTCCTAAATAATCATGTTCCTGTTTTGATGGTTGTAAAAGATTTGTCCTGGAAGATGCAGATGACACCTGAAAGAAATAATAAAATGGAGTGGGAAAACATTTTACAACCAAATATAATTCGTGGTGCCTTTGGGGCTAAAGTGAACACTTAAATGAAACATGCTTTTATCTTTGGTCAATGACAGCAATTATGAAAGATAATTTGTAGCTTGCAAGCATGCATGTCAGGATTATGAGAATAATATTAACATATACAGGCAAATGACTAAGCTAGTAAAATAATAGAAACTATCTTGACGTAAGAATCTGTTGGTTTGGTTTTACACTGAGGGATAATTTGCTTGCAACATTTAAGTCCTCTCACTCCCAGAGGAAAACAATCTGACTGGCAAAATGATTGAAACTCATTTTACTAAACAATTAAAATAGCAATGGATAGTCTGGTGTTTCTTCCTTTTACTGGAGTGCTGGTGGCTCAGAGTCTGTGGAGCCGAGCCGTGAAGCTACTCTAGTGCCACCAGGTGGCCCAATATACTCATACTTTGTTTTCTCTACTTCATCATCTGTCTGAATTTTATGTAATCAATGAGACATTTTAAAAAGCAACTAATTATGATGGCAAAAACATGTAAACAAACACTATCTTGAATATATTCCATAGTAGTGTTGTAAAGTTTGTTATAAGAAGGCAGGACACAAATAAACATAATTCTAAATAAGAATTAACTGAAAGATGATATTTAAACTGTTTTTGTTTAAAGTAATGATAATAAAAAATAGTTATTTTTAAATCAGAAAAACTCCTTTCCGATCATAAATTAGTTTTTTTAAGAGTAGGTAATTCTCTATAATACTAAAAAAAAACCACCATGAACTGACATACCTCTCTACTAACACAGACACACAAAAATTAAGAAACTACACTGAGTGAAACTCAATTAATTAAAACATCTAGGCAATTATGTCCCAAAAAAGATGTATCCCACCGATGAAAGGTGATAGGCAGCAAAAACATTAAGTATTTTTGTGTAATTTTATATAAAGTCATTATATTAAATTTTACAACTGAAATGAACATCAAGTTGACTATTTTTTTGCCACTGATATATAACAAAAGAGTTTTCATATGCCAATGTAGTGGTATGTCTGTTATTGTAAAATGGGCTTTACAAATAGAAACAAGCGTGACAAACAGCACGTGCTTCTATCTGCTGCAAGTTGAAGCTTTTGTTGCTGTTAAGTAAATCTCTTAATAGTGCCATAACAACTCCTGTATTGTAAAAGACAGCTTGTGTTATTAATATTGGGTCATGGAAATTCCCATTAGTCTTATTTGATTAAATAATGATTCTCTGCGCTTTAATGCAAACATGCCACAGCAAGACAGTAAAGCCTTTGTTTGTTAAGACACCTGAGAAGCACCAACTATACACCTTAGATGATTCTGTGCAAAAAGTTTAAAACCACCCCAAATTCTTTATTTTTTACTTTCATAGAGGTAAACTTACTTTAGTGCAGCAGATAACTGCAAAATACTTTGGTTTGTGATGCAAGCATAAAATTTAGCACAAATACTCTTTGAGACCCACATTTTCTAAAAAAGGTGCTGGCCATACAAAATTCCAAGATGGTGACCATTTTTCAAAATGGCCACCATATGCACAGAAAGTTCCTCTTTTGTAGCTAAATACTTAAAACAATATTAAAGATGTAAACCGAAGTCAACTGTGTCTACAACTTTAGAGTGATTAACCTTTGTAATTTTTAGATCTTTACCTAGGCTTTTTGTATTAAATAATTGGGTTGACATGGTTTTATATTCCTAGCTCCCATGCATTCTTCTGATTGAGTCCAAAATAGCTGCCACATTAACTATGTAACATGAACCCTACTTGCAGAGCCAAGCTTAGGGTACAGATGCTCACAGTACTACTGAGTTCTAGTAAAAGCATAAGAATGCAACCCAAGGACACCAAGGGCAGGAAGTAGCGGAACTTGACTGAGAACATGGGACAGCAGGAATCTATTTTTATTGTAGATTCAGCTAGGATCTATCTCTTGGTATCTAACTGGTGTCCAGCACCTAAGGTACTTCAGCTATCGCCACACGCAGCTGGAAGTACTCAAATACCAAACAGGTGAACAGCTGTTGTACCTTACACCTACAACTGCAAAGAGTTGTGCAGCTCAAACCCAGTCTGTAGTACTTGCAACTCCCATGACACCCTGATTTGGCCTTTTGTTGGCAACATTGAGCAGTGCTCCTGTGCTCTGCGGAATATTTTGCATGTACAAAGATGCGTTCAGTCCTTGAGCACCAAGTCTCATGAGTGTTGAGGACAGCAGATCCCTTTGTGACACTGACCAAGTTTGGTGCAGAAAGTTGGACAACCTTGTCTGCAAGAAACTGAAACAGCTCTGTTTTGCTGTCATTGTACCTGAGAAAGTTCTCCCAATTTGATGGAATGGTGTTCTTGTTTGTCACCTTGTGTCTTCCTCCCTGGCCATGTTTAGACCTGGTCTCAGCTTTGAGGCTGGGTGGACTGTACACGTCAAAAATAAGTGTTATCTTGTACTTGTTGCTGTAGATCTGTATAACGAGCAGGAAGTCCGGAGTTGCATAACTCTCAAAGGTCTTTCCTCTCTTTGTTGGTAAGGCATGCACCAAAGCTGCCCCGTCTGCAATCAGGACATCTGTCTAAGGTTCTTTGTCTGTTGGTACAACATGAGTCTCAAGGATAGATGTCAGCTGAGACTTCTGGCAACTGTACAGCCTTCCACCCTCACTCAGTGAAACTGGGAATGCTTGGTTTTCATGCCTTTCAGCAGGAGCAACATTTTTACATAAAGAGGCGGCCGTGACACAGGCGGTAGAGCGGGTTGTCCAGTAACTGGAAGGTCACCGGTTTGAATCCCAGCTCCACCCAAAGAGAAAGATTGCCTGGCTGTTGTGTTCTTGGGCAAGACACTTCACCCACTTTGCCTGTTTTGGTGGTGGTCAGAAGCTCCGGAGGCGCTGGTGGCTGACCGCCTCGCCTCTGTCTGTCCCAGAACAGCTGTGGCTACAACATGTGTGTAGTTCATCATCACCAAACGAGCGAGTGTGTGTGTGAATGGGTGTATGACATAATATAGTGTGAAGCGCTATACAAGTACACACCATTTACCAAAGAGAGTTCATTTATGTTAAATTTCATGCTTTCATCACAAGATATTCTTCAGCACAGTTCCAAAAATATTCGGATTCATAGATTTTACGACTGGCATATTGGATGACATCTTGGATGCCATCTTGACTATGATGGTCTCCATATATACTAGAGCCCATAAAACATTCTTATAAGGTTATTTGGCCCCTAAAATCTAGGTATTCACTCAAACTTTTGTTTTAATTTCAAACACTTGCTTTAGGAATAATGCTTGGAAAATGGGCACCATCTTGATGTTTCTCATGGCCAGCACATTTTTTTTAACACAGTAGACCAAAGAGAGTATTTTGCTAAATGTCATGCTTGCATCACAAACTGAAGTATTCTGAAGGTATTTTGCAGTTATCTCCTGTACTGTAATCTTTAAAAATGGTCAAGATCAGATTTCTTCTTTATTTCCTGAGGTCTTTAAAGTTTTATTTAAATAAAACAAAAGAGGATCTTTAAAACCCCATTCAGAAAGCCCAATAAACTTACTGCTAAAAAACACTTTTAATAAAAAGTCAGGCTTATTAAGAGCAAAATATAAAGAAATGAGGGATGACTCAAGACTTTTACACAGTTCTGTATACTGCCATGTTCTTTGAAGCTTCTGAAACCAACACAGCACTCATGAACAAGCAAGAGCTTGTGCTGTCTTACCAACACCATGGATTTTCTTGGGGGAAATCTTGTGAAGGTGTCCTCTTTGATCAAAATTCAGGAACTGTTCATTAAATTCTGTTTTTCCATTAGCCTTTATTAAAAAAAAAATCTTTCTGTTCTTGGTCATTTGCAGCATTTTTAAATGAGACAACATGGAGATTGTCTAACACTTTATTTCCAAAATGGTTTGTGACTCTGTTATGTTCTGTGTCCTGTTCGGTTATATCTGTTTGTATATCTGATGCTGCTGTTACGACCAAATTTCCCCTAGTGGGACGGTTAAAGGACTATTCTATTCTATTCTATTCTATTCTATTCTATTCTATTCTATTCTATACCCCACCAGGTCTATGATTTATGAATATTATAACTTTTTCTTTGGAAACCATAAGCACAAGAGCACAAGTCAATAAAGTTATTTTAAAGTCAATTTGACATTTAAATTTGCTACAAAATCCTCTTTACCACCTTTAATTGAAGATTAAAACATTTAATGAATTAAGAACATATTAAGAAGACCTTGAAAAGTTTGTTCTGCTGACTATTGTGTTGTGATGTATTTGTGGTTCATTTTAAACTGAAGTCCTTACAAGGCAAGTTCAAAGCTTAGAAATGTGACAACTGAATATGCTAATGCTAAATGTTAAATTTCATTTAGTAAGAGATCTGTAAAAGACCAGGACCCTAGTTATTATTGTGGTCAGCAATTTTAATTAATACATAATTTAGGCTTCATGATATTTAAAAAAATATTATCAATGTGCTAAATATGAAACATAACAAACAACTGCATAGGCTATTATTTTCAAAGTTCAATGAATGCAGTTTGCATACCAAAACAGTAATATATCTGGCCAATTCAGTGGACTGCTCTTGGTGGTCACACCTTTTTTGGAAGTGGCCAAGATGCAAAAGCACACAATGTCACCTCAGATTAAAACACACACAAAAATACATGGGTTTATCACAACTGATGTTCTGAGCCACTACTGCAACTACATGATTTCTTAGTATTGTACAGCCCAGGACAGAATAATGAACATGTTTCAATCTATTTCCAGCAAGTTTATTTGTCTCCTCTGTGACTACTAAGGTTCTGGAACTGTCAAAACTCTACTTATCCTAACGCTAAAAATTTATTCTAATTTTTAGAGCTAATACATACAGATGTGGACACAATTGTTAAAACCCTTTTATTAGGAAACCCCAAGAGGTGAAGTCCAAGGTTAAAGTTTGAGTGAAGAAGGGAAACCACTGTTGACAGCAAAACATAAAACACTGAATTTGCCTAAATGCATATTGCATGTTGTCTCAGAAAAATTAGCTGTGGAACAAAGTCTCTTGAATCTGTGCAGGATACAAAGAAATCTTAAGCATTCTAGATTAAAAAACACATGTTGCAGGTGCAGAAGACACACTGATGGTTACAGAGACCACTTGATTACAGTGATTGACTCAAAAGGTTGTGAAACAAAATATGGAATTAAAGGTACCATTATTTTTGTCCTGATCAGTTTCATCAGTTTCTTTTTGAATAGTATTTTGTCGAACCACAGTTCAAAAGGAAAAGCTGGTTTTCATTAGCTGAATTTAAGGGTTGTCAATTAAAGACAGAGACCAATGTGGGTTTTTCCTTTCTTTAATGGAGGGGTACCAAATACTTTGCCCACTTTAACTTCAATTATGGGTTCGTCATTTTCTCAGATAGAAATACTAAACAAAAAATGTATCCCCAATGGCAACTGTTTTTCTGTGTCAAACTAAGAGCAGAAAAGTATTTTTGAGTAACCTAAAGTTCCCATGTTGATTCATTTCTTATAAATATGAAAGATGAGAAATAGTTTTGAAGCATATTCTTTAAACACAGAAAATAAATTTAAATACAAGAAGAAAAAAATAAAGAAAAATTTAAAATTTATGTTTTACAAAATGTTTGGTGTGCTTTTGATGAAAACCCATTTTTTCAGATGCACTGATAAAAGGCACAAGTTGGAGTCATTTTGAAATTATCAGCTGAATTTAGTAAGATGCAGACAAAGTTATTTAGGTATCCTGAAATGATTCATAACCGCTAAAAAAAACAATAAGAATGCTGTCCTCTATAAAGTGGATCGTACAACTTTGATATAAGTGAAGAGTTACGTATTCTCTCAAATGGCTGAGTAGTAAAAGAGTTATTAGAAGGTAAATAAGAGCAATAAGTGTTGAGGGAGTTTGAATTTAATTCAACAGGAAAAATTTCTTGCATTCCAGTTGTCTCTACTGACAGAGATGATGTAGGTCGACTTTCCAAATATTGTAAGTAATAGTTACAATGTTGACCAAAGGTAATGACAGGAGACAATACTTGACCTTCATGTGACACCACAGATTCAGGTGATGATGTTCTCAAGTCAGTCAGCCAATCATTCAACAATGAAAAGTCAAAGTCAGACGACACAGAATCTGGGGACAAAGACCTGCAGCTAAATAATTTGTCTAGCTCCATGTCTGATCCAAATGACTGTGGAGACTCTGGTCTGTCCTCCTCAAAAAGACTTTCCAGAAACAAGTCAGAGCTTTCCCACTCTGATAAAGGAGATTCTGGTGTCAATGACCTGCTGCATGGTAATTCCATATCGTAGGTGATGTGAAGACATCTAAACTGAGGAACAGGGGAGTCGGGAGAGAAAGGCCGATCTTCACTCCATGACTCAGGAGAAAGAGGTCTTGAATCCATATCCAGACCATCAAAGGAGAAAGATCTGCTCTGATTTTCTGATGGTGAAGAAGCAGAAGTGCAAACCTTCTGTGACTCCAATGATTGAAAGTCAGATGAAAGGTCTCTTTGGCTTTTATGATTGATACCTCGCACAACCTCTGCATATGTCAGAGGTCTGGCAACACCAAACAGTGGACTTACAGTTCCACCCAAGTGTTTGTTCTCAAATTCTGATGGAAGTGAGTCGGGTGAATCTGCTCTATTTTCATCAACCATGTCGTTAAGGCAGAATTCACAATCCTCTCCATCTAATACTACTGACAGAGATGATGTAGGTCGACTTTCCAAATATTGTAAGTAATAGTTACAATGTTGACCAAAGGTAATGACAGGAGAAAATACTTGACCTTCATGTGACACCAGAGATTCCGGTGATGATGTTCTAAAGTCAGTCAGCCAATCATTCAACAATGAAAAGTCAAAGTCAGACGACACAGAATCTGGGGACAAAGACCTGCAGCTAAATAATTTGTCTAGCTCCATGTCTGATCCAAATGACTGTGGAGACTCTGGTCTGTCCTCCTCAAAAAGACTGTCCAGAAACAAGTCAGAGCTTTCCCAGTCTGATAAAGGAGATTCTGGTGTCAATGACCTGCTGCCTGGTAATTCAATATTGTAGTTGATGTGAAGACATCTAAACTGAGGAACAGGGGAGTCGGGAGAGAGAGGCCGATCTTCACTCCATGACTCAGGAGAAAGAGGTCTTGAATCCATATCCAGACCATCAAAGGAGAAGGATCTGCTCTGATTTTCTGATGGTGAAGAAGCAGAAGTGCAAACCTTCTGTGACTCCAATGATTGAAAGTCAGATGAAAGGTCTCTTTGGCTTTTATGATTGATACCTCGCACAACCTCTGCATATGTCAGAGGTCTGGCAACACCAAACAGTGGACTTACAGTTCCACCCAAGTGTTTGTTCTCAAATTCTGATGGAAGTGAGTCGGGTGAATCTGCTCTATTTTCATCAAACATGTCGTTAAGGCAGAATTCACAATCCTCTCCATCTAATACTACTGACAGAGATGATGTAGGTCGACTTTCCAAATATTGTAAGTAATAGTTACAATGTTGACCAAAGGTAATGACAGGAGAAAATACTTGACCTTCATGTGACACCAGAGATTCCGGTGATGATGTTCTAAAGTCAGTCAGCCAATCATTCAACAATGAAAAGTCAAAGTCAGACGACACAGAATCTGGGGACAAAGACCTGCAGCTAAATAATTTGTCTAGCTCCATGTCTGATCCAAATGACTGTGGAGACTCTGGTCTGTCCTCCTCAAAAAGACTGTCCAGAAACAAGTCAGAGCTTTCCCAGTCTGATAAAGGAGATTCTGGTGTCAATGACCTGCTGCCTGGTAATTCAATATTGTAGTTGATGTGAAGACATCTAAACTGAGGAACAGGGGAGTCGGGAGAGAAAGGCCGATCTTCACTCCATGACTCAGGAGAAAGAGGTCTTGAATCCATATCCAGACCATCAAAGGAGAAGGATCTGCTCTGATTTTCTGATGGTGAAGAAGCAGAAGTGCAAACCTTCTGTGACTCCAATGATTGAAAGTCAGATGAAAGGTCTCTTTGGCTTTTATGATTGATACCTCGCACAACCTCTGCATATGTCAGAGGTCTGGCAACACCAAACAGTGGACTTACAGTTCCACCCAAGTGTTTGTTCTCAAATTCTGATGGAAGTGAGTTGGGTGAATCTGCTCTATTTTCATCAAACATGTCGTTCAGGCAGAGTTCACAATCCTCTCCATCTAATACTACTGACAGAGATGATGTAGGTCGACTTTCCAAATATTGTAAGTAATAGTTACAATGTTGACCAAAGGTAATGACAGGAGACAATACTTGACCTTCATGTGACACCACAGACTCAGGTGATGATGTTCTCAAGTCAGTCAGCCAATCATTCAACAATGAAAAGTCAAAGTCAGACGACACAGAATCTGGGGACAAAGACCTGCAGCTAAATAATTTGTCTAGCTCCATGTCTGATCCAAATGACTGTGGAGACTCTGGTCTGTCCTCCTCAAAAAGACTGTCCAGAAACAAGTCAGAGCTTTCCCAGTCTGATAAAGGAGATTCTGGTGCCAATGACCTGCTGCATGGTAATTCAATATTGTAGTTGATGTGAAGACTTCTAAACTGAGGAACAGGGGAGTCGGGAGAGAGAGGCCGATCCTCACTCCATGACTCAGGAGAAAGAGGTCTTGAATCAGTATCCAGACCATCAAAAGAGAAAGATCTGCGCTGATTTTCTGATGGTGAAGAAGCAGAAGTGCAAACCTTCTGTGACTCCAATGATTGAAAGTCAGATGAAAGGTCTCTTTGGCTTTTATGATTGATACCTCGCACAACCTCTGCATATGTCAGAGGTCTGGCAACACCAAGCAGTGGACTTACAGTTCCACCCAAGTGTATGTTCTCAAATTCTGAAGGAGAAGCGAATGATGAAACCAGTTCTTTCTCGTTGTGTTCTTTTTCCATTTTGCCACCTATAAGTTCATTAAAACATTCTTTTGCATTCTCTTTTTCCAGTAATGGCATACAAGATTTTGACTCTGAAAATATGTCTTTTGGAAAATTGTAAACATATTTTGGTCTCTCCACCAGTTCAAAAACCATTGGTTTGGTAACTTGTTCTGAAATTTTCACAACTTCCATAGATTTTTTATTTTGTTTTTGAGGTAAGCCAGAGGTTGACCTTGATGTGTCCTCCCCATCCAGAAAACTTACCTCCTTTTCTTTTAATTCTGTTTGTATTTCAGCAACTGAGTCATCAACTTGCATATTTGATGATGCCAAACCTTCAAGAGACTCAGGTTCAAGCCTTGAATACCAGTAACTAAAGTAAGAGGTAATGTTGTCTTGATTTGGTTTGAAAACTGAGGTTTCATCTGGACTGTAATAAAATGATTCTTCTTCTTTAACCCCACAGACTGAATCCCCCTTATGGATTACTATGACATCTGCATGTTTGAAGTATTTAGCTTCTGAATCAGTTATTTGTGTTTCTGCTGTTTGCTCAGGACCGACATTTGAATCTGATATTTTACAAAACAGAGAGTCAGTTTTTTCACCTGATCCTTTATCAATGGATGAGGAAGATAAATTCATGGAATATGGTACATAAACACATTCTTTCATCTGGTGGTTTGAAACTGAAAAATCTGGAGGAAGACAGTCATTTATTGCACCAGATTTATTCTGTAATGTAGGGGGGTAATCTAAATCCCCCAATTCTTTAGTTAAGAAGCTATATGGATACACATGGTCGCTGAAGACCACATCAGACTGGTTTACTCGTGATGTTGGATCTCCTCCATAATACAGTAAAAAATAATCACAGTATTGACTCCTAAGTTGTGAACGAGATGTTTCTGAGTATAAGAGTTCAAGAAATGAGAAGCTGCAATGAGATGACTGAGATTCAGGTGAGAATGGTCGGGAATCTGTTTCTGATACATAAGTTGAGTTAATTAAGTCTGGTGAGAAGACTCTTCTGTCAGGAGAAACCACGCCTGTGAAAATCTCATCATGTGCAATATCTGATGTTACAGGTAGAAATGTTCTATTCTTTTCTTTTATATTTGTAACTTCAGGCACAGTTTGATAATATTTAGGTTGTTGAAAGTCAAGGGACATGGGCCTATATTGATTGTATGACTCTGGTGAAATCTCAGGTATGGTAACATCTTTTGGATCTAACAAGGGTTTCCATTCCTTTTTATGTGACTTATATGGGTGGAACTTGTTCTCACTGTAAATCAGTGTAGCATCTGGTAAATGACATCTTTCAGAAATTTGAGGAAGTGCACAACTGTCCTCCATTAAACTGGAACATTCTGCAGGTAAAACCCATTGTTTACCTAGAGGAGAGTCTGGTGACATTGCTCTATAATCACTGACTGACATGACAGATTCAGGAGATGACAGTCTAGATGTGGAGCTGTTGATTATCCATGTGTCTGCAGGGAAGAAGCCCTTTTCACTTATGGGTGAAAATGAGCAGTGTTCCACTTTAGACACCAGAAAATCGGAGGTCAAAGAGCAGCACTCAGTAAAAACAGTAGGGTGAGCCTCAGCCATCCTATGGCTATCTTGCAGTGTAAGATTGGTAGAAAACCTTGACAGTGCCATTTTTGACTTAGGGATATAAGTTGTCTTTGCCCCTCCTATGAGATTGTCACTGTCTGGATTAATACACGAATTAGTAGATTTATCAGTTGAGTCATGAGCCAAGTAAGAAGGAGGACCACAGTTTTTAAAACTCTGTGGTAAAACAGTCATTGGTTCTGGTTTCATCATACTGTTCTGAGCTGCACCAACAACAGATTCACTGCACAGTGGCTCATCGTCATCAATAAAAGGTATGTTTTCCAGATACAGCTCCTTCTTTTGTACTTGGGCTTTTGTGCTTTCTTCCATGCTTGACTGGAATAGTGTGAATCCCATGTCTAACACATGTTTGAACTTGTCCTGACCATAAGGAACGTCGCAGAACTGGGATTTAGCCTCGTCAGGACTGTTTTGAGAGAGCCTGCTTTTCTTAACTACATCTGTGTCATCTTCAGTCATGGCCAGAGCTGGATGATTTTCCTCTCGCACTGTGGCTGATAACGTTGGATCATATTGTCTTTTTATAGTGGTTTTGTGCTCTTCTGCATTGCCATGCTGAGGCACACAGCTGACTTCATCACAAAGCTCACTAAAGTCCGTTTCTGCTTTTTCTGACTCAGACAGACTCAGGCTAAAGTCTCTGATAGAGACGAATGAGCGTAGAGTTTCAGGTAATTGGCTTATCTCATCTTCAAAACCACAATGCTTCAATTCAGCTTTGATTGGAGGACCTCTTCGAAGAGACCAGATGCAGTCAGCTTCAGCACTGCTGGAAACTTGCTGCTGTTTCACATGAGTGGCTTGGCTCTCCAGTGATGCTTCTTTTGAACAGAGTAACGTACTTACTTGCTCATTTGAGTTGTCGTGACTGGTGACTTCTTGTGTATTTACATCCTCTGGGGTCCACAGGTTGGGATTCAATTCACTGTAGGAAAGAAAAACTAACTTTAGAAATATATGACTCGATGATCATTTTGATACTGCAGAATCTGACAAAACTGAAGTGTAAGTATCTCTAGCAATGTATCTAATAATGTGTAAGAGGTCATATGTGAAAAAAAATGCTGATGTCCAAAAAGAAACACATTGACACCTGATTAAGGAGTATATGCTGTCGTTCAGCCAACAGGCAAGTAAATCAATCTATAACTGATAAAGCTGACTGAGCTAATCCGGGTTTGACTAAAACAAATTTGAAGTTGGAAGTAAGTTGGAATATGGACGATTTATGCTTGAATGTGTGTCTTAAATAAATGTGTATAATAAATGGTAAATATATGTGCAAAAACAACATTGATACGATCTGTAAAAAACAATAAAATCAGTTGGAATTTTAAATAATTTGTTCATGTTAAAAGCACAACTTTGTTAACCTTTATATTAGCTTAATTTATCCTAAATTTTATATTTTAATATAATTTGTGTTGCTATTTGTGCACAGCAGAAATATTGAAACACAGAAAACTTCCAAGGAAGATAAACATTTTAGAAAAATATGATTCTCCTTTCAGAAAATAAAAGCATAAATGCTTATATATTAAATGATCAGTATGTATGTTAAACATATATTGTTTTTTATCTGCAAAGATACATTTACCTATCACATGACTTTCAGATTTTAAAATTTACCCTGACATCCGGCGGCTGTGGCTTTGTGGTTTGAGCGGTCGTCCTCCAATTTGAAGGTTGGTGGATCGATCCCGGCTTCCACCGCCACATGTCGAAGTGTCCTTGGGCAAGACACTGAACCCCATGTTGCCCCCCGATCTGCGTATCGGGTTGTGTGAGTGTTAGCCCCTACCCTCTCCCCCTGGTTTACATATCGGGTTGTGTGAATGGGTGAATGCAAAACCTTGTAGTGTGAAAGCGCTTTGAGTGGTCTGAATGACTAGAAAAGCGCTATACAAATACAGGACATTTACATTTACCATTTACATCCGCTTACTTCCCACAAGGTGCCTTGTGAACCTATATGTAGTTATCACTGATGTAGGTATGGTGAATGTTGGGTCATTTTTTTGTTTATTTGTCAATAAGTATGTGAATTCAAGGGATATTACACTCATTTTAGGACGATCTAAACACCATGAGCTTTAACTGATATAAGGGATAATAATTATGTCACTATATCCCCAGAATTTCAGTGTTGCATTGCATGTGTGAAAACACCTAATATTACCTGCTGAACTCTGCTACAGAATAAAGAATTCAAATGAGTGACTTACTGTGGGATTTCGAGCTCTTCCAACAGGTCTCCATGCATGCTATCTGAGTGGATTTGTCCTACAGGCTCTGACCATGAAGGAATATCCAGTAATGAAGCAACGGAGAGGTCTTCCTCAGAAACAGCTGGGGGTGGTCTGCGATCTGATTCAACCCTCATCACAATCCGAGGGCTGTCTGCGTCTTCTTGCACTGAAGATAAAGCTACAGAGACTGAATGACAGAAATTAGAAATTGGAGCACAAGCAAGCAGAGAAAAAAACAAAATTGTTTTAGACAGAATTTTTAAAAAGCTTTCACTACCTTCACTGTGATCCAGCGTCTTTTCTATCTCTGCGTAAGTCCGAGATGTTTGTTCCTGAATTGACTTGTTCATCTGGGTCTCGATTAGATGGACGATGTCCATGCGATTGATCCTAGTTAGCCTTTTAATCAGACAGTCCTCTGTGGAAAATAAAATAATTTAAATTAATCACAAATTATTTAAATCCATCTTCAGACGTTTTGAGTGTTCAGTTACGCAAGACAACAATCATCAAGCGAGCAGCATTTGTGACGGTCTAACCCTAACCTTAACCTAATGACAAGTCAAAGTCTGTTTAAACTCCTATTTTATTATAGTAACCCAGAAAGTACAAATGAAACAGTTACTCGCATGAGCCTTTCACTTATACCCTGGGACTAAAATGGCATGCTTTCACATCAAAATACGACCAGGACCATTTCCAAAAGTCTCTGATTTAGGGAAGTAAAATGATGAAATAGCATGTGATCAGTGGTCAAACCTATCTAAAAATATTTTAGTGTAGATGTAGCCGACAGTACAGCCATAACATCATATGTTAAATTACATATTTCAGAAAAAGGCAAGTACCTGTGGCATGTTTGCCTTCCCGTTCCACCCACCGCTGCAGCAAGGCATGGCTCTGCTCTTGTAGAGAATTAGGATTCTCTGTTCTCACTAACTGAATGTCATCCTCACTGAACTCCAGTTCTCGGGCCAGCTCTGGAGGGATGAATAACGAAACATGAGATAATGAAGTAGAACATGTTATACACTATGATTTCAATTATTATAACAGAAACTTTACAATAGGAAGCACCTAAGGTTAATAGCAATAAATGAAATGATGGCTTACCAGTCCAGCTAAAGCCAAGAAGATCTGCAATGATCGCTAATGTCTCCTCTTTTCTGTCAGCATCATCCTGCCAGTCAGCTAAAACAATGTCATGATAGCCAAAAAATTTAATTGAACTTGATCTCTACCTGTTAAAAGTTTGGGATGTCATTTAAACATTATACATATTTTTCATATTTTAGATACACATCATGTACAGCTTTCTTAGGGGTCCTATGCTATAGGCTGTTAATGTAATGTGGTTATATGATGTATACATGAATGATCACATAAAGGTTGGATTTATGTGGAGTGGATTTGTAATTAAAACATGCTTTTTAAAATAGTCAGTGTAAGTAATGTAGTTATTGTGCTGTTAATAAAAATGATTGAAGTATGCTGATTAACATTAGTAAGGACCATACTAATCATCAACATGTAACCTCAGGTAACATGTGCATTTAACCTTGAGACTGCCCTTATACAAATTTAGATGAACAAATATGTTACCAACATTCAAAATATGAATATTCCACATGCACACAAACATAAACAAAATGTATGTACAAAAACAGAACAAGATGAGACAGATCCTAACATCAAAACATTAAGAAATGAGCAATGGAGAGATTTTTCTTAAAAAAACAAACAAACAAAAATAACTCTTGCTTTTGTGGAGAGAAGATAGAGGAAAAGCCAATTATAGGTCCAGCCATACCTGATGTACATTCTGGAGTTCGATCATCAACGATTCTTTGCATCTGAGTTTCCACTGTGTCATCCCAGGCAGGCCTGGATTCAAATACATCCTCTCTCCCACTAGATGGATGCACGGCAGGCAATTGACTGCCATCAGAATCTGAACTGTGTGAGGCTCGAATATCATATGTAAAGATAACCGAATCTGGACTCATGCGACTAGCACTGCTCACATCATCGGTCTCTAAGGAAGACCTACCAGATACTTCTACTGTGTCAAGGGGTAGGATGTCTTTTTTTGAGGGAGAAGAAGTGAGAATAACATCAGCTAATGGTTTCTCTTGCATTGTAGCAGTAACTTTGGTGGGGGAAATATCGGACATATCAGAGAGCTTGCTACTCTCAGAATAACTCCTAACTTCTTTAATAGTTGACTTAACTATGCTGCCAGTCTCAGATCTAGTCCTATGTTTCAAGGTTGAGCTTTTTTCTTCTTTCCTGTAGACCTGAGCAGGCTCTGATATCTTTTGAGTTTTTATGGATCTTTCTTCTCTAGTTGTACAGCCTGGTTTGATTTCCAGGGGTGGAAGGGCCATTTCAATGACTGAGCATTGGTCTTCATCCTCCTCAAACTCATCATCATCTGAGGAGGAGGAATCTGAGAAGTTGTTCTTTTCGGCGCACATCAAATGGCCAACTGCTAATGTGTCTGTCTGAAGATCGGCTATTGTGGAGTCTAGATAGTCTAACCCAAAGCTTTCAAGACTTTCAGTCTCAGTTTGAATAATTGAGACACACTTTACAGTACTGGGAGAATCAACTTGAAAATCTGGAAGGCTGCAAAGGTCATCCTTTTTAGGTGGTTTGTCAAGCACTGACTTTTTGAAAGAAGTTTCAGTGTTAGTTTTAGATTTAGGACTAAAACTTTCATCACAGATACCATGAGTTAGTGTTAAATTTGGAGTCCCTTGGATGGTTGTGTCTGAAATAGAATCACTGCTCTCAAAAGCCAAAAATGAAGCTTCTGGAGTTGTCTCTGGTGTAACTTCATCAACTGGATGTTCTCCAATATGAAAAAATGCACATCTTTCCTCTTCTTCATCCAAAATTCTTCTTGTTATGCTAATGGCTCCACCTCTAGTCATTTCAAATAGCTTCCCCTCTTGAAACTGAAATGGATTAGGGCTTTTCTCATCACTCGGTGTCTGAATTGTTTTTTCTGGTGTTTTTTGGCCTTCTGAAGAATGTAAACCTTCAGCTTCAGCCTGTGTTATGTTACTGTATCTCTCACAGTCTCTAACATCTTGTTCTTCCTGTGGTTTGTTTACAAACTCTGACTCATCTGTCAGCGGGGACCCGAATGGTTTGTCATCATGTGAATAGGACTTTTCTCTCACAATGCAGGACAAATCTGTGTTAGTGACTGGGAAATATGAATCTTTTGTATCACTTTTGTGTATTTTTACTTGTCTTTCTGTTAACAGGGGCACAGAGACTTCATCTTTATCGGATTTGTATTTGTGACTCGCAGCAAAACCCAATGAATCATCCACTGACTGAAATGTTCCATGTTGTAACTCAATTTCTGTTTTCACCTCAGTGTATGAATTATCTCTTTTCTTATGAGTGCTTTCTGATACACCTTTTTCAGAACTGGTCTGTGAAGAATCTTGTGAAGACTGTTTATGAGAGCCAAATTTTAGATCTTGTTCATCCTCCTCAGGATCATTTGTCTGAGAGAGTGAAGTAGCATCTAAAGTGTTGTCCTTACTCATTTTTGACTCTTGTTCCATTTCTTCAAATGTTTTGATCTTTACAGCAATTTTAAACATCTCCTCCTCTGGGGTTAATTGTTTAGTGGTGACATCATTATCATCATCATTGGTTTCAAGAGAGTCTTGCCTGATGAGCATGGGAAGATTCTTATTTGAGCACATACTGTCAGTAACTCTGTCAGTAGAGTTGGAATACCTGTCTACTTGCGGAATGGTATTGTTGCTGTCTTGCTCATGCTGTTCACATTCATTGGTGTAAATACTTCTGTCATAAGCCAAACATGCTTTGAGCTGGGAAACATAATCCTCATAAACAGCTGTCTTAAGTGGCAACTGCAATTCTGGCTCTTTTAACTCAGTAGGACTTCCTTCAAGAGAATCTTGACATGGAGATTCTTTGGTAGGGCTTGGCTCAATTGAATCTGGAGATTTCTTTGATGATCTGTCTTCAATAAGAGGACTTGACTCTAATGAATCTTGATGACATGACTCTTTATCCGAGTCATCAATTCCTACAGTGTTAATGCTGTCTAAATCAACTGGTCGTTGTGTTGTGTTATATTGACTTGGAAGTTGTGACAATTCTGTTTTGACAAGTGAGAGAGAAGCATCTATAGTTATACTTCTTGGATAATCATTTTCATCCATCTGAGATTGGTCTCTACAATCCTTAGCCACCGTTTGGTTGACAATTATACAGTCAAAACTTGAACCATTTTGGGAAATCCTGTCTTCATTTAAGTTTGTCTGAATGTCTCCTTCATGCTCTCTTGTCAAGATTACTTCTTTATAGGTCTCATGAATTATATGCTCCTTTGAAAAGCTTTGTACTGACAGTGGATGTTCTCTGAGATATTCATCTAGGTCACTACTGAGATGTGACAACATTGCTGACATATTCTTCTCAGTTGCCAACTGTTTTGTCTCTGTCTGTCTTTCAGTAAAAACTTGTTGGAGGGGAGTCTCTAAAGTTAAACTTTGTATGTGTTCTTCAACTGCATCAGTTTGGTGGTGTCTGTCTTCCCTGCCCATGTCTTCTAAGTTATCCCTTGCCAGTAAAACTTCTTCATATCTCTCATGGACTAGATCTTCCTGTGGGTGGCTTTGCTTTGTCACAGGCCTTTCACTGAGATATTCATCTAGGTCACTACTGAGTTGTGACAACATTCCTGACATGTTCTTTTTAGTCACTGAATGTTTTGGACTTACATGTCTCTCTGAGTACACTTGTTGGAATGGAGTCTCTAAAGTTGGACTTGGTGTTTGTTCTTCAATGACATCAGTCTGGTGGTATCTTTCTCCCCTGCTTGTCTCTTCTAAGTCATCCCTTGCCAGTATAACTTCATCACATCTCTCATGGACTAGATCTTCCTGTGGACTGCTATGCTTTGTCACTGGCTTTTCACTAAGATATTCATCTAGGTCACTACTCAGATGTGACAACATTCCCGACATGTTCTTCTCAGTCACTGAATGTTTTGGACTTACACATCTCTCTGTGTAAACTTGTTGGAAAGGAGTCTCTAAAGTTGGACTTGGTGTTTGTTCCTTAACTTCAACTACATCAATCTGGTGGTGTCTGTCTTCCCTGCCCATGTCTTCTAAGTCATCCCTTGCTTGTATAACTTCTTCACATCTCTCATGGACTAGATCTTCCTGTGGGTGGCTTTGCTTTGTCACAGGCCTTTCACTGAGATATTCATCTAGGTCACTACTGAGATGTGACAACATTCCTGACATGTTCTTCTCAGTCACTGAATGTTTTGGACTTACACGTCTCTCTGTGTAAACTTGTTGGAATGGAGTCTCTAAAGTTGGACTTGGTGTTTGTTCTTCAATGACATCAGTCTGGTGGTATCTTTCTCCCCTGCTTGTCTCTTCTAAGTCATCCCTTGCCAGTATAACTTCATCACATCTCTCATGGACTAGATCTTCCTGTGAGTGACTTTGCTTTGTCACTGGCTTTTCACTGAGATATTCATCTAGGTCACTACTCAGATGTGACAACATTCCTGACATGTTCTTCTCCGTCACTGAATGTTTTGGACTTACACGTCTCTCTGTGTAAACTTGTTGGAATGGAGTCTCTAAAGTTGGACTTGGTGTTTGTTCTTCAATGACATCAGTCTGGTGGTATCTTTCTCCCCTGCTTGTCTCTTCTAAGTCATCCCTTGCTTGTATAACTTCTTCACATCTCTCATGGACTAGATCTTCCTGTGAGTGACTTTGCTTTGTCACTGGCTTTTCACTGAGATATTCATCTAGGTCACTACTCAGATGTGACAACATTCCTGACATGTTCTTCTCCGTCACTGAATGTTTTGGACTTACACGTCTCTCTGTGTAAACTTGTTGGAATGGAGTCTCTAAAGTTGGACTTGGTGTTTGTTCTTCAATGACATCAGTCTGGTGGTATCTTTCTCCCCTGCTTGTCTCTTCTAAGTCATCCCTTGCCAGTATAACTTCATCACATCTCTCATGGACTAGATCTTCCTGTGAGTGACTTTGCTTTGTCACTGGCTTTTCACTGAGATATTCATCTAGGTCACTACTGAGATGTGACAACATTCCTGACATGTTCTTCTCAGTCACTGAATGTTTTGGACTTACACGTCTCTCTGTGTAAACTTGTTGGAATGGAGTCTCTAAAGTTGGACTTGGTGTTTGTTCTTCAATGACATCAGTCTGGTGGTATCTTTCTCCCCTGCTTGTCTCTTCTAAGTCATCCCTTGCAAGTATAACTTCATCACATCTCTCATGGACTAGATCTTCCTGTGAGTGACTTTGCTTTGTCACTGGCTTTTCACTGAGATATTCATCTAGGTCACTACTGAGTTGTGACAGCATTCCTGACATGTTCTTTTCAGTCACTGAATGTTTTGGACTTACACGTCCCTTTGTGTAAACTTGTTGGAATGGAGTCTCTAAAGTTGGACTTAGTTTTTGTTCCTTACCTTCAACTACACCTATCTGGTGGTGTCTGTCTTCTTTGCCCATGTCTTCTAAGTCATCCCTTGCTTGTATAACTTCTTCACATCTCTCATGGACTAGATCTTCCTGTGGGTGGCTTTGCTTTGTCACAGGCCTTTCACTGAGATATTCATCTAGGTCACTACTGAGATGTGACAACATTCCTGACATGTTCTTCTCAGTCACTGAATGTTTTGGACTTACACGTCTCTCTGTGTAAACTTGTTGGAATGGAGTCTCAAAAGTTGGACTTGGTGTTTGTTCTTCAATGACATCAGTCTGGTGGTATCTTTCTCCCCTGCTTGTCTCTTCTAAGTCATCCCTTACCAGTATAACTTCATCACATCTCTCATGGACTAGATCTTCCTGTGAGTGACTTTGCTTTGTCACTGGCTTTTCACTGAGATATTCATCTAGGTCACTACTCAGATGTGACAACATTCCTGACATGTTCTTCTCCGTCACTGAATGTTTTGGACTTACACGTCTCTCTGTGTAAACTTGTTGGAATGGAGTCTCTAAAGTTGGACTTGGTGTTTGTTCTTCAATGACATCAGTCTGGTGGTATCTTTCTCCCCTGCTTGTCTCTTCTAAGTCATCCCTTGCAAGTATAACTTCATCACATCTCTCATGGACTAGATCTTCCTGTGAGTGACTTTGCTTTGTCACTGGCTTTTCACTGAGATATTCATCTAGGTCACTACTGAGTTGTGACAGCATTCCTGACATGTTCTTTTCAGTCACTGAATGTTTTGGACTTACACGTCCCTTTGTGTAAACTTGTTGGAATGGAGTCTCAAAAGTTGGACTTAGTTTTTGTTCCTTACCTTCAAATACACCTATCTGGTGGTGTCTGTCTTCTTTGCCCATGTCTTCTAAGTCATCCCTTGCTTGTATAACTTCATCACATCTCTCATGGACTAGATCTTCCTGTGGGTGGCTTTGCTTTGTCACTGGCCTTTCACTGAGATATTCATCTAGGTCACTACAGAGATGTGACAACATTCCTGACACGTTCTTTTTGGTCACTGAATGTTTTGGACTTACACGTCTCTCTGAGTAAACTTGTTGGAATGGAGTCTCAAAAGTTGGACTTGGTGTTTGTTCCTTACCTTCAACTACACCAATCTGGTGGTGTCTGTCTTCCTTGCCCATGTCTTCTAAGTCATCCCTTGCTTGTATAACTTCTTCACATCTCTCATGGACTAGATCTTCCTGTGGGTGGCTTTGCCTTGTCACTGGCTTTTCACTGAGATATTCATCTAGGTCACTACTGAGATGTGACAACATTCCTGACATGTTCTTTTTGGTCACTGAATGTTTTGGACTTACACGTCTCTCTGAGTAAACTTGTTGGAATGGAGTCTCAAAAGTTGGACTTGGTGTTTGTTCCTTACCTTCAACTACACCAATCTGGTGGTGTCTGTCTTCCTTGCCCATGTCTTCTAAGTCATCCCTTGCTTGTATAACTTCTTCACATCTCTCATGGACTAGATCTTCCTGTGGGTGGCTTTGCCTTGTCACTGGCTTTTCACTGAGATATTCATCTAGGTCACTACTGAGATGTGACAACATTCCTGACATGTTCTTTTTGGTCACTGAATGTTTTGGACTTACACGTCTCTCTGAGTAAACTTGTTGGAATGGAGTCTCAAAAGTTGGACTTGGTGTTTGTTCCTTACCTTCAACTACACCAATCTGGTGGTGTCTGTCTTCCTTGCCCATGTCTTCTAAGTCATCCCTTGCTTGTATAACTTCTTCACATCTCTCATGGACTAGATCTTCCTGTGGGTGGCTTTGCTTTGTCACTGGCCTTTCAAGGAGATATTCATCTAGGTCACTACTCAGATGTGACAACATTTCTGACATGTTCTTCTCAGTCACTGAACGTTTTGCGCTTACACGTCTCTCTGTATAAACTTGTTGGAATGGAGTCTCTAAAGTTGGACTTGGTGTTTGTTCCTTAACTTCAACTACATCAATCTGGTGGTGTCTGTCTTCCCTGCCCATGTCTTCTAAGTCATCCCTTGCTTTTATAACTTCTTGACATCTCTCATGGACTTGATCTTCCTCTGAGTGGCTTTGCTTTGTCACTGGCTGTTCATTGAGATATTCATCTAGGTCACTACTCAGATGTGACAGCATTCCTGACATGTTCTTCTTAGTCACTGAATGTTTTGGGCTTACATGTTTCTCTGTGTAAACTTGTTGGAATGGAGTCTCTAAAGTTGGACTTGGTGTTTGTTCTTCAATTACATCAGTCTGGTGGTATCTTTCTCCCCTGCTTGTCTCTTCTAAGTCATCCCTTGCAAGTAAAACTTCATCACATCTCTCATGGACTAGATCTTCCTGTGGACTGCTATGCTTTGTCACTGGCTTTTCACTAAGATATTCATCTAGGTCACTACTCAGATGTGACAACATTCCTGACATGTTCTTCTCAGTCACTGAATGTTTTGGACTTACACATCTCTCTGTGTAAACTTGTTGGAATGGAGTCTCTAAAGTTGGACTTGGTGTTTGTTCCTTAACTTCAACTACATCAATCTGGTGGTGTCTATCTTCCCTGCCCATGTCTTCTAAGTCATCCCTTGCTTTTATAACTTCTTGACATCTCTCATGGACTTGATCTTCCTCTGAGTGGCTTTGCTTTGTCACTGGCTGTTCATTGAGATATTCATCTAGGTCACTAGTCAGATATGACAACATTCCTGACATGTTCTTCTCAGTCACTGAATGTTTTGGGCTTACACGTCTCACTGTGTAAACTTGTTGGAATGAAGTCTCTAAAGTTGTACTTGGTGTTTGTTCTTCAACTGAATCAGTTTGGTGGTATTTTTCTTCCTTGCTTATCTCATCTAAGTCGTCCCTTGCCAGAATAACTTCTCCACGTCTCTTATGGAGTAGATCTTGCTCTGGTTGTCTTGGCTTTGTTATTGGCTTTGCTTCAAGATAATCCTCTACATCCCTACTGAGATGTGACAGCATCCCTGATACATCCTTTTCACTTTCAGATTCTTGCACTTTTTCCTCAAAAGAGACTTTTTGGAATTGACTCTCCATTGCTGAATGCGAGATCTTATTTTTTACTTCGGTTACAGAAACCAGAGTCAGTTCCTGTGTTTCTCCACTTCCTGATCCCGCTCTTTTTTTTCTAGGCGCATCTAATGAGGTTCTCTTCTTTGTCAACTCTTCCTTCACTGCAACGTCTTTAGTCAAAGTTGTAAAGATATTTACACCCTTTTCACCTCTCCTCATTTCTTCAGGTGCTATTCTTATGTAGTCAGTTTCTTTTGCTACATCATCCACAGCTTCTCTTTCCTTTTCTTCATCTCCTTTTTGTTGACAAGTAAAATACCTGTTTTCTTTGTGTGGATCAAATTTTCTTTCAGTGACTGACAAGTTTGTTGAAATATCTTTTACTGTTTCATATAATCTGTCGTCTTTTAATTTGGTCAAAACCTTTTCATTGACCTCTTTTACTGTATCATTCTCTATCAAATTATATTCTATATCTTGACTTCTTGCATCAAATATTGAAGTTATATTTTCCTCTGCAATGGATGTTGGGATTTTTTCATTTATTTTTATTTGCTGTTCCAACATTCCTTGTACATTGTTGTCTGTTGCAGATGCATGCAGAGGTTTTTTGTTCTCCGTCTGGTTTTCATGAAGTTGTGGCTCCTTGTTTTGGGCTTCTGTTTTTTTTGTATCAGTTGGCATGAGAACATTTTTGGTTTCATTATCGACAGTTGCAGTACCCTTATCTAGTTTAGACATAATATCTTGCTGCAAAATGATGTTGTACTTTTCATCATTACTTGTAGGGTAAGTGAACATTTGATCAGTCAATTGGAAGGTTGCTGTGAGTCCTTCAGGTTTCTCTGACTCCTCTGAGTTGGACTGATGTATTCTCATATCACCTGTGTCTGAGGATTCAGCCAGGCGTACCTGTTTGAGACTTTCTTCATTGCCAGGGCTAATGTCTGTCCCAAAGTAGGGACTATAGATGGAATCTTGATTTGTGTCAGAATCATCTGCCAAGAACTCAGGTGTCAACTGCTGATACTTGCCATCTGCAGCTGCTGATGTCTGCCAGAATAGCTGATACTCAGGACTTTCTTCCAGCTCAGCTTTTATAGCAGCACTAAAGTCCTCAGAAGGTCTGCGATCAGGACTGATTTGAGTTTCATCAAATGAACTCCTTGCAGTGCTTAAAAGGGATTCTTTAAGTTGCATATTTTCTAGGTGGTTGTCAGACAATTCTGACTGTTCTGTTTTAAGGCTAATCCTTTCATCATCAATGTGAATCCTCTCACCTTGATTTAATGTCTCTCCAAAACAAGCAATGTCTGAACTTTGTTGAGAATCCTCAACCTTTTCTGTCACTAAGATTACTTTTTGGGCACTTAAATCCAAAGTCTCAGTAATGCCATCATCTTTTTCTGTTTGGGACAATGTGATTACACTGTGTGTAGTTCTCTGAATCTCAAGCAGTTCAGTTTTAGTTTTCAAAGAGTCCTGCCCAGTCTGGAACGTTTTCATCAGCTCCTTCACTGACACAGAGGGCTTTTCTGGCTCCCTTCTTCCACTACCAAACAGTACAGGGTCACTTTGGTTTGTCTTAGTAGACAAAACTGTATTTTCCAAAACGGAGCAGCCTGAAATTGCCCCAGATTCCTCTAAATTAGGTTTGACAAAACCAACTGGTTGATCTTCTAGATCTGTTTGGTCATATATGATGGAATCTTCTTGTGATTCAAAATCTTTGAGGCTCAGCGCTTGATCTTGTAATTTTAGTTCTTGTGGAGAGCTTTGTTTTGCTGTTTCCATTTTATTGAGAAATGTAGGTTCAGATCTGAAAGATGAACTGTGGGGAGCAGTGACTTTTTGTGATCCAGTTTTGGGGACATCTTGCCCTGTCTGGAACATTTTCATTCTCTCCTTGACAGATACAGCCTCATTGTCTTGCCACTCACTCTCTCCCAACTCTTCCTCTGTGTTATAATTTATAATATCATACTGAACTGTATCAGCAAACTTAACTGTCTTACCAGTGGAAGGTCTTTCAGAAATCAGTTTTTCTTCAGCATTATTTCCATCCTTAATGCTTGTTCTGTCACCTTCTTTTACATCACTTTGCTGATGGACAATTATGGTGCTTTGTGATTTGAGCTTTGATTCAGGGTCATGTCTAGTACTCTGTTCTGTCTCCTGTGTCTCTTCAAAATCTGACGAGTCAGTTAACACTGTTTTAATATAAGAGGAAGATGTTGCTTTGTGTTCAAAAAGTCCAGATTTACATTTTGATGGGTCCTGCCCTGTTTGGAATGCCTTCATCAGCTCCCTTACTGACATAGTCTCCTCTAATCTTTCTGTCTGAGATCTTGGAGATTTAGGGGACTTGGGAACTCTGGGAAGTTCTGGCATTACTTCCTCTGTCTTTTCTATGGTGACAGAATATTTTTCCTCATTTGCTAGACCTTCAGTATGTTTTTGCATCTCCTGTTCAACTTTGGTCTCTAAAGCTGTAACCTTGTTCTTTATAGATCCAATAGGTGTCTCAATAACAAGAGGAGACACAGGAGGCTCTTTCACAGGTTTTTGCATCTCTTCCTTTTCAAATCTTTGTTTCTCTTCCTCTTTAACTTTTGGTGTCTGTTCTTGTTCAACTTTAGTCTCTAAAGCTTTAACCTTGTTCTTTATAGATCCTATAGGTGTTTCAATAACAAGAGGAGACACTGGAGGCTCCTTGATAGATTTTTGTACCTTTTCTTCCTGTTCAGTTTTTTGTTTCACTTTCTGTTCAACTTTAGTATCTAAAGCTCCAAGTCTATTCTTTACAGACTCTATAGATGTCTCAATAACTAAGGGAGAAACTGAAGGCTCTATAACTGAGGTTACAAGGCTGATGTCTTTGAGAACAACGTCACCATCCAAAGATTCCTCAGAACTCACTCTTTCTAGTTCTCCCTCAGAGCTGCTGCACCTTGAAAGCTCTCTATCTCGAATTTTTTTCCTGATTGGTTTTTTGATAATTTGGGGACGTTTGCTCTCACTTGATACAGAAGCCTGCTCAGGTCTGTGTTGGACAAGATCTTCAAGAGAATTATATGTCCCAATAGGTCTCTGTTCCAGATCTTCTTCTGTGTCTGTTCTAAGTTTTGAGACTGTGTCTGCCACGTCTTTCATCACAAATCTACTATAAGCCATCTCATCTTTCTGAAATTGTCCAGCCTCTTCAAGCCTATTTTTGGGTAGTTCTTCAATAATCAAAAAATGCTGCTGCTCCAACCCTTCATCTCCTGCTTTCTCCTCATAAAAATCTGTAGGAAAAGCTGCAGAGATTCTTATGTCTGACATATCTGACAGAAGGTCTGGACTTGCAAGGGTTGCAAAGTCAAGGGGTTGGTTAGCTCTCATGGAGAATGTGTCAGTTGACACAGATTCATCATCTTGATTTAAAAAAACATTTCATAACCAAAAAGGGTAAATAATGTAAGGGACAAATGAAGTGGGAAAGAGAGACATCAGAAAATGTTCATCAAGACAGTGCAGTCAAAAATCCATGTTCAGTTCACAGGGCAGAAGATAAGGAAGTCTTGAAAAGAAGGCCAAAAAGAAGATGACAAAGTCATCCAGAAAAGTTTGAGAAGGAGTAGAGCAGCTACAGCAAAAGCAAAGCCAAGAGGAACAACAAAAGGTAGGTAGAATATGGACAAGAAAAAAAATGATCATCTGATTTCTTTGACTTTGTTTCTTGCAGTCTTAAATAAAATGTTTAAAAAGTACAGAATGGAACAGAAAAACTTACAAATGGAACTAAAAGGACACAAAGGGTAACACAAACCTCTCAAGATTTCTGTGGGTATCAAAATGTCTGAAGATAAATTAAAGTAAAAAAATCAACTGAAAGGAGTCCTAGGGTTTTTAGAGAGGGGATGTACACAGCTGGCCAGTAGCAAAACACTCATATATTGTGTTTAAGATACTGTTCAATGTCATACAAATTACTGTTATATTACTGAGTTTATTTAGAAGTTTCTGAGCGTTTAATAACAATAAAAACATATATTTTATCATATGGTGTGAAAAGAAGCACTGCAATTTTATCTAAGATATTTGTAAATGTGTTAAAAGAAAACTGTTATCATAGATTAGAATATAGAAATTATAATTTTTTTGATGTGTTTGTGTCTTTTTTAGCTTTATCAACTTAAAGAACAGATGAAGTTAGGAAAAATAATGTGAAACTTTATATTGATAACTTAGTGAAGAAATTATATCCCAAAGGAATGTCTACTTAAACCTAATGCTTTGTGTCTTTAAATCTGCAAATGATATGATGACAATAAAAATCATGTAATGATTAATGTAAACAGTGGAAATAAACAACAGACAGGCTGATTACATTTATCAGTCACATCCCCCAAATTAGAAAAATGTTGGGAAAACATGAAAAGAAAAAAAATGTGATTTGTAGATTTGTTTTGACCTTTATTTCTTACAGAAAATATGAACCCAAGTAATGTTTCCATTGTTGATATCCACAACACAACACAACAACAGCATGAAGGTCTGCCACATATAAAAAACGGACATTGGAACGGGGACAGATTTCAGTGCTACACGCTAAGACCACACGTGAAAATTAAAGTTTTGAATGAGAATGGCTGCTGACGGGGGCTGTAACAGCGACACACAGATTACTGACTAAGAACAACTTATTCTAAAAAGAGGAGCTACGTCTGTAGTTTGGAATTTCTTTGGCATCAAAAGGTTGGACTTTAATCACACAACTGTCCTTTGCAATAGCCGGCGGCCGTAATACTAGCAAATTAACTTAATTACTGCCCCCTATTGGCGATCATATTTTGAAGAAGCTGTGCAACAAAAACATGGTACTGCGCATATGACAGTAAAATGGGCCATTTAAAGCCAATCTAATGCAGTAATTGTTTACTTATTAGAAGATAATGTGGGTAACACTGGTCGTATAAAAAAATACAGTCAAAAACCGTAAAACCCATATAATTTAGAAAAGTACCATGATATGAAAATTTGCCATACCGCCCAGCTCTAATTGAAGCCACAAGAGTCTTTAAGTAATCTCCAGTTTGTCAACAAACATAAAACTAAATAATTTGAATTTTAAAAACAAAATTTCTGAAAGAAAAATGTATTCAAATTTGTTTATTTTCTCCCTATAGAGCTCATTCAGCTGACATCAGAGAATGAAAGGATCTATCAGCTGTTTGTTTATTGTCTTGTGTGGTTGCAGTTGTAACACTCCTTATGAAGAATTAACTAAGACGTCTAGGTCGGCAAAGTCTGGCAAATCTTGATTCAAGAATCGAGTAGGGGCTCCAGGGTGTTCAGTTGTATCTACTCGAAAAACTTAACCCTAACCCAACAACCAAGTACTGTTCACAATACTGCAAACAGCAAGACAAACTACAGGCTAAAACTATGGTGTAAATAATCCTGCTGATGTCAGAGAATTATTTTTATAGAGCCTGATTCTGGGAATCGGTTTGACTTTCAACATAAAGGGCAAAAGCGTGAACCATCACACAATGAAATTCATTTTTTTTGTCAGAAGAATCTGACTTTTATAATTTTTAAGGAATATTTGTGGTCAGGATCATCCATGATGTTAACAACAACAAATCTTAAAGACAGATTCTGTGTCTGATTAGGGTTGAGTCAGCACCACTGGGAAAAAAAACAGTAGCAGCAATAATAAAAAATACAGAAACAAATACTAATAAGAGCTGTAGAAGAAGAAGGCACAAGTTCTAGTCTGACCTACAGTCCCCAAAACACAATACAAGAAGAATGAACCAAAATAAAGGCTGAAAAGCTTTGATGTTTCTGGAGGCCAAAAAATATTTAAAGAGATTGAAGGAGAAAATACAACGTTACAAAGTAAAAGTAGGAGAAAGAAGTGAAACCAGGAGTACGAGATCTTGGGTTCATATTGTCTGAATTTAAACAAAAGTCATTTTTCCATTGCATTCCAATTTTCCCTCACATGTGGATGTATTTCAGTGCAGAACAAACAACATTTGAAAGCATGCCACAGTTACTACTGTTAAAAGGAATCAGTCAAAATGAGTACTTTTTCAGTTATTACAATAAATCTACTTTGAAATTAAAATTAACTTCAAGCACAAATACGGTCAAAATCTAAATAGTGTATTTAGTGGATCTGAAAAAGTACTATTTTGACTAAATATTATGAAATGATTATAAACTAGACATTAATTAATGCAAGGTGGAGGTCAGTGGGGTCAGGAGTGAGGGGAACACAGCCATAGCATAGCTGTCATTAAACATGGAACTACATGTTAGTAGAGCAAAATAACAGAGCAGGGTTTGTCTTGATAAGAAATATATTAAAAACTTCTACAGATTTCTGTATAATATATACAAATAGCTTAATCCCAAATGCAGGAATCTTTTTGATCTTTAAGTAATAATTTGCTAAAGTAAACCTACATAGGGAAGTTAATAAATATATAGCAAAATAAAAAACTTACATTTCTTGTCAGTCCTTTCACTCTGTAAAACAAGGATTAACAACATACAGTTAGAATCAAATGAAGCATCAATCTTGTTTTAGTTCAGGACAGTTTAAACTTTATTCACCTCATCATCTCCATCTTGGTCTGAGTCTGATTCCTGAATCATAGACAAACAAAGACGATCACACAGAGTTCTCATTACTGGTTAACTTGTTGTTTAAAGACAGATTCTCACACTGACCTTGTAGTACTGTGGCAGAGTGATGTTAAGGTTGCAGATAGCGTTGTGATTGAGACTTCGGTATGTTCGAGGTTCTTTAGTGAAAGACAAGCGGCCGCATGGCTCCTGTGCCGTATCTCGGATCTGTTCATTTATTAAACTCATTAGTAAATTTACAGATTTTTTTAATCTGAGAAAGTACATTTTGGAAATGTTGATTTATATTACAGACATACTTTAATAAAGAGGGCGAGTCGGTTTTCCTTGAAGGCAAAGAAACTGAACACATGGTGCTGTCCACTCTTGGTGAGAGGTACCAGGTTTCCAAAGCAGTCTGCGTATATAGGTTTCCCCTCCAGGACCTGCGTGTGTGTTTGGATGTGAAGTCTCCATCAAAACATTGAACATGTTGTTTGACACATTGTTTCACAACAAGATTAGGAGCTATTACAGGACTGACAGATTCCTGACTGCACACATACAAAAAGCATCACCATTACTTTTACACTGTTTTATTCTAACCAGCCTTCTCTCAGATTGTTCCCTTTTTCCGCACCTCTACGTCTCTGCTGCGGGCAACTTCTGTGAAGTTCTCCTGCTGCTCCAATGTTTTGTCCATCTTGTCGTCTGTCATGCAAAAACAGCGCAGCCGAGCCTCAATGGGGTCCAGGGTCTTGGCAAAAATAACAAACTTGGCCATGTATGGGACACAGATGATTTCTCTGTACAGCTGAGATGCAAAATTCACTGACTCCTGGGCCTGTCTGCAGTCTATCAGCCAGAACCTGCGAAGAGAAATCCCACATTAGTAAATGTCTTTCTCCATGGAGAAGATTGATCTTAATAGATTATCAGATTATCCACATTTAAAAGAAAAAGAAAAAAAACTTTTACCTGGCTGATACATTAGTGGTGAAGGAAACACATTGGTTAATAAAGGTGAGAGGGGTGGAGCCAGTGATGTCCTCCCATTGGGCAGGAGTGGTTCCACCTGAAGTAACGATCATTGGCTTATGTTACTCTCACTGTGCTGATATATGTAGTTTTTTTTTCTTTCCAAAATTAAAAAAAAAATACAATTTGGTTTGTAAACTTACTCTAAAGCATTTAAGCCAAGAAACATCAAAAACAGGTATTTCACGTGACATCACGGTGTCCATTTTTTATTTGTGTCACTTAAAATAAAATACTAAAAACACTAAAATGATCAGATAATTAATAAAATGTCTCCCAAGCATAACACAGGCTTGTTTTACAAAAACATAAAACTGTCAGATGTGTAAAGAGCTGAAGGGATTACCTGAACGACCTGAAACAAAGAGCTTGGAATAAATAATATTGTTTATTGATAATTATTGATCATTCAACTCACACACCTGTAATACTGCAAAGCAAACGTAAAGTGGGGGTCTCCCCACTGTACACAGAGCTGGGCCCATCCGGGTTGGGAACCGGGATCGTCATGGTGATTGGTTTATGAAACTTCCTCCTTCTTGGCTCTAATGTGACTATCGGACTGAATGTTGCTTTGTTGCCAAGAATCTTTCTCACCAAATCCACATCAATGGGCTGAGCCTACGATGATATACAAGTTATAAAATATAGTCAGAAGTCATGATTGTGTATAATTCGCTAGACTCACACTGGTCCACACTCTGTAACAGATTCTGATTAATGAGACACAACTAACCAGATTTTAGTTTGTTTGCTTCTGGGTGTCAGTCACTTTGTTTTGTACTTGTATACAACAAGTTAGACCAATCACATTCTGGAAGGTTTTGATCACATGTAAATAAAAATGTGGTCAGACAATCACAAGCTTCTCGTATTGTAGTTTTAGTTTATATGAATACAAACGACCTGATCCAAGCAAACAAGGAGACATACACACCTAAAGATGGAACATTTGGGTTAAAACTGCTTAAAAAAAATTTAAATTTAATATAAACATGGCAGCCACTACAATAAGCTACCAAACAGGTATAATCATGAAACAAAACTCTGCTGTGTTTACCTGAAGCCCAACTCGAATCTTCTTAGTGAGGGCGCCCTCAGGGAAGACTGCCTGGACCTGAGGTGCAAGATTACTGCTGAGGACGCCACCCTCTGGACCAATCAGATGACTGTCCTGCTTTATCCTTGATACTACGGCAAAATACTGTGGAAAGTCTCTGGTGATGATGCGGCAGATTCTTTTCTTCTCCAGCTCTTCAGGGGAGTCGAGTTCTGTGAGAATTAGGAGTGAGTCTTTTCAGCATTTCCATAATCCTTCATGCTTCACTGCGTTGTTCCGAAGAACAAGAGACAGCCATGTGCAGCTTTCTTCATCCTATGCATTCAGTGTTACATTCATCATATTTTGCATAAAAGTTTCAAGACAAGTCTCTTACTTTCATCCATGCCATTGAGTATCTGGTTGAGCTCCTCCTCGGTGAAGTCACAGTGATGTTCCTTCCAGCTCTCTCCAGTTTCACTCCGTAAGATGACCAGTTCTCGCTCTGTGCCCCGCAGAGCAGCAAAATGAGGAATCTCCACTATTACAGGCCTAACCGGGATAAGAATATAAAATTACTGGTAAGTCTGGATACAAGTAAATTAGTGCTTGATTTGAAGTGTGAACGACCAAACAAAAAATGTCAGAAATGATAACTTTGATCTGACAATTTCATGCAAAGTGCAACAAACATTCATGAAAAGTAACCAGAAGAATGTCAACATAAAGACAACAGTCATTCCACATCAGTACCCAACTAAACCAGGAGACTAAGAAAAACACGGAGACAAGTAGGCAACACAGGATAATGGACAAGTTTCAGAATAAGTTTCAAACCTTCAAAATAAAAGAGAACATAAAAAAGCAATTCCAAAAAAAGTTCATGAAAACGTCTGTAACCTAATGAAGCCAAGTGGAAAAATACTGGGGTGTGACCAGGATTTTAAGATGGCGGGGTGCCCCCCCTCTCCCATGATCCTACCCGAGGAACTTTGTTCCTGGAGGACCCAGCTGCAGGATGCGACTGACCAGACTCTCACCCTCATTCAGAGGGGGCGGAGCCGTAGGAAGGTGCAGCTTACTGATCCCAAACGCAGCACAGAGGGGGGAGTGAAGAAGAATGTTTGAACACACAACTGCGTACACAAACACACAATCTCAAACCCAGTCAACACACACGCTCACGCAGACATTCACCTACCCCAGGAACTGAGCTCCCGTGGGCCCCACCTCTATGATACGACCAGCGAGTCCTTCACCCTCCACCATTGGGGGCATCGAGGCCAAACGGTGTCTCTTCACCAATCTGCATGTCACCCGCGTGGGTGCCGAACACTTTCTTGGCGGTACGATGATCCGCAGGCCGTTGTGACGACAACCACGCATAGCTCCTCCTCTGGCATCCACCATGAAGCTGACCAGGAAGCTGAAACAAAACAACCCGACAAAGGCTCTTATTATGAATCCAACTTCTCAGAATTAATCTGTCCATAAAACCTGCATGCAAAATAATAAAACAACTACTCTGCTTTTATAACAGTAGAAACAGCAACAACTTGAAGAATAAAATGTATAAAGATGTATAAAGTGTATAAAGATGTATAAAATGTATAAAGTCCTTGCTGTTTATCCATAACACTGATGCAAACATAAAGCAGGGTATACTATTTATTCATGATAAAAATAGTTTCACCAGATTTTAGAGACTAAAGGGCTCCGAACTGCAGAAAGGATTAAAAACCTTCTGGTTTAAAGACCCAAACCAGTAAATACATATACCATAATAAGTCATGCAGTTTCGAATCATGCAGAGAGAAAGGATGGGACTGAAAAGGTTATTGAATAATATCTGTGGTAATCAGTTTGTCACAAAATAAAGAGTATCACCTGCTGTTGTCATGGTCTAGGCATGGAGACGAGCGGCTAGAATACAGAATACAACCGCAGCGCACACACAATCACAAAGACAAGAGGAGACAATGCAAAAAGAAGCAACAAGAGAACACACACCCATACACACACACACAGAAAGAAAGAAAGGGAGAATAAAGAATGAGTAACAGTGAGGAAAATCCAATCAAACAAGAATACACAGCAGCAGAAACCAAAAAAAAACAGCCAGTAAAGTAGATGATCTGAAGGTGACTACTGTACAAATAACTAAACAAAACAAGCACAAAAATGGAGCCAGAATTTTTACAAAGAATGAACATTTTAACGTCCCATCTTTTAAAGTTAGACAACAGCCTGCAAAAGATGTTCCAAAGTCCTTGACCAAGAAATTAACTTTAAATTAAATGTATGAAGTCCTCTGAAATCATGTACCGTAAACCAATCTGTAGTCGTCAAAATATTCAGTTTAAATTCAGACAGTTGGATATTTTTTTCTGACAGAAGTCTTAAAATATACATTTAAAATAAAAGTGTCACCAAACAGTTTTTAAACAGCATGAAAAGTTGGAAACGGGGAAGTGATGTGACTGGTTGGTGTGATCACACCTTTCAGTCTCAGCTACCACTTTCACATGCTGCTGCATGAATACAGCTAAAATAACATGCTCACAAATATGAATCCAACATGTAAAAGTCTGTACTGGACAACAGAACAGTTAAACTGCACAGAAAATCTGCAGGATCTTGTGATTAAGAGGAGCTCAGCTCAGGAGGTTCAGCTGGAAGACGTGAGCAGCAGAAACATGTTTGACTTTATGTTAAAGGATGTTACAGAATCCTAATAAATACAGTCAGAGCACAAATATACAAATTTACAATCCCCCTTCTAAATTACAGCCTGATTCCTCTTCAGCTCATATTAAAGAGTGTGTGAATGTGTATGTGACAGTGTGTATTGATATACCCAGAGTGCAGCAGAGTGGAGGAGAGCACAACGTTATCAAGGTGTTCTGTCCCCCAGCTCAGCCGGAACGAGTCCTTGTCATGTTCTCTGGACAGTGCTGACACCTAGAGGCCAACAAACAGCAGAGCAGCTGCAGCCACAGACTTGAAATCGCTCAAGTTACAACACATTCTTTATGAGAGATGTCTCACCTGGTGGCTAGCCAGGATGTCTTCAATGAGGACGGCGTCTCTCTGATGAAAACTCTGGTGATCGGGTGTGTGCTGAGGCCTGCTGGGAAACACCACATTTACTGTCATTAACCAGATTAAATGTGCATTAAATGACTCAAACACAAGCGTGTGAGTTGCTTGTGACCTGTCCAGGTTGTGGCTCATGTAGCTGAAGCTGTCCAGGTAATGTCCTGGCAGAGAGTCATCTCCCAGCTCTCTGAGGTCCTCTGCTCTCAGGTACTCTCCTCCATCACCTGTCATTGTGTCCTCACCTGGAAAAAAAAACAGGTGTGTTGCAACATAAGTATTCTAACAAATCACGAGGAACAAACATTTTGAAACCAGCTCAGAAAACCTTGAACAAAGAATTTGATTTGTATTAAAAGGGTGTAACTTGAAAAGAGTGTTTATTCTTCTAACAGAAAATCCTCATGCAGTTAGAGTTCACTCATCATCAACACACATTCCACTGAATTCTGACTGCAAACCATAAACACAACAACAAGACACTTCCTGTTACAATGAGCTCCACAAACTAAGAATACAGTTTCTCCTTTGTCTTATTGTTTTTTAGAAACACTGCAAGCTGTCAGAACAAACATTTGGCGATACCTTCCAGCGCCACTGACATCTCAGATAACGGCTCATCCTCCATCTTTAGAACTACGAGACATACAGTTTAAAACACTTCTGTGAAACTACATTTTTTACCAAAAAAGAGCCTGATTTGTTTTGTTGAAGTTGTGACTGATGATGGATGGAACTCTTTTTCTTTCTCTGCTGTTAAAAATTATCTTTCACACACAACAGGATCAGTTCATGATGTTTAACTCACCTTCTTCATCAGACACATCAAGGATCTCAGTCATGGTCTCTGGAACATTGAGTTTGTGTTTCTCTGTCACCGTCTGACAAAAATTTACAGTCACAGGTAAAAAAAGAAAAACAATGAAATAGAAAAGTTTCATTTAATGAGAAAAAGATGTGTAAATCTAAAGCTCACCGTTGTGGTAGTGATGACCTCTTCAGTGACGACTTTCAGTGTGTCCACCACAGAGATGTAACCCAGTCGTTTGGCAATTGAAAGAGCGGTGTTCCCGTTCTAACAGACACAAAACAGTTTGGTTTTACCACTTTAGTGAAAGACACTTTATATGAGTGTTGTTTTTCTCTCTCACCATTGTGGTAGTGTTGGGTTTGGCCCCATGCTGCAGCAAGACATTGATTATGTGTGTGTTCCCTTGTTGTGCTGCTTGGTGTAGCGGCGTGTAACCGTTCTGCAAAAAAAAAAAAACCCAGCAAAAATGCACGTTTCTGTTTAGTCACTTCAACAAATCAGTCAGAAAAGTCACTTCCATTGTGCTTCGACTGAATTCCACCTTGGTTTTAGCATTGACGCTTGCGCCTTGCTGTAGGAGGAAGTTAACCATCTTGACGTTTCCATAATGACACGCCACGATCAGAGGAGTGTATCCGAGCTGCAACATTTAGAAGACAAGAGAATAAAAAGAGACGTGAATTGTTTTATTACTGCAGCGTAAACAAACTATGAAACTTAACCACGACATGTGTTATCAGTAAAAAACCATCGAAGTGCTCAGATGTTGCCATGCTTCCAGAAAGCCAGCAGGTGGCACATATGCTGAGTCATACAAAGAAATCCTGTCGTGAACTAGAACATGTAATATACATAGGTTCAACGCTTCTCATTGGTACATGTATGTATGTGTGTTTGTGAGCACCTCAACAACTGAGTGTGTTCATACTTTTGTTTGCTGGTCCACGTTAGCATCATGTTTAGCCAAAACTTCTGCTGAATTCACTCTGTCCTCCTGGGCTGTGAGATGCAGAGGAGTCAGTCCGGTCTGTGACACAAAACACACGCCTGTTTACTGTATGTTGTTGGACTTCAAGTGTTCCATTAGCAGAGTTTGTGTGTGTAACGATGTTTAAAAGTCTTGTGTTTAACCTTGGTGGCAGTGTTGACGTGGGCTCCTTTGCGCAGCA
The DNA here is from genome assembly GCA_006937955.1 of Pachypanchax playfairii. Taxonomy (NCBI): domain Eukaryota; kingdom Metazoa; phylum Chordata; class Actinopteri; order Cyprinodontiformes; family Aplocheilidae; genus Pachypanchax; species Pachypanchax playfairii. Next base: position 2,068,270 of record SSNP01000061.1, read on the forward strand.
GCAGGTTGACCATCTCGGCATGTCCCTCCTGAGCTGCCAGATGCAGGGGACTGACTCCCTGCTTGGTTAGGACATTGGTCTCCGCTCCGTACTGCAGCAGCGCCAAAGCAATGTTAGTTTGGTTCTTTTTGGCTGCGATGTGGAGAGGAGTGTAACCGTTCTGGACAAAAAGAAAAATCCTCTGGTCTCAACACTGATTTCACCTTTTACTGTGTCAGTACAACACTCAGTATACAGCCAGTAAAAATATGATTTCAAGGGCCTTGATAAACTGCAACAAGACTAGTTAAAATGTTCACTAGATAAACTGCAGTAAGACTAGTTCAAATGTTCACTAGATAAACTGAAACAAGACTAGTTAAAATGTTCACTAGATAAACTGCAGTAAGACTAGTTAAAATGTTCACTAGATAAACTGCAACAAGACTAGTTAAAATGTTCACTAGATAAACTGCAGTAAGACTAGTTAAAATGTTCACTAGATAAACTTCAGTAAGACTAGTTAAAATGTTCACTAGATAAACTGAAACAAGACTAGTTAAAATGTTCACTAGATAAACTGCAGTAAGACTAGTTAAAATGTTCACTAGATAAACTGCAACAAGACTAGTTAAAATGTTCACTAGATAAACTGCAGTAAGACTAGTTAAAATGTTCACTAGATAAACTTCAGTAAGACTAGTTAAAATGTTCACTAGATAAACTGAAACAAGACTAGTTAAAATGTTCACTAGATAAACTGCAGTAAGACTAGTTAAAATGTTCACTAGATAAACTGCAACAAGACTAGTTAAAATGTTCACTAGATAAACTGCAGTAAGACTAGTTAAAATGTTCACTAGATAAACTTCAGTAAGACTAGTTAAAATGTTCACTAGATAAACTGAAACAAGACTAGTTAAAATGTTCACTAGATAAACTGCAGTAAGACTAGTTAAAATGTTCACTAGATAAACTTCAGTAAGACTAGTTAAAATGTTCACTAGATAAACTGAAACAAGACTAGTTAAAATGTTCACTAGATAAACTGCAGTAAGACTAGTTAAAATGTTCACTAGATAAACTGCAACAAGACTAGTTAAAATGTTCACTAGATAAACTGCAGTAAGACTAGTTAAAATGTTCACTAGATAAACTTCAGTAAGACTAGTTAAAATGTTCACTAGATAAACTGAAACAAGACTAGTTAAAATGTTCACTAGATAAACTGCAGTAAGACTAGTTAAAATGTTCACTAGATAAACTGCAACAAGACTAGTTAAAATGTTCACTAGATAAACTGCAGTAAGACTAGTTAAAATGTTCACTAGATAAACTTCAGTAAGACTAGTTAAAATGTTCACTAGATAAACTGAAACAAGACTAGTTAAAATGTTCACTAGATAAACTGCAGTAAGACTAGTTAAAATGTTCACTAGATAAACTGCAACAAGACTAGTTAAAATGTTCACTAGATAAACTGCAGTAAGACTAGTTAAAATGTTCACTAGATAAACTTCAGTAAGACTAGTTAAAATGTTCACTAGATAAACTGAAACAAGACTAGTTAAAATGTTCACTAGATAAACTGCAGTAAGACTAGTTAAAATGTTCACTAGATAAACTGCAACAAGACTAGTTAAAATGTTCACTAGATAAACTGCAACAAGACTAGTCAAAATGTTCACTAGATAAACTGCAACAAGACTAGTTAAAATGTTCACTAGATAAACTGCAACAAGACTAGTTAAAATGTTTACTAGATAAACTGCAGTAAGACTAGTTAAAATGTTCACTAGATAAACTGCAGTAAGACTAGTTAAAATGTTCACTAAATAAACTACAACAAGACTAGTTAAAATGTTCACTAGATAAACTGCAGTAAGACTAGTTAAAACATTCACTAGATAAACAGCAACAAGACTAATTAAAATGTTCACTAGATAAATTGCAACAAGACTAGTTAAAATGTTCACTAGACAAACTGCATTAGGACTAGTTAAACGTTTATTAGATAATCTGCAGTAGGACTAGTTAAATGATCATTAGATAAACTGCAACAAGACTAGTTAAAATGTTCACTAGATAAACTTCAGTAAGACTCGTTCAAATGTTTATTAGATAAACTGCAGTAGTAAGACTAGTTACAATGTTCATTAGATAAACTGCAGTAGTAAGACTAGTTACAATGTTCATTAGATAAACTGCATTAGGACTAGTTAAATGTTAATTAGATAAACTGCAGTACGACTAGTTAAATGTTTATTAGATAATCTGCAGTAGGACTAGTTAAATGTTCATTAGATAAACTGCAACAAGACTAGTTAAAATTTTCACTAGATAAACTTCAGTAAGACTAGTTAAAATGTTTATTAGATAAACTGCAGTGGTAAGACTAGTTAAATGTTTATTAGATAAACTGCAGTAGTAAGACTAGTTACAATGTTCATTAGATAAACTGCAGTAGGACTAGTTAAATGTTTATTAGATAAACTGCAGTCGTAAAACTAGTTACAATGTTCATTAGATAAACTGCAGTAGGACTAGTTAAAATGTTCATTAGATAAACTGCAGTAGTAAGACTAGTTAAAATGTTCACTAGATAAACTGCATTAGGACTAGTTAAATGTTCATTAGATAAACTGCATTAGGATTAGTTAAATGTTCATTAGATAAACTGCAGTACGACTAGTTAAAATGTTCATTAGATAAACTGCAGTAGTAAGACTAGTTACAATGTTCACTAGATAAACTGCATTAGGACTAGTTAAATGTTCATTAGACAAACTGCATTAGGACTAGTTAAATGTTCATTAGATAAACTGCATTAGGACTAGTTAAATGTTCATTAGATAAACTGCAGTAGTAAGACTAGTTACAATGTTTATTAGATAAATTGCAGTAGGACTAGTTAAAATGTTCATTAGATAAACTGCAGTAGTAAGACTAGTTACAATGTTCATTAGATAAACTGCATTAGGACTAGTTAAATGTTCATTAGATAAACTGCAGTAGTAAGACTAGTTACAATGTTCATTAGATAAACTGCAGTAGGACTAGTTAAAATGTTCATTAGATAAACTGCAGTAGTAAGACTAGTTACAATGTTCATTAGATAAACTGCATTAGGACTAGTTAAATGTTCATTAGATAAACTGCATTAGGACTAGTTAAATGTTCATTAGATAAACTGCAGTATTAAGACTAGTTACAATGTTCATTAGATAAACTGCTTTAGGACTAGTTAAATGTTCATTAGATAAACTGCATTAGGATTAGTTAAATGTTCATTAGATAAACTGCAGTACGACTAGTTAAAATGTTCATTAGATAAACTGCAGTAGTAAGACTAGTTACAATGTTCACTAGATAAACTGCATTAGGACTAGTTAAATGTTCATTAGACAAACTGCATTAGGACTAGTTAAATGTTCATTAGATAAACTGCATTAGGACTAGTTAAATGTTCATTAGATAAACTGCAGTAGTAAGACTAGTTACAATGTTTATTAGATAAATTGCAGTAGGACTAGTTAAAATGTTCATTAGATAAACTGCAGTAGTAAGACTAGTTACAATGTTCATTAGATAAACTGCATTAGGACTAGTTAAATGTTCATTAGATAAACTGCAGTAGTAAGACTAGTTACAATGTTCATTAGATAAACTGCAGTAGGACTAGTTAAAATGTTCATTAGATAAACTGCAGTAGTAAGACTAGTTACAATGTTCATTAGATAAACTGCATTAGGACTAGTTAAATGTTCATTAGATAAACTGCATTAGGACTAGTTAAATGTTCATTAGATAAACTGCAGTATTAAGACTAGTTACAATGTTCATTAGATAAACTGCTTTAGGACTAGTTAAATGTTCATTAGATAAACTGCAGTATTAAGACTAGTTACAATGTTCATTAGATAAACTGCTTTAGGACTAGTTAAATGTTCATTAGATAAACTGCAGTAGGACTAGTTAAATGTTTAACAAACTACAGCAGAGTAATTCACACTGAGATTCATCATGTACCTTTGCAGTAGCGTGTGAAGACGCCCCTTTGTCCAGCAACAGCAGCGCCACCTCCTGGTTGTCATAATGAGCTGCTACATGGAGAGGAGTTAAGCCATTCTACAAGAATAAACAAAGAGTTTTTCATAAACAACAGAACTTTTAATACTGTTTGTTCTAATCTCCTGCAGACCCTTAGTTCAATCCCACTCTGGAATAAATTAAATGTATTTTTATCATACTTAAAGAGAATCAGCACATCTTCAGCTCACCTTTCCAGCATCATCAGGTAGAGCTTTGTGTTGAAGGAGAAGTTTCGCTACATCAAGGCTTCCGTATTTTGCTGCTACATGTAGGGGAGTGAATCCTTTCTGTAGACACAAAACAGGACAAAAACACATTTCACACATTTCCAAACTCTTTTACTTTCATGCTTTATATCATTCTCCACCCTTTGCTCACCTTGGTCGCCAGTGAGTGTGATGCGCCAGCCTCAAGAAGCACAGCGGCGGTCTCGACTTGACCCTCCCTGGCTGAAATGTGGAGAGGTGTGTAACCGTTGGTAGTGGCAGCATCTGGATGGGCCATGTGCTGCAACAGCAGCTGGACAATATCAGTTTTACCCAAACGAGATGCAATGTGGAGGGGAGTCTGGTCCTCCTGTGGGTAATGGATAGAAAAGTTGAGACATGTTTCAGCAGAAAAAGAATATATTAGATAAAAAAAATAAATTCTAATAATTTAAAGATGGTTGAACTGGAAATGGAAAGTGTAGACCTCCACCAAGCAGAATATTCCCTCATAATGTGATCTCACAATAATAATAAAGAATCTTAATACAATTCCTAAATTCATCATTCCCCAAATTATCCTGAAAATGAATCCAAACATGTTTGAAACGTTTTATTTTCTCCTGTTAACAGACAGGAGTTCAGTTTTAATGATGCTGACAGATGACTCACCCTGGCCATGGCATCCACCAACGCTCCATTTCTCAATAAACAACGGACTACTTCCATCTGACCAGCCCGAGCTGCCATGTGGAGCGCTGTCTCACCACGCTGATGTGCAAACACACAACATTTCTCAGCATTAAGACACCCAGCTAAAACACAAACTCATGTAGAAAACTGAGCTGAACTGATCTCTACTCACAATGTTGCGGACGTCAGGAGAAGCTCCATTCTGCAGCAGGAGCAGCACGATGTTGAGGTGACCCATAAAAGCTGCTACATGGATGGGAGTCAAACCAGACTAGAAGGAGGGAAAGGGAAGGAAGAAAGAAGAGACAGAGGACAGTGATGAGAGTTTCCACAAATCCTTATAGAAAGTCATTCAAAAAACACTTACCTCAGTGATCGCCTGTATCGATGCACCATATTTAACCAGAAGCTCCATCACCTTCACTCGGTTCTTCTTACAAGCGATGTGAAGTGGAGTGAATCCATTCTGACAGAAAAGAAGAAGAGAAGAATGAACAAGTATGCATCATGTTACTAGAACTAGAGATCCAGTCCTAAGGATCCAGTGGTGCTATAACCTGTAACCTTCTTTATGAACCTTTAATAACTACACAAGCTCTACTACAGGTGTTTTCATTCCTACCAGTGCTCTGGCATTAGGATTGGCCTTCTTGTCCAGGAGGAGCTTGGTGACTCTGTAGTGACCACAGTGAGCTGCGACGTGCAAGGCCGTGAGGTAGTCCAGTGTCACGTCATCAACAGGCGCCTTGTGTTGCAGCAGGAGTTTCACGCACTCGATGTGGTCTCCCTGAGCTGACATGTGCAGTGGAGACAGTCCGTTCTGCAAAGTTCAAAAAAACAAACAATCATTAAACTCAGTGTTTAGTTCCCTGTAGAGAACATGCAGTGAATGCAGAGTCCTCAGACACCTTGGTTCTTGCTAACATGGGGGCTCCTCTTTCCAGCAGAATCTCCACTGCTGCGTCATGTCCGCTCCTGGCTGCACAATGCAGCGGGGTCAGACCATCCTGTGGGACAATCACATGTAAATCGAAAAAATGAATTTCAACATATTAATGCAGAACTGACAACTGACTGATCCACTCAGTCAGTGCTTTTATTACATAAAACTGGCGTTCAGGATCTAGTAAAAGTCTCACCCTTGTTTTAGCATCTATTTGAGCACCTCGATCCAACAGCAACGCCACCATGTTGGTGTTTCCTCTCTTGGAGGCCACATGAAGAGGTGTTATCCCATTCTGACAAGACCGTAAGAAATGAAATAAACGTTCACTTTGATGCAAACATTAAAAGATAACTTAAAAATTACAAGACAGTGTTAGATCATCTGTAATAGATTTTTCATGATTTTTATTCTTCCATTATAAATCACTTTTAATATCCTGTTAATACATTAAAATGTTTCAATCTCAATAGTCAGGCTGAAAATAAGCAAGAGGAAAAAAAACATTTTTGAAACTGTCTACAAGCATTAATGCACAATTTTTCACATGTCAAAATGTAACAAACAGGACTCTACCCGGGCCGTGAAGTCCACAGCAGCTCCTCTGTTCAGCAACAGGGTGGAGACGTTCACGTTACCGTAGTGGGCGGCGATGTGCAGGGGGGTGAAACCACTCTGTTTAAAATAAACAAGAAATAAATGAGAAAAGGAAGTGAGTGAGGATGAGGGAGATCGTTGGATGAAGAATCAAAGAATGGAAAGAAAAGAAAGATTTATCTGTGCCAGACATGAGAAAGACTGTTAAAGCCACAATGAGGACGAAGCATTCTCAAAAACTAAAAGTTTGCATAAGATGCTTAACAAATGAGCACATTCAAAAATTTGCTAATGCAGTGCTTTACACATGCTAAATTCTGTAAATCAGCCATGCTGCTTATAAAACAAATAAAAACGTTGTATTTCTAGAAAATAAAAAACAAAAAAAAGCAGAATTCACAGAGCGACTGCATGTTGGTTTGCATCTAGAACATTTCTGTGGGGACAGACGCATGATAAATTTGAAAGTAAGCTACAAAACATCTACATTTAACACTTAGAGGATGAGTAACTCCTTACCTTCCCATTCTGATAGACATGGTGCAATTTAATTAAAAAACACAGTTAACTTAAAGATAAACAAAGTGTTCTTGAAAAGAAAAAAAGACTTTGATATCAACATGCTGAAAAGTACACATGCTGTAAGAGTATTCAGAGAAAAACAGCAGTGAAAAAAGTGTTTACGTAAGAATCGTGTAGCACAAATAAATATTTATTCCCTTTAAACATGAACAAATGTAACTTAAATCTACAAATACTTAAACAAACTAACATTCTCGTGTAATGCAGCACAGAGTATTTCATTGTGGGCCATGCAGTGTGTAGTACAGCATAAAGAGCTCCATGCATTTCTGTTAAACATCTGACGTGCATATTACTACAGTAAAGTCCCTGTAAATGGGAGGACAAGTCAGGACAAAAGAGATGATCCAAAGGGACAAAACAGAATCAGATGAAGAGGTGATGAGTCTGTATACCTCTGTGGTTCTATTGACCATCATCTGGTTAGGATGCATAGAGAAAAAAAGGGCAATAGGGTGTGGGATTGTTAAGGAAAGGCCTTCACGACTGTAATAAAGAACACAAACAAACACCAGACCAGGCAGGATGTACACAACAAGGCTTTTTATATGACACTTGGTATATTAGTTCAAACCTGCAGGCAATTGAATTATTTCCTGTGTATTTTATTCCACTTCCTTTTCACAGGATGGAGACTTTTGGAGATCCACCACCACTTCCCAAAGATTCAAAGGTGTCTCCATCAAAATTCTCTGGAGATCCTTAACTAATCACTGGGTGACCATTCATTTTTTATAGAGATCTTTGGAAACCTTAGAGCAGGGGTGTCAAACTCCAGGCCTCGAGGGCCACTATCCTGCATGTTTTAGATGTTTCCCTGTTTCAACACACCTGATTCAAATCCTCTGTATTTCAACAAGTCCTGCAGAAGCCTGTTAACGACTTATTCATTTGAATCAGGTGTGTTGAAGCAGGGAAACATCTAAAACATGCAGGATAGTGGCCCTCGAGGCCTGGAGTTTGACACCCCTGCCTTAGAGGAACCTTGGTGATCATTGAACATTTGTTCAGAAATCAACAGCAGCCATCACTTCCTGCAGACAACATTGAGACTGTCTCTCAGGGTTTAAACACGGACCGATTCTGCACTTGGATACATTTAGAGTATAGAATGTTGGCTCTTTGTCAATGAACCACTAAAACTGAAACCAACTAGATAACTGATGAGAGATCACTCTGGTGAGAGCTTGTTAAGGGATTGCAGAGTATTCTGTTTCAAAACAAAATGTGATGTTGACCATGAACACCAAAATGTTCTATGAAACATCACTGAGAAGTCAGCAGAAGACCTTGGAGATCATTGATCTTTCACTGAAAGGCTGCAAATCTAGATAATTTGGTTTCTCCCAAATTGTCTCCATCCTGTGGAAAGAGGGTATTATCTTGGTAAGTTTAGTCTAACTGCATTTTAACATTTCCCTTAATATCTTCAGTCTGTTTTCATTCATCTCATGATCATTAACATTAAACATAACTTCTACTGCACTGTCTTCAGGTTCTCTTCACTAACCTTAGACTGGACATCAGCGTTGTGGTCATTCTGGAGCAGCAGTGCAGCAGACTTGGTGTCGTCTTTACGGGCTGCTATGTGCAGAGCTGGTAGGCGGACCTTACCCTTGGTGTCGTGCTCCAGAAGCAGCGACACGACCGAGTTGTGGCCCTGTTGGAGAGCAATGGCAAGCGGAGTGAAGCCATCCTGGAGGAGAAGAGACAACAAATAGATGAATTTGGAAAGAAAAATGAAATAACCTTATTTGTACGGTTCAACATTTTTACAATGAATTTATATAGAAACAAGAAATACTTCAGTTGCGATGCTTTGATTTCCTTCATTTTCCAACAGGTATCGCACCACCTCCAAATGGTTTTCCTGAGCTGCCATATAGAGTGGAGTGAATCCATTCTACACAGATAAAACATCCAGTTTACACAATGAAAAGACAAACAATACAAGCTCATGTCTTAATCTCATTGTTTACAGAAATGTGTTCATCTTTACTGAGAAAGGTTCTCACTTGAGACTGAGCATTGACATCTGCTCCTCTGTTCATCAACAGCCTGACTACTTCTTTTTGTCCAGCCAGTGAGGCGATATGGAGAGCAGTGTTTCCTTTCTGCAAAGGAAAAAAGAAACACTTTGTTTCTTATTTTGATATATATAAGCATAAAAACAGAGTTGGTAAAAGGAAGTTGAAGGAACTCAGTATTTAAGATGAGAAGGTCCAATTTAATATATGCTCCTTATTACCATATTTTATTTGTTGTGTTCAGACCAAGATGAAGATAATTCTAAGATTGCAAGTTGCTTGTTGACAGATTCCATATTAACGTTTAACTAGCTCATAACAAACAGCCTGTAAAGCAGCAACACCATTCCTCTCATTCTGTTTAACTGCAAGGAAGATGGTGACAAAACTACAGACCCACTTCACCACTTTTAAAGTTGATGACTTGAATTAACTGAAGAAAGTAACCAGACACGCCCTTCTAGTTCCTTATGTTTTCTTCCACATGTCATTCATGCTCTGGAGAGCATGAGCTAATGTGTACAAACCTTAGTGGATGAGTCCACAGGTGCTCCTCTCTGCAGCAGTTCTTCCACCAAATCCTTGTGTCCCTCCTTTGCAGCCAAGTGTAAGGCATTAAGTCCATTCTAGAAAAACAAAAAATCAATAGTAACATTCATGAGATGCAGTTAAACAATGACTGAATGAATGAATTAATGCAGAGTAGTAATGGAACTACTCTACAGAACACAGACTGGGTGAAATGCATATTCGAGTGTTACTGGAGACACTTTAAAGAAAAGGATAAGAACAACAGCACAATCATTTAAACCCAAATACCAATTTTCTGCCAATAAATGCTGATTTCCTTTTTTAATGCAGCAACGATTGTGGTTTAATTATGTTAATTGCATTAATGTTTCCTGAACAATCAATGTAGACGTCAATATCCAGATCTTAGATTTAATCAATTATTTTAACATGAAAACAACAACAACATACTTTAAGTTACTTATCTAAAATGAAAAGAATCATTTTTTAGATTTTAATCCAGATGTTTCTGGTGATCCTGAGAACACTGATTGTTTATTTTAAAGGCCTCAGATCCATCAGATCTGATTCTTTACAGCACACAAACACACGATAAACACAGAAGAAGAATGCACCTCGTCTTCCTTTACTTGCATTCTGTGTGGAGATCCTCTGAATATAAGACAGAACTTCAAACTGTGTCTTTATCCTTAAGAATTGCTGCAACTTTGAACTACCAACACTTTTCTCATTCGGTCTCCTCCAGTGTCCGTGTCTGCATCAATATCTTGATCTTCTCTACATACTGCCTTCTCTGAAATGGCTCCAAATGAATTCCAATCAAAGGAAGTTCCATCAGTTCACTGAAGCCCCCTGTCCCACCCTTCCACCGGATTATCTAACAGATGGATCACAGGAAGGAACAGTGTCTCCCAGCTCTGAAGGACCTCCTAGCTGTAATGGGCTGCTCATGTTGCAGACACCTTTATCATTTCCTGATGCATCCCGATGCACACCCAACATGCATACACAAACAGAACGGCAAAAAATAGACCCCCCCCTCTCAATCCAAAAGGTCATCAGGGTGTGAAGTTCCTGCACAGTCACATAGAGCATGTGACACACACACAAACATAGAAAGTGATATTTAGGGGCCACAAAATAGGTCAACTGGGGGTATTTACTTTTTCACATGATCCGATACATCTAGATGTATCAAAAATCCAAAACAAGGTGGCAAATACTTTTTCACAGCACTGTCAACATTCTAATGAACGATGTTACATCACGAGCTAAAAGTGGAAGAGCACAGAAAATATTCTATTTCTTTTAATTTGGAAAACAATAACGGCAAGACAGAAAACTACAGGAGATTATTCTCACTTATTATGTTGATATTCTTTATAACGAGTCATGTTCGGATGGGTGACGTCATCTCAAATTTCAGAAACCATCTTTATATTTTACATAAGATGGATCTACAAGAGCTTCCAAGGTCCTTACCTTGCAAATTAAAAGTCCTTCTGCACTCCAGAAGTTTGTGACAGTCAAAATAAAATGTTTAAATGTGACATCAGTAAATACAGAAAAAGTTTTAGTGTTTTGTATTAGCTGTAAAATGGCAGACTCTGACACGGCAAAAAAAAAAAGAGACTCAATCTTATTAGAGTGTTTCAATCACATTGAATCCATTATGTATTCCAGGGAAGACAGGCAACCCCCCCCCAATAGACACACATATGTACACACTCTGTCACACAGACTGATCTAAAGCTCCTCTCCCTCTGAGCTGAGCTGTAAGTGAAAGCTTAATTTAGCTAATGGACATTCATCCTCAGGAGTTCGTCGCTCTCTCCAGCATGACAGAAACCACCGAGCTCCAACCAGTCCAGATTATTACTCAGCCTCTTCTGGATCGCTGGTATAAGTGGTTATATTTATTTGTCATTACTTTAGGGGCCCAAGTGTCACATGAGGATACATTTTAAGGGGGGGTGAAAGGGTGGGGGGTATATGCAGATTAGAGAGTAATAGCACTCACTCTGGATTAACATTGAGGTAGATTAGAAAGAAAGTGTGGCCTGTAATTGTGAGGTCATGGAACAAAACGGCTCACACATACACATGCAAAAAGAGACATGCATGTCACTCATCCACATGTTCTCACAACACAGACGGACACGGAGGTCAACTATAATATAAACCAAAGAATGTTATTTCTTACCACAGAGGCAGTCTGGGATTAAACATCTGTCAAGGTAATTACTTTTACATGTTTGTTTGATTATTAGAGTCTGGGCAACGGAGCAGTGTCACAGTACAACCACGTGTTTGGGAAGGTAAGATCTTATTTCTGTTTCCTTCTCTTTTACTAAGTTTGAGGGTCTCCTGTCTTTGGTACCAGACTCTGACCGGTGTCGCTTCATTGCTGTTGTCTACGATTGAACTCTTTAGTCATTAACACACCTCTAAGACCTCTGGTACTACAAGGTAACACTCTTTTGTGATTAGCTGTATTTCAAAGCAAAGAATCATAAAGGAAGATTTAATAACTGTCACATGTTAGTAGATACAGTTAAGGCCAAAATTATTATACTTACATATACTTATATATACTTACTGTTACTCTCCAGACCAAAGACAAAGGAAATCAGTCTGGAGCTCAGAAAGAAGATGGTAGAGGCTCATGTGAAGGTGAAGGCTACGCTGCCATTTCCTAACAATTCACTGGGTCTAAAACTGCTGTATGCTGCATCATTGCCAAGTACAAGGAGACAAATTCTGTAAGAGCAAACGTGGTCGTGACTGTAAGCACAAGATTTTAAGAACTCTGGAGAGGAAACTAGTCAGATGTCAGCAAGGAGCCCCAGACATCTGCCAAGATGATTGTTGCTGACCTGGTATCTTCTAGAGTTGCTGTTTCAAGAAACACAGGTGTAAGGGCTCTTCATTGTTGTGGGCTTCAGGGCCATCGTCCCAGAAGAACCTCTTTAATCAAAGAGCGGCACATCACAGCCTGACCGAGGTTCACACTGAACATTTGAAAGGTATAGTTGAGTTTTGGAAGTCTGTGCTTTATCTGATTAGACTAAACTGGAACTGTCATAGCACATGAATGTTGCTTATGTTTGGTTAAGAAGGAGCAAGGCCTCCAACCCCAGGAACACAATTACTACAGTTAAACATGGTGGTGGGAGCATCATGCTGTGGGGCTGTTAGCAGCCTCAGATACAGGGAGCCTGTTCAGGTGGCATTCTGAAAAAAAGAGAATTACATTGATATTTGAGGGAGAAATCTGCTTGTGGTCTACTGTAGGGTTAGGTCGTCACTGGGTCTTCCAACAAGACAATGACCCAAAGCATACATTAAAATTAGTCCAACAGTTCCTCAAGAATACTAAAACCAAGATCCTGGAGAGGCCGGCACAGAATCCAGACCTCAATCCAATTGAGAATCTGTGACTGGTGCTCAAAGTGAATGACCATGTTCAGAAACCTGCAATTTGAACCAGCTAGAACAATCAATGGAAGAACGAGCCAAAATTCTTCTGGAGATCCGCCAACTTAGTAAAGAACTACTCTAAGAGATTTTTGTCCGTTGTGACTTAGAAAGGGTTCATGACAGTTCACTATTAACTAACAATGGCAAGGGGGCTGATAGATTTGGTTGTCTCATTTTTGCACGTTCTTGTTTCAGCTCAGTGTATCTATAAAATATCCAAATTAAACCTAGTGGACATTGTTTTTTTTATAGTGTATTTTATTTCAAAATAATAAACACTTATTATTCATGGTCCTTTCATGGAGAAATCAAGTGTAATGTCCAATTGTATGAGGAAGGCTAATAATTTTGGCCTCAACTGTACATTTTGGATTCATGACTATTTCTGATAATACTGTCATCATTGCACCAGTAAATGCATATAGATGTCCAGCTTTACCATTACAACATACATCAGCTCTGAAATCATTCAAGTTTCATGTTAATACAAACTTATACTTTCATTTGAATATGTAATAAATTTCCTGATCTTTAAATCTGCAAAAAAACAGTGAAAATTCAGTAGGTTTAATTTGAAAGTCTTAATGGTGGAGAATCCATAAACCTCCATGTTGGCCAACATGATAAACAGGAAGACATTTGAACTGAACCTGATGTGATGTAGATCTTTCAGTTAGTAACTTCTAATCATGAAGATCAGCTCTCCAGCACAAACAGACACTTCATCTATTTTAGCTTATTTCTCTTTACACACAAACTCAAATTAGGTTTGGGCATCGCTGATGAAAATGTTGATGACATTTTTGGTCACCTGACAAAGTCTCAAATTTGAGCATGTGACTGTGTGTGTGAAGTCAGTTATGCCATGGTGCCCATGGTAACAAACAGTAGGCTGGCAGACATAAGACAGGCACTACACAGCCTCGTGTAGGCTCACTCAACATCCCTGTTTAAACCACCTTGTGACTGCTGTAACTCATGAAGACATAGAGGGGATGACAAAGCTGTAAAGGGAAGTATTTCACCCCTACAATCCCTCCCCCGCCAGTGGAATGTGGAATCGGGTGGGCAAGAGCAGCTGTCAAGAGACCCCTCACGTGGATCCGATTGGAGGGGAAGAGGGTGTGTTGTACACATAGTGGTTATAATAGGACCGAGTTTGTTTAGGTTTATAATGAAAAAGGTTTTTAGAAACACACTGTCATTGTGATGCAGCAAAGAAAATTCAACTTAAGCTAGTTTCACTTGCAGAAAAAGGATTCCTCCACACAGTGTTTTATTGCATGTGCTTTTAAGAGAACATCTGCACAAATAGTTCATAAACAACCAACAGGCAAAAGTCTCAGTTGTAGGTCAGCAGTTTTAAACATTGCGACTATTATTTGGGGACAAGTGTGTGAAAGGATGACTGAATATATTTACCGTCTCATACTTTCTTGTTTTCTGCATCTAATGAATTGCAGCATTTAAAAGGTCATGAAGGGTTAAACTGTGCTAATAATTGTTTTCAGTCTTACCTGGTTACAGGTGCTGATGTCAACTCCATTTTTGAGGAATTCAAGGACTTTGTCTGTGTTTCCTGCTCGTGCAGCCCGAAGAAAACTGGTGCTACTATCAGACTGCAGAAGAAGAAGAAAATTGGGAAAAGATTAGAATCTATAACAGGTGATTGTAGTTTTAACAAAATGATTTCAATAATTTTGTTAGATGAATGCAATATATGGTTTCAAATTAATTAGCATTTCTTTTGATCATTTAAAAAAATGTGTTTTCATCTCATGTTTGATCTTTTTGATTCTATATTTAAACATATTTGCGGAAACAAAAAATACATTTTATTAAGAAAGTATTGTGTGGTTTTATAGAATTCAGACTGCTTGGACAGAAATCTAAGTTGTCTATTCTAAATTTAACCATGAGACATCTGCTTGGATTAACACACACACTCTCTTCCATCACAGAAACATGAATATTTTACTAATTCACATTCAGATTTTAAAGATCAGAAAATTCTAAAGCCTGAACCCTCCTGCAGACTGTCCCAATGTGCCAAAATCGTGAAAAATAGAAACACAGTCAAACCAAATGTCAAACTGATGTTTGACTCTTCATTTAAGCTAATGGCCATAAGCACATTAAACACGCTTATTTTGTTAGCAAAACAGACACAAATAAACTTGAGATCATTTGATGAAACTGTAACTTTTTTTGCACTAATGGCATCAATGTATCAGCCAATGTCTGGTGAGTGTAATAAAATCAGCTGTGAGCTCCACACTGCTTGTCAGGGTGACAAAGTTCACAAGTCAAATGTCACAAAGAGGTCAAAACACACACACGAGCAGAAAGTAGATTCATATACTGTGAAATAAGTTAGGACAGAAAATACTAAAGTCAGACCTTTTCTATTCTTACCAGGAGATGATCCACTTCAGGTCCAGAGTCCACAGTCATGTAATAATCAGAGTGTTGGTTTGAATCACTGTCACTTCCATTTCTCTTTAAAGTTCTGTTTGATCCACAGGCTTTACATGATGCTGCATTACCCATATCGGTAGTTATGATCCAAATTTCTCACCTATACTTCAATACTGACAATTCTTCTTTAACTTTCAGACTACATAGTGCTGCATAGTCCACTAACACCCAATAAATCCAGTTTCTCATTTCATATTCTCAGATAAAAGCCTTCATCTTCCACTTCCACAACATTTAGCAGCATGGATCGATCTGACGACTCATCAGATTTTCACTCCAAACTTTTCAAACACTGCAGCAGAACTTCCTAACACTCTGAGAACTCTCTCCTTCTCCACATTCCCTCCAGCAGATCCCTCACACCTCTGCTTCGGTTTCAGTCTGTGCTGTGCATGTTCCAAACACTTTGTCAAGCCGCCTCTTCCTCTGCTGCTCTCTCTTTGTGGGTTAAACACTGCAGACATAAACATTTAACCCTGACAGTGTCTCCTGCTTTGGCTATTTTTATCATTTCAGATCATCAATTCTATGTCGTTCCCAGCCCACGCTGTTTGTGGGGTGGGGGTGTATGACAGCTGAGTTTGAGTCAGAATGTGGACTGGATGGCCTGCGGTGCTCCATTATAAACATAAAGAATTCTGATAGGGACACAGTCCAGTATAATCACATCAATGTAATAGATTTAAACAGTCTTAAATACAGGTTATTCATCAAACAACAATATTTGAAAAGTTTTTACTAAAATACACTGTTCTTGTTCAGGTGTAGCTTTATTTCTGGATTCTTGCTCCTGTTTCTGGTGGTTTCAAGTCTTAATCATATATTCTGAAGTAATCCAGTAATATAGATTACTTAACCTGACAATAGGTACGTAAGGACTGCAGTAACCCAAGACCTCTGACTCAGGAGGAATATAACAAGATCCCTTCTGTATGAACTGACTTGGTACTACTAAATTATTAATGCAATCAGGTGCACATGTCAATGTGAACAATTTTTGCATGGCAGCGTTTTCACTCATCTGCTTTTCCACATGTTCCATTCATCTGTTTGCCAAGACAACCACACAGATAAAAACCAGGCTTGATTGAGAAGCAGCTGTGCTGTACAGGATTTACATAGATTGATCCGCAGTCTGTCAGATGAAGGATACTGGATTATTCACTGTCCAGATTAAATGTCTCATTAGCCGTGGCACAGGAGAAGTTTCAGACACTTTTAAGATTTCAAAACGTCAGTATGACTACAACGATGTTTTTAAAGTTTAATATAACAGAAGACTCTTGACTGACTCAATCTGCATGAATATTTTTGACCATTACAAAGTTCTGTGAGTTCTGATGTAGTTTGATTCCAATGGAAAATTAAAACGATTTCATGTGTCCAACTAGTGGCTAAAGATGTTTAACGCCATGCTTGCCACCGTACCGGTCTAGGGATCGTCAATTTTACATCAATACCAGCAAGTTATACATCGTTGGAAAGCATTTCTTCTCAATAAAAACGTCCAAAACATAATTTTTATGCCAACCAGTAACCCTAAAAACTTAAGAGCTACAGCTGGCAGCAATTTAGGTATGGAAACTTTGGTGCGCAAGCTCTAAAGAGTTGGATGTTATGGGGTTAAAGCCTGGTGAAAACATTATGTATTATATAAGGAATGATATCAGCAATAGAGAAAACAAGATTCGAGGTGTGCGGATATATAATATCTTAAGTCTCTTTATAAAAATGTTGTGAATCTAAAGATAATAAAGTATCTGACAGAGACAACAGTTCAACTCTTTCACTATAGAAGCTTCTTGTATTGAAGAAAGAAGCTAACAGAAAATAACCGATTTAGGTATATAACCAAACTGTTAAAATGGATCACCCTGTATAATTAAAACTTGTTGTTAAAGAACTGATAGAGAAACAGTGATGCTGACAAAGAAAACCCTGGAGCTTAACTAGGTTCCCACCAGGAAATGAACAAATCCCTCCCAAGGGGAGGTAGATCCTCCTTCACAAGTCAAGATGTAATAATCCATACAGACCAAAGGTTGGATAAATCTGGTATATCAATAAAAACTTTGACATTGTTGAAAGTGATGAGAAACAAACAAGTCCTAAACGAATCCTTCATGGAATGATATTTGACCTTTCTGCTTTTACCTGCCGCTTGGCTCTCTCCCGCTGTCGTCTCCTCTTCTCTCTGGCTTTCTGCAGAGCTTTATATTCAGGATGCTGCTCAAGCTCTCGAGCCTTCTTCAGATGGGCAGCAGCGTGAGCCATGGCTTCACCATACAACCTCTCTTGCTCTTAAAAACTGTTTTGGAAGTCAGACTGACTTACCTTTCATACATCTTGGCAATTCTATCGGTCGGTCAAAAGTGAGATTTACTCCATGAAAAGGAGTTTATCTTCTTGGTGCATAAAAATTGACCAATATACTAAAAAAATAATCGGCATATATAAAAAAGTAAAATTCACTTCCTCTCTTCTTCTCTTTTCGTTTGTCTTCTGTGGATTATAAAGGAGCTTTTGTCCCTCCAAAAAAACCCAGAAACACCAGCTGGATTTAAAGATCTTTACAAAAACTCTGGTCTTCTAAATAAACTCTTCACATGTGCAAACGCAACAGAAAAAAGGCTGAAAAGAGCTGCTGAATGATGAAAATAAGACCCATCCACTCATTCATCACATGTCCCATCACCAGAACACACACACACACACACACACACACACACACACACACACACACACACACTAACAAGGGAATGATCCACACCAGATGTACAGGAAAACCTTAGTCCGTGTGAACAGCTGTAGTGACAGAATACTGGTGTGTGTGTGTGTGTGTGTGTGTGTGTGTGTGTGTGTGCACGTGTGTGTGGGTATTAACATTTATTGTGAATGTTACTGAATACGTGACCTCCAGTCACATGAGCGTGTTCGGGGTGAAAGGCGTTTAGAGCGGCTTCAAGCCAACAGCCAGCTGACTGCAGCAGCTACAGCTGTTCAGTCTAATGCCGTGGAACTGTTCTGCATTCAGAGGAACAACACGTGAGTAGAAGAAGAGGACAGGTGGCTCGCTTTGGTACCGTGCAGCACCATCAGCAGGAACTACTGATGCCGTTCCTCTGAGTCTGTTTGTTTACTGTATAAAAACATAAAAATATCTGTTTTATTCAGCAGCTGTTTGATTTGATTCACTCCTTTCTACAACTGTTAGAAATGAGTGAAGAGAATGGGGGACGCAGGATATAAGGGTATAAGCCAGCTGGTCCACAGGAAGCACAACTGCATCTCTCAAGCCCCTAAAATACAGTTTCCTCTGAATACAGTCTGGATCCCATCAACGCATAAAATGTATTAGAATTTGACATCATGTGCATGTAACTCTGTGTGTGTGTGTTCTTGTTTTTCTACCCTACTGAGGACCAGTTTTGAGATATTTACTATCCTTCTGGGGACCGAGGGTTCTTGTGGGGACTGAAGCCTGGGCCCCATAAGGGGGACCCCCCTTTTTTAGGGTAAGGGTTCAGCTTTAGAGGTATAGTGTGAATAGAGTTTTAGTTAGTCTTAGGGTTAGTTATAGATCAGTAACGTTTAAGCTTAGTAAAAGGGTTTGGTTTAGGTATAAATCCAGTTACTAAAATCAATGGAAGTCAATGGACGGGCCCCACAAGGATAACAAAACAAACTTGTGCGTGTGTGTGTGTGTGTGTGTGTGGTCGCCTTACGGCTGTCAAGGTCTCTTTCTGCGACTGCAGCTAAAGTTAGCAGTGTGAAATATAAGCATCAGAGCTAGTGACACTATCCCACACCTCTATTTCTGTCAACATATTCTGCCTGCTTCATTTTGCAGGTTCAGTCAACATCAACAATATTTGTGTCCCAATCATGAATGGGACAGAAGTGCTGAGTCACACTACAATGAAACGCTGTATTACAACATCTGACTGCAGTGGACTGAAAACGAGTGCTTCATTCAGGTTAGTGATAATCCTGCTGGTGTTACAGTGAAGGCAGCCGTCCCTCTGGCGCTCTCTGCTGGCGACACGGGCTGATCTCACACAACGGCTTTAACAACAGAAGAAGAACACAGCAGCATGCGTTATGATCTCGTCTAAACACCTTCATATCCATAAAATCAAGTTATGAGTAAAAAAAATGAACCAGAAAGTTTAGTGAGTATTAAAGTGGATATTTTAGTAAAAAATCAGGAATCTGATAAAATTCCTAAAGTTACTTATTAACAGGCATTACCATGAAACTCCCACCACAGAAGGCTCATAATAAAACCACTTTTTTCTGAAGTTTGCTAAAACACTATGTTTTAATAAGCATGCTGTGTAATATGTTTCCAAATAACAGAATACATTAGAATACAAACTATTAGAAGATTTTTAGTGCATAATAATAACAATAATAAAAACACCGTTAGTAGATATTTGTTATCAGCCCCTCCAAAACCTTACAGCTGAATGAAATGACAGCTTTTAGGGGAAATCAATTAAAACCTTTAATTTTTGGACTTTATTGATTCAATAAAATAACAATTAGGGAAATATATTAAAAATGAACGTATAAAGACTGTGAGTCTGTTTGTCTTTCTGTACATGCAGGAGTCTGATTACACTGATGGAGGATTCAGAAGAAAAGGGTGTGTGTGTGTGTGTGGGGGGGGGGGGGGGGGGGGGGG